>JADLZN010005100.1:0-270000 GCA_018155175.1 Sinocyclocheilus anophthalmus
AGTGGTCTTATGTGACGACCTGAAACAAAACGGAAAAAACAACAGGTTTGACTTTTTGGTTCCTTCCCATGAGAAATTAATTATTTTTAGCTGGTCTCAGGTTCACTACCTTAAACCAGTTGTGGGACATGATTTGCCCCAGACCAAGTCGCCGGCTTGGCTTTTCAAGCAGGAGAGCCCTGAGGAGGTGACCGCATTCTGTGCAGGAAGATGGGAAGGACATTTAATCTTGAACTTTATATCTGCTCTATTTGATCATGTTAATCAAAACTCTAATATATTTTGTATGATCCTGATTTATAAAAAAAAATTTGTGATGAAGATCTCACCTTTTGACAGGCCGGGTTTGGACCAGTGCTTGTAATGCAGCAGGAACAGGTCATAGTCACTAGGGAAACGTCCACACAACATTGTGAACATCAGAACCCCTGGTGACCAGACTGTCGCCGGCCTGCCGTAGTACTTCCCCCTGCTGTGGTACTCTGGAGGGGAGTATACTGCTGTGCCTGCAGGAGAGAGGAGTTTGTATGATGTGCAAGTTTGCATTAATGCAGCATGACTGTTCTGTATCTATTAGGAAGAAATTAATTATATCATACACACCATGGTATGACTTGTATGGTGACCTCCTCAGAATGTCCCCACATCCGAAGTCAATCAGCTTGACTTCGGATGTCTCCCTGTTTATCAGAAGGTTCTCCAGTTTGACATCACGGTGGAGCACTCCGCGGAGGCAGCACATGTTTGCAGCGTTGAGCCGACTGCCACATGATTTGCCGTGCTGTTTCTTCATCAAGGCTTCCACCGTGACACCTCATGAACTCACAGGGAGAGGGACATTCGAGGACCATGACGAAGTGGTCAGGGTGGTCCTGCCAGTCCAGCAGCCTGATGATTTCTGGCACGCTGGGACCTTTATTCGCCAGGATGGTGAGGGCGATTTCTTTTGGAAGGGGGACTGGATGATCAGGCTAGAAGACAGATCGTTTTTACAATGGTTAGATGAAGGTGGTTTCCCAAATAGGGATTTGTATTAATATTAATATAAAATGTTTTATATTGTTTATATAGTGCAATGTACTTACAATGAATAAACATTCTGTGTGCTGTGTCTTCGTGACATATTTCAAAGCCACCTGATGAACAAAAATAGAACTTAAGAAACACTAAGAGGGCTTAGGAGTAAAGATTAGACAGGACAAACATTTGATGGCTTTAATGTGTTATTTATATTAACTCACTTGTACGATCAATCCTCAGACGTCCCCTTTTCATACACCACGGCCACTCGCCTTCCTTCCCTTTCCCCAGCTTATCACAAATGGTGTAGCGGCTGAATATGTATTTATTAAAAGATCAATGAGGATGAGGATGTTGATGCGCCGTGTTGGTGCTGGGTTTTGGGGGTGTACTAAGATGTTGATCGTACACCTCGCCAACCGTCATCGGACTCACTTTAGTAACTCGCTGTCCCATCGCTGTAAAAAACTCACTGACCACTACAACAAACCCACAAAGAGTGTAAGAATGTCCGCGCTTTATAAAGCCCGCGAGTTCTGTTCGAACGCGCTCTATAGCGTCATAAAGCTTTGAGCGTCTCAGAACTTTCTTAAAGGGGTCATATGATGCAATTACATTTTTTTCCTTTCTCTTTGGAGTGTTACAGCTCTTGGTGCATAAAGAAGATCTGTAAAGTGTAAAATACTAAAAGTCTCAAATCCAAAGAGTATTCTTTATAAAAGTTAGAGTCAACCACACCTACCTAAAACGACTCGTTCTAACACGCCCCCAACATGTCTACATCACTGTGTGGGAAGATTTGCATAACACTTCCCAAATGTTCACGCAAAAAAAGAAGGCGTAACTTTGATTCTCGCTGTAGTATTGTTGCCGCCGCCACCATGTCGTGAAGGCACTGTGTGTTTCGTTGTGAAAGTGAAATTATTTTGTTTGGTCTTCCAAAAGAGGATGTTATCTGCTTCGTCATGCCTGGAGCTGTCCGTGCTGGTCGCTGAGGAAATAATCCAACGAGTTCTCTCTGTGTCTCGCTGGATCCGTCTTTCACTGTGGACGAGCGGAGTCCAGTCCCGTTTTCGTCACATATGGTTGCCCGCAGGCATCACAGTAGTATTGTGAGGTGCGTAACATTTCTTGTCACACACTGAGCAATTCGGCCAATCACCAACGCCATCATCTTGGTATCTGGCCCATCAATCACAGCACACCTCGCTTTTTTAAAGATTTGTAAAAAATCGACGCATTTCAGAAAGGCAGTGCATAGAGTAGAAACAATAATGTACAATATGTGGAATATAGTGTTTTTTTGTACCTTAAACCGCATAAACACATTTCATTACAGCAAATACACAAAATAATGCTCTTTTTAGCAACATCATATGACCCTCATTTTCCCGTTTTTGAAAATGTTGCCAGCCACTGCCAGCATTTTTGATAATTTTCACAAAATTTCATGGCCTCCAGATATTTGTGTCTGAATATCTTAAAAATGCAATCATTACAATTAGAACAAGCTCTAATTATAACAGACAAACAAAAAAAAATCTTTTTTATTCTAGCTTCAAGCATTCTTTTTTTAATCAACACTTGAATATAGGTAAGTTTCATTAAAAAAAAAGCAACATTTTGATCAAAAAGCTGAGAAAATCGCATTTTTATCAAACACTAGCCTACATCTGGATCATATTCAGTTCTATGATCAAAGCAAACATGCAGTAGAAAGCTTCCATCAACACCCCTAAAGCTTCACAGTCTTACCACTATTGGGATCGACATTTCGCTCAGTAACATTAGGCAGTTTTCATTTATATGCTGTTTATTGTTGATGATGGCCTTATTTTTCATATGCATCTGCTTACATTTGAGATTGCTCGTTTCTGTGTCTTCCTCGCCTGTGTTTTTGATCGGATGATTGTGGACTCATTCAGGACATTTATAATAGCGCCCCAGAGCGAATAACAGCGAGAACGCGGAAACTGAAAATTTCGTGTTTTGCTGGGAAAGAGTTACTAAAACATGATAGAAAATACAAGCATTTTTGCATTTAAATCTATATATGTATAGTGTGGCGGCATAAACTTATAGATGTTAACACTGAAACTTACATTCAGTGCTTATGTTTCCCCTTTAAGATATGCATTTAGGCCTATAGGGCTATTATAAATGCTTACATTTTATATGTATATATTTTACATTTTTTATATTTTAAAAATAGAAACAAATTTCTCCGTCTTCCCAAACACATCAGCCAGTGTGGCATCCAGCTCCAGCAGCCTGATTCCTTTTGGAGAGAAACCAGCTGCAGTAACGCCCTTCTGGGGCTCAGGAGTAGCTGAATACACATATTCAAACATTACGGACAAAATTAAAATGGACAGTGAGAAGAACACAAAGCCGAGATGCCTGCAGAACATCTGAACATCTCACTCACGGTTCACATTTTTATATGGTTTCCAAACAGTGATCTTATTGCGGGTGTTCTCCTCCCAACACTCCCGAACTCCTTTCCCATGGTCTCCTCATTAACTGGCTGTATTGTTCTGTCTCGTAAGGGTGGCGGACTGCCAACTAGCATGCTTCAAAACATGTCACAAGTGATTATTCAGTGTGTTTACCTCATTATTTTTTAGCAAAAGACCATGTTTGAAGGCCATGTGGCCTAGAAGAGCAACTTAGTATCAATACAGATGTCACCCACAAGCATCTTCAGCTAAAATCTCATTCTTTCTCGTGTGACTTCTTTCACAGTCATGTAGGCATGAGAACTTTTTGTGAAATTTGGATTAACTCATTAATCTGTTGCTTGACCTCTTATATCTTTTTTTGTATTTGGCACGTTGTTAGTTTCTCCGGTAGAGGGCGTCTAATTAACGTGTAAAATGTTCAGAATTGATTGCAGTTTGTTGGAATCTTTTTTAACATCTATTGTTTTTATAAAATTTTATTTCAGTGTTAGTTATTTTAGTACATTAAGTTTAACCAAATTAAAATGAATAAAAAAATTTTTTTTCATTTTTTTTATTTATGTTTCATTCTTTATTCCTGGTCGACTGCTGTCATGGCAACATTTACTTGGTTCACTTCTGGTTCAACATTTCTTCTTTGTCAAATTTTTTTTGTCCCCAGACCAGGTTTTGTTTGACACCGTTAGCACTGTCCCTGAAGGAGCTATTCCACCCTTATAAAAAAAAAATACTATGTGCTATAGTACTATGATACTATGGTACATCCCAAAAAATCAGTGAGTGAATAATCAAGATGAACCGCTTAAGATTAATTTTCATTGGTCTGAGGTCAATGCAAATGCTTGGACTCAATGGTCCAAAAACGGGCCATATTTTCTTGTTTTGTGGTGGTGAAATATGACCCTTGAAGACAGATTTTGTCAGACTCATTTGTAAAGATCTGTTCCAATGTGTTTCTTTGTGGTGTGGATAATAACATGCAAACTAATAATACAGCATTCACAGATGGATCACAGTTCTCAGGTTAATCATTAAATCTTATCTAAGTTGCTATAGAAGAATTTATGATCATTGTGCTTGATTATGTGAAAGGGCAGCAGTCCACTGCAACGTCACAAACACACAAATAAACAGTTCACGTCACAAGGTTGTTATAGCAACTGTCTCCTTATACAGGCCACAAATTATGCCATTTCAATGTTAAAATGCTTTCTCTTAATATGCGGTCAACAATAAGTAAACCATGAAGTTGATTGTTTTTTTCAAAAAAGTCTAAACATTGGCAAAAAAAACATTATATGAAATTCAGTTTGGTGACAGAATAAATGACACCAGGTTTAAATAATTGTTTATTGGGTGTGTTTTCTCTCTCTCCACGTTTTACAGTAAGTTAATTTCTAATTTCTACCAACTGGCAGTACCAATTTTTTTTTTTTACTTGTACGAGCTAGGTGTTTACCCTGTTAATAAAAGTTCTGCTGTGTGACCAGCACTTAGTCAACGTGAAACACAGTTTACAACCCATTTTACATCCATTATCTAATGTATTTCTGAGCGATATTGAAAGAAATTTATTTCTTCACAATAATGTACACTGATGAATCATTCACAATAAAAACCAAGAACATATATTTAGAAAGCAAACAGAGTCAATTTTGATTTCACGTTGACCTTTCATGCTAGAAACTGAAAATTAAATTCATTTTGTGCACCATATTTACAGACTTGTTAACAGAAAGTAAAAGGAAAAAGGAAAACATTTGTATAGACTTTAAAACACCGAAATGAACTTATAATGAATCTTTGAAAGCTTATACTGTCCTAAAGTGTCAAAAGTGTTCCTCATCGTCCGAATCCATGTCAGTCCTTAGGTTGTCCTCATCCTCAATGTCGTCATCTTCCTCACGGCCTCCATCCGCTTCACCAGCATCGGGAATGATGACCACTTCCTCTTTGGTGCTGGGGTCGATATCTTGCTTAAACCAAACCGCTTTGTATCCCTCCTCATTGCGCCGCTCTTTGGTCAGGATCGGTTTGACTTCCTTCTCGCCGTCGATGGTTTCTGAACCTGCCAGGCTGCTGGAGTCGGGTGGAGGGCCGCTGGTGGTCTGGAGAACGGCGCTGGGGGTCGTCTTGTCCTGCGCTGACCCGTGTCTCTGCTGTGGCTTCAGCCCGGACTCCAGTTTGTTCTCTAGGTCTGCAACTAACTTAGTGTTCACACTTCCAGAATCACCATTGTGCTGGAAGCCCTCATTGCAGTACTGCACACCCTCTTTAGGACCACCCGAGCCTCCACCAAACTGCAGAAAGAAAAAATGCCCTCATAAATATGCTCTAGATTTAGAGAAAGTATTAACATTAATGGAATAATTCACCTAAACTTGTCATGATAAAGGAATGTAATAATGGTTTTATGAACATTGAATATGACCGATTGCGTGAGAATTTGATTCAATATGAATTTACATTTGTAGTTTTATGAACAATTAAATGTCATAATTAAAAAAGAAGAAAAAAATACTCTCAAATGTGGTCTAGATATATAAAGTGTTAACATTAACATCGAATGTGACGAATTATGTAAGAATTTGATTCAATATGAATTTACTTGCGAATGCTTTTACAAACTATTCATTTCACTTCAAAAATGTATTTGAGAATGGTTTTATAAACACTGAAATGTGACAGTTTACATGAGAATGCTTTTACAAACCATTCCAATCAATCTGAACGAGCGGTTTTATGAACATGTAACAATTTGGTTTTACAACTGATTTGATTCAGTGCAGCAATTTATATAGAATGCTTTTATGAAAAATGAACAAAATCTTGTTTTTTTAAACACTGAAGTCGATCATTTATGAATACTTTTACAGATTGTTCAGTTCTGAACTTTTACACAGGAATGCTTTTAGAAACATTGAATGTGACCAAATACATTTATTTAGAATTTACATTCGTGGTTTTATGAATGATTTGATTCTTTCATAAATTAAAATGAGAAAACTTAAAAAAAAAAACTATTCAATCCAACCCAAAAATCAACGAATGGTTTGATAAACATTGGAATGTGACAAAATTTGATACAATATGAATTTACGTGAGAATACATTTGTGAACTATTCAATTCGATCCAAAAATGCAGGCATAGTTTTACAAACTATTTAATTCGATGTGACAGTTAACGTGAGAATACTTCTACAAACGGTTTAATTACAGCAAAAAATTAATGCAAGAATGGTTTCATAAACATTGGAATGTGACAATTTACGAGTTTTACGAACATTTGAATGACAATTTATGTTGGTTTTACCAGTGATCTGACAATTTAACTTATAAACTATTTGATTCAATCAGAAAAAAAACTACTTAAGAATAGTTTTATAAAAAATGAATGTGATTTATCTATTATTACAATTTGAATGTGACATTTTATCTTAAAATGCTTTTACAACTGATTGATTAAATGTGGCAATTTACCGTTGAATGCTTTTATTAACTATTAAATTGGAAAAATTTACCTAAGAATAGATTTATAAACAGTGAAGGTGACCATTTAAGTGCGAATATTCGGTTTAATCTGAAATTTTACACAAGAATAGTTTTATGAACATTGAATTCAATCGGAAACTTATGTAGGAAATGTTTCACGAAGTTTTGCACATTTCGGTGTGAATTTACATGAGAATGCTTTTACCAACTAATGTAAGCAGCGTTTTAAGGATGTTTCCATTCAGTGCAAATCCATGAGATTGTACTGTTCAATCTGACAATTTGTGAAAATATGTTTTAATGAATTATTCAATTCAATACGCCAGTTACATAAAATAATGGTTTTATTAACAATTCAACGTGACCGTTTACAAAAGAAGGGTTTTACCAATCTTTCAATTCGGTATGAAATTGACATGAATTGAGTTCATTCTCAAAAGAGCTTGTCTTGTATTTAACTTCAAACATTTATTTGTTTGACAGTTTTCTGCATGGAAACTCACTGTGCTACGGAAGACGCTAGCCTCGGAAATCTTCTTCCAGTCTGCATTATGGCCCTTGATTCGGTGCACCATCAGTCCAATGCAAACCAAGCAGAGAACGATAACCACAGCCAAAGAGGCCCCTACAGCCGCCATATCGCCCGAACTGAACTCACCTGTTTTCACCTGCTGTCCCCCTGGAGCACACAAGAGGAGAGAAAAACATGTTTTTGGGATACACTTAAGGTACACATAAAGTGGGTTAACCAGAATGATACACACAAACTGCTGGAATTTCACAAATGCAATCATTTTGAATTACATGCTTAATGTGTTTTCCCAAACATTAGTGCACACCCTTATAGAGTGCTGCAGGGATGACATATTTTTGCAGGCCAAAACCCAGAACAAGTTAGCATTTTAGCACTTCTGGTTCCATCTTCCTGAAGTCAGTGTTTTTTTTTTTAAATGTATATTTGATTAAATGCCTGAAATAAGGTCTGTGGTTAACAAAAGCTCAAGATATTTTCATGTTTCATTCTACAACAAACAGTACTTGAGTTATACTTCTTTGTGGTTTTAAGAGCTTTTACTTGGCTTTACACAAGAAACGAAAGTGTCTAAATGGGATTACAGAGGTTGTCAGGGACGTTAAACGTCATCATCTACTCACTACTTTATAATAATGTGTTTATGATCACACTCTTGCAAACTATTCTAACTCAAACTTTCAGGGAATATGGTTTTTAAATTAAAGGCTGTCGAAGATTAATGGTGGTGATCCTGAAGGCGAGCGACCGTGATGCTGTAGTTCGTTTATAGCCTACGTGAGCTTTTTACTTCTGCCGATTGTGTTTAGGCTTCAAAATTGATAAAAGTTGTGTTGATTGGTGAAGATTATCACGATGAACAAAACATGTAGGAATCGTAAACTTTTGTTGGTCACAGATCTTATTTCCTGCAATAATCCAAAGTCCGAAAGTTAAATCATGTTGGGTTTTTTGTTGAGGAAACCAGAGTCAACTAACGTCAACACTGCAGCTCTCTATAGCCATTATCCAAAAGTGTCCAATAGCATAAAGGTTGCATCCTTGAGTAAATTCCATGTGATTAGCACAGTGCTAGATTCATGAATATTTTATAGTGTGCTGTGATGGTATGCCATTTCAAATAAACGGCATGCTACACAGCACACCAGATGATTTAGCAAGTCTAGTTAGCTTAGCATAGGTGTACCTGTGCTGGGGCGCGTAGTTGTGTGGTGCGATGTCGTGGTAGTGATGTCTGTGTGTTAGCGGTGTTATCTGTTGTTATAATGGATGAAGTCATGATAGTTGTGGCAGGAGTGGTAGTGGGAACCCCTCGAAGAAAAAATGGTGTCACCACCCTGTTGAAAAAACCAGCACATGCTGGTTAGGTATGTTTTGACGCTGGATGCTGGTTTATGCTGTCCTTTGCTGGTTTATGCTGTCCTTTGCTGGTTTAAGCTGGTCCTTTGCTGGTTTAAGATGGGCCTTTGCTGGTTTATGCTGGTCATGTGCTGGCAAAGGACCAGCATAAACCAGCAAAGGATCAGCTTAAACCAGCAAAGGACCAGCTTAAACCAGCATCCCAGCATCAAAACATACCTAACCAGCATATGCTGTTTTTTTCAACAGGGCAGTCAAGAGCTTTGCTGTTGACTGATTCACGTAAATCATTTGAAATTAAATTTATTGACCAAAACAATCACATGATGAAAACTGATTGATGTGAAGATCACCAAAAGCTCAAACTGTTTGCTGAATGCCATATGTCCAAAAAGCACCATGTTTAGCCCACACCCTACGATTATGCCTGTTTGGATTGTATCATGTCATAATTAAACGGTGTCTTGATAGCATACAGCATTGGTCTGGTCTTACCTGGTGTGACCTCAACCGTAAGTGAAGCAGTGCTTGATTCTTCATTGGTTGTGTCAACCACCCTCATCTGAGTCACATTGGATAATATGGTCATAAATATTTCAAATCACACACTAAAGATTAGCAAATGTCTAAACAGCACGAAACATTGTACGAAATATTAAGTTCTTACTTCTAAATTTACAGTGCCCGGGGCAACCGCCTTCGCCATGAGTATGAAGCCCTCTGGAGTGATTGAGAAGTCAGTGCCAGCTACAACCTCAAATCTGAGGTTAGGATTATAGCCCTACAAAGAACGAAATCCAGCACTTAACACCAGAAATATTACAGTAATAGGAATCATTCATAAAACATGAGCAGCAAACACTTGTGTAAATCTTTAAAAAAACAATGTGTTATTTAAATTGTAACATTGAATTGAATGCAATGATTTAGTTAGTGGTTTTATGATTTATTTAATTCCATGTGACCATTTACATAATAATGGCTTTATGATCAATTCAGTCAAAGAATTTACAACACTTAAAATTTGTTATAAATACTGAATTGTTTGAAAAATGGTTATACGAACATTAAAGGGGTCATATGATGCGATTTCAATTCTTCCTTTCTCTTTGGAGTGTTACAAGCTCTTGGTGCATAAAGAAGATCTGTAAAGTTGCAAAGACTAAAGTCTCAAAATCCAAAGAGATATTCTTTATAAAAGTTAAGAGTCAGCCACGCCTACCTAAAACGGCTCGTTCTAACACGCCCCCACATATCTACGTCATACGATGTGGGAAGATTTGCATAACGCCGGCCAAATGTTCACGCAAAGAAAGGTGTAACTTTTATTCTCGCTGTAGTATTGTTGCCGCCGCCATGTCGTGAAGGCGCTGTGTGCTTCGTTGTGAAAGCGAAACTACTTTGTTTGGTCTTCCAAAAGAGGACGATATCCGCTTCGTCATGCCTGGAGCTGATCTGTGCTGGTCGCTACCAATACATCAACTTAGTGCTGTGGATCGTCGAATCAGCTTTCACCAACCGTGGATAAGCGGAGTGCAAGCCTGTGGTCCTTGTCACATGCGTTTGCCGCTTCTTCCTCGGTTCGATTCCGCGTGCTTCACGCTACGCCGCGACTAGTTCCGCCAGACTCTAGCCACCGTGTGTTGTCGTTGTGAAGCGAACTACTTTGTTTGAGTCTTCCAAAAAGGGACACAGCTCTACAATCAGGTCTGTTAAGTTGTATTTACAACCTTGTTTCCAGACACCATTTCACCGGCAAATAGTTATTTGTGTGCAGCACATTTTTGACTGTTTCCTGATCCTGGGAGAGTACAATGCCGGCTGTTCTGACTCAAAAACTGTAAGTACGTTTTCATATTTAAAAAATTTGCCACTGATGATGTATTCAAAGCAAGTTTTTTTGGGCAGTGTAGAGTAGGTCTTGTTGTTTGTTGTTTCTCAGATCACTAATGCAGACATGGTTTTATGTTTACGCGGCGCGATGCAACGCAATGCGTAAAAAGACAGTATAAGTCATTATAATCAGTAATTATGTCCCCACTGGATGCAACGAATGCCTCGTTTATAATGGGTTTTCATGTTTTTTGTTTCGTGGGTCCGGCCGGACAGGGCATCACAGTATGGTGAGGGGCGTAACATTTCCGTCACACGCTTGAGGTATTCGGCCAATCACAACGCACTGGATAGCTGGCCAATCACAGCACACCTCGCTTTTCAGACCGATGAGCTTTGTAAAAATCGACGCGTTTCAAAAAGGCGAGGAATAGAGGAGAAACAATAATGTACAGTATGTGGAAAAGAATGTGTTTTTTGAACTTTAAACCGCATAAACACATTTCATTACACCAAATACACAAAATAATGTTATTTTTAGCAGCATCATATGACCACTTTAAATTTAATGCAACAGTTACTCAAAACAGTTTTTAAGAAGATTCAATCAAATGCTTAATTTGTAAGAAATAATTCAGTTTATGTTTATGTAAGAGTTTTAGTAAGTTTTACATTTATATACGTTTTATGAACATTGAATTCAGTGCAACAAATTTACCCTCGAATGTTTTTAGGAATGATTCAATGAAATGTGAGAGTTTCGCAAATAATTCAATTCAGTGCAACAATTTATGTAAGAATTGTTTTACAAAATATTCAATCCAAGAATTTAGGTCAAATTTATTGTACACTGAATTGAACGTGATGATTTCTATAAGAATGTTTTTTACAAACAAATCAATTCAATGCAACAGTTTATGCAAGAATGAATTGAAATGTCCATAAAACCAATGCAAAAGTTTATATAGAAATGAATTCCGAATTGATTTACATTCATTTTCACGAATCTTTCTCTATGTGTTTTCTATGTTCTTTACAGATTAATTACGGATCTTGAACTGAACACATGCACAGACCAGAATGCTGTTTGTCCCCGAGTTCTTACATCAGAAAAGTCTTGATCTGTAGCCTGTACTCTGAGGGGTCTGTTGGACGTTTTGCTCTCCAGCACCAAGCTGTCCAAACCCGCATCCTCTGAGATAAAGCCTTCATAACTGGGCTTCACAAATGTCGGAGGGAACGCGCTGGATATCACCACCTTCAGGATGACTGTAGTGGTGGCAAACTGATCGGCGTTCTCTTTCTGGTATGCCTAAGAAGACAGAGGGACAAATCTGGTTCAGGAAGGAACTACACTCTACAAAATAATGGATCCAGAATATTACATAGAAGAACCATTTTTGGTTCCCCAAAGAACCTTTCAGTGAACAGTTCGTAAAAGAACTATTTTTTCTTAGAGTGAAGAACATTTTAATAATCAAAATAAACTTTTATGGAATGGAAAGGTTTCATGGATGTTAAAAGTTCTTCAAGGAACCATCAATGCCAATAAAGAACCTTTATTTTTAAGAGTTTACAGAATACTGTGGCTCCAAAATGAAGCTTTTGATTGCACGTAACATTCAAAAACAATGGTTTCCTTTTTATAAATGCAATTTTTTTCTCTCTTACCATGACTGAAAGGACAATCGGTCCTGCCACCCCTGCTGGTTTCAGCATTGTGATGCTCCCGGTGTCAGTGTCGATTTGAAATACACTATCCTCATTTCCTGAACATGTAAAATGTACCAAATAAAACCAGTCGACTCTTTCCAAAGTTCTTCATTTCAACCCATGAGGACGATAAAATATCTCACCTCCAAGAAATGCATAACCAATGGGCTCGTTCCTGCCTAGGTCACCATCAATGGCCATGACTGGACCTGGCTTCAAGGACAAAGGACCTGGCTGTGCATGGTGTACAACAACATTCAAATGCTCATTTGACATTGTAACTCAAGATCAGCAAATTCATCCAATAAGACGTTTCCTGATGTTTCTACATTCATTAGCCAGCTTTATAATGTGTGAAATGTTGGTGTTTGTTGTGGCGGTTTGAAATAATCATAACTATATAACGTTTAAACTGGTTTAACTCAACATCAGACCTCTATCTACAAGTGCTTTGGATAGAAAACCCACCGCTTGTTCATTTAAGTTGACAGTGCCTTCATAACCAGAGCTAATGCACACTTTGCTTGTGCCAAACTCGGTTTCTGTACAAGGCTGGAACCACGGTGGACGATTGTCAATGTCTATGATGTTGACTACAATAGTGGTTGAGGCACTGTGGGAGACTTCAGCTGTAGATCCAATCGGTGTGTCCTGAAAAGTCATCAAATGACAGTTGTTTATACAAAAAGAAGCATCTTTGGAAATTTTACATGGATCAAGTAAACTCACCTGCACATATAGTGTCATCGTGACTTTTTTAATTTTGTCATAATCCAGAAGTTTTTTCACCAGAATGCTGGGATTGAAACTGGCCTCCAGGTCAAATTCTCCCTGCGAGAGAACAAAGGCCTTGTTTGAGAGAGATTTCAACGTTGTGAATGGGATTCCTTTAGGAATTCCTATAATAATTTGGAACCAACAATCAAGGGGGAATTTTCTTGTAGCATTCCAAAAGGAAGATACTTCAGAACATAGTTCCCAACAGAACAGTTGTGATTGCCATGAAATACAATGTAGACAAACTCTGTGCACATTCTTTGGGATTTTTGTCATCTCAGAAAGTGTAATGGGGACATAGCTGTACCTCGGGAGAATCCAGTTGGTAGTAAAGTCTATCAGTTTTATCAGGATCGGTTGCTGTGATTAGGCCAACACTGGTATCCACTTTTGATAACTAGAAAAATCAGTAAAAGTTTTAAGATTTTGAAAATGGCCATGATAAAACAAGCAAACAAAAAGAAAAGAAATAAATTGTACAGCATAGGCAACATTAAAAGTTCATCAGCAAAGTACCTCATCAACATTTAGGGAGTACTGACTCTCTGCAAACGCTGGTGGATTATCATTTCTATCCTCGACGACTATTTTCAAAATCAATGTGGTCTAAAATTACAAATATGACACGCAGGACATCAATAACCAACATAAAAACATACAGAAAATAATTTAGGTTAAATAAAACACTTACAATGCAAGATTTTTTTTTAGGTTCATTTAAATAGTTTACTCACAGAGAGAGAGCCAGCTTTTGTACACTCAATATTCACCTCATGAGGTTTGTTCTGGTCAAATGTCTAAGAAAATCACAAAACATAAAAGGTCTGTCATTTTGTACATAAAGCATTTTAAATGGATCTAAATGATGGCTTTGAAATATTAAAATGCTCTCATTTTAACCTTTTAACCATTTTAATTCATCCTTAAAATTACACATTTACAGCTTTGGACACAGGTAGGGGTGTAAAAGTAATGAAAAATAATTAAGCTATAAAATAATCAAATGTAAATGTGTATATACAAGTTTAAACTTATTAAATTTTAAGTGGCACTTCATTTAATTGAAAAATATTTTACTGGCTGTTTTAAATAAAGGTATGAAAAAAGGATTTGACATTAAAATAGTATGTACTTTGTACACCCCAGCCATTGAAAATGATAAATTTAGAGTTTATTGGCTGAACACAAAACCAGACTCTTCATAAGATATACAGAATTAACCTCATAGTCCAGCACAGTATCAGCAATGAGATTGTATCCCTCGAGGCTGAAGAGACCCTCTGGATTTTGACTAGTGATTGTGGCCGTCACCTCATCCTCAGCGATGAGTTTTGTAACTGTGGCACCAATTTCGTTGTTTTCCGGAATAAAAATTACTGGTAAATCGGCTGGCGCTGAGCAAAGATCTGTGTCGTTCAGAGAAAATCAGAATTGAAATGTTTTCATGAATGGTCCAGGTTGACACTGACAAATGTAAATGTTAGAAAATATACATTTTGTGATCTTCAAGATAAAACCAAAAAAAAACTGCTAAGGAAACAAAACAAAGGTCATCCAAGGTAGGATGTCTTCAAACAGATGTCTTTTTTAGCTTAAATTCAAACATTTCAAAGTCATCTTAAATTAGTAGGAACATAAAAATATGATTAAGCACAAATTTCTGTGTTTTTGTACTTCCAATTGATGTAAAATAAGAGTTTTGTGTAAAGTTGAAATATTGCTTGAAATAAGACATTTGTTTGAGAATTTAAATCTATCAATAGTAAAACATAAGCACATCTTTACTGTAAAAAATTGTGATGGTAAAAAAGGTGATTAAACCTAAACATTGATCACTCAGTATGATCTTATATTATGATAAAGTTGATTAATTTCCTGAATCAGCCATGTCTTGTTCTTGAAACCATTGCCTTGATGTTTATGTAACCATAACTATAACACTAGCAAATCTACAGAACTTTAAATAATAATACTTTAAAGAATAACAACATTTCCAAAAGTGTCTTAATGTTTTGGAAGTCTGTCATCATATGCTATCATGTTTTTCCACAGTCAGCTGTCAGATCACTGGGGAAATTTCATGTTCTGAGCCGTTTCAGCCTACAAAACAAATCCTGATTATGTACGATTTTTCATTCACAAACTTTTAGCACTTACTTTGCGCTTCACTGAACTTGCAGAAAAGAACCAGGAGAACGAAAACGGCAGCAGATCCTTTAGGCCTCAAATCCATTTTTCTTGTTAGATGATGGATCGATAAAGTAATAATCGAAGACAAATCCCTTTTTTCCCGACTGAATCAAACTCCCATCAAGCAGTTGTGAGTGATAGCTAATGTGCGAAACAAACTTCAAGCTTAACCTTTGAGACAAACGCTTATCTCGGTTTTATTGGCTATAAAGATGAGCACAGGCGGACTTTTGCCTCAGATATGAACACAGCTGCTCTACATGTGCATGTACATCTCATAAACCATGATCACAATGAAGAACGATGTTTACAAACAATATGTTTTAGTGTGGCAGGGAGGTGCGAATTTGCAGCACATGACCAGCAGAAACCAGCAAAAGGACCAGCATAACCAGCAAAAGGACCAGCATAAACCAAAAAAGGACCAGAATAAACCAGCAAAAGGACCAGCATAAACCAACAAAAGGACCAGCATAGGACCAGCATAAACCAGCGAAAGGACCAGCATAGGACCAGCATAAACCAGCGAAAGGACCAGCATTAACCAACAAAGGACCAGCATAAACCAGCAAGGACCAGCATAAACCAGCAAAAATGACCAGCATAAACCAGCAAAAAGACAAGCATAAACCAGCAAAAGACCAGCATAAACCAACAAAAGGACCAGCATAAACCAGCAAAGGACCAGCATAAATCCAGCAAAGGACCAGCATAAACCAGCAAAGGACCAGCAAAACCAAACAAAAGGACCAGCAATAACCGCTAGCACATGACCAGCATGAACCAGCAAAGGACCAGCTAAAACCAGCAAAAGGACCAGCATAAACCAGCAAAGGACCAGCATAAACCAGCAAAAGGACCAGCATAAACCAGCAAAGGACCAGCATAAACCAACAAAAGGACCAGCATAAACCAGCACATGACCAGCATAAACAAGCAAAAGGACCAGCAAAAACCAGCAAAAAACCAGCAAAAACCAACAAAAAACCAGCAAAAACCAGCAAAAGGACAAGCATAAACCAGCACATGACCAGCATAAACCAGTAAAGGACCAGCTTAAACCAGTAAAGGATCAGCATAAACCAGCAAATGACCAGCAACGGACCAGCATAAACCAGCAAAAGAACAAGAAAAAACCAGCAAAGGACCAGCAAAAAACAGCAAAGGACCAGCATAAACCAGCACATGACCAGCATAAACCAACAAAAGGACAGCATTAAACCAGCAAAGGACCAGCATAAAAAAGCAAAGGACCAGCATAAACCAGCAAAAGAACAGCATAAACCAGCAAAGGACCAGCATAAACCAACAAAAGGACCAGCAAAAACCAAAAAAGGACCAGCAAAAACCAGCAAAAAGACCAGCAAAAACCAGCAAAGGACCAGCATAAACCAGCAACAGGACCAGCATAAACCAGCAAAAGAAACAGCATAAACCAGCAAAAGGACCAACAAAAACCAACAAAAGGACCAGCAAAAACCAAAAAAGGACCAGCAAAAACCAGCAAAAGACCAGCATAAACCAGCAACGGACCAGCTTAAACCAGCAACGGACCAATCTTAAACTAGCAAAGGACCAGCTTAAACCTAGCAAAGGACAAGCTAAAACCAGCAAAGGACCATCACAAACCAGCAAAGGACCAGCATAAAACAACAAAAGGACCAGCATAAACCAGCAAAAAAACAGCATAAACCAGCAAAGGACCATCTTAAACCAGCAAAGGACCAGTTTAAACCAGTAAAGGACCATCTTAAACCAGCAAAGGTCCAGTTTAAACCAGCAAAGGACCAGCCTAAACAAGCAAAGGCATAAACCAGCAAAGGACCAGCTTCAAACCAGCAAGGGACCAGCTTAAACCAGCAAAGGACAGCATAAACCAGCAAGGACCGCTTAAACCAGCAAAGGACCAGCTTACACCAGCAAAGGACCAGCTTAAACCAAAGGACCACAGCTAAAACCAGCATCCCAGCGTCAAAACATAACCAGCATATGCTGGTTTTTTCAAAAGACCATTAATGCACCTAAGCAAAATCAAGGTCGTCTATGCCTTATGACTGAAATAAACAAACGAACAAAAGCTAACACGCATCCAAAAGCAGACAGAAATACATCTTGGTTTTATACAGTGGGGGAAAAAAGTATGTAGTCAGCCACCAATTGTGCAAGTTCACCCACTTAAAAAGATGAGAGAGGCCTGTAATTTTATCATAGGTATACCTCAACTAAGAGAGACAAATGAGAAAAAAAAGCCAGAAAATCACATTGTATGATTTTTAAAGAATTTATTGGTAAATTCCTTGGTAAAATAAGTATTTGGTCACTAACAAAATTTCATCTCAATACTTTATGTACCCTTTGTTGGCAATGACAGAGGTCTAAAACGTTTTTTGTAAGTCTTCACAAGGTTTTCACACACTGTGCTGGTATTTTGGCCCATTCCTCCAATCAGATCTCCTCTAGAGCAGTAATGTTTGGGGCTGTCGCTGGGCAACACGGATTTCAACTCCCTCCAAAGATTTTCTAAGGGGTTGAGATCTGGAGACTGGCTAGGCCACTCAGGACCTTGAAATGCTTCTTACGAAAACACTCCTTCGTTGCCCGGGCGGTGTGATTGGGATCATTGTCATGCTGAAAGACACAGCCACATTTCATCTTCAATGCCCTCGCTGATGGAAGGAGGTTTTCACTCAAAAACTCACGATACACGGCCCCATTCATTCTTTCGTTTACACGGATCAGTAGTCCTGGTCCCTTTGCAGAAAAACAGACCCAAAGCATGATGTTTCCACCCCCAATGCTTCACAGTAGGTATGGTGTTCTTGGAGGGCAACTCAGCATTCTTTTTCCTCCAAACATGACAAGTTGAGTTTTTACTAAAAAGTTATATTTTGGTTTCATCTGGCCATATGACATTCTCCCAATCCTCTTCGGGATCATCCAAATGCTCTCTAGCAAACTTCAGAAAGGCCTGGACATGTACTGGCTTAAGCAAGGGGACACGTCTGGCACTGCAGGATTTAAATCCCTGGCGGCGCAGTGTGTTACTGATCGTAGCCTTTGTTACTTTGGTCCCAGCACTCTGCAGGTCATTCACTAGGTCCCCACGTGTGGTTCTGGGATTTTTGCTCACAGTTCTTGTGATCAATTTTGACCCCACGGGGTGAGATCTTTCGTGGAGCCCCAGATCGAGGGAGATTTTCAGTGGTCTTGTATGTCTTCCATTTCTAATAATTGCTCCCACAGTTGATTTCATCACACCAAGCTGCTTACCTATTGCAGATTCAGTCTTCCAGCCTGGTGCAGGTCTACAATTTTGTTTTCCTTTGACAGCTCTTTGGTCTTGGCAATGGTGGAGTTTGGAGTGTGACTCTTTGAGGTTGTGGACAGATGTCTTTTATACTGATAACAAGTTCAAACAGATACCATTAATACAGGTAACCAGTGGAGGACAGAGGAGCCTCTTAAAGAAGAAGTTGCAGGTCTGTGAGAGGCAGAAATCTTGCTTGTTTGTAGGTGAACAAATACTTATTTTACAGAGGAATTTAACAATTAATTCTTTAAAAATCCTACAAGTGTGCATGTTCGGATTTTTTTTCTCATCTTGGCTCTATAGTTGCGCGTATACCTATTGATAGAAAAAGACAGGCATCAGCATTCTTTTTTTCTAAGTGGGAGAACTTGCACAATGGTGGCTGGACTAAATACTTTTTGCCCACCGAATCGTATATATATATAATTATATATATGAATATGATTAATATATAATATATATATAATATATATAGTATATTTTTTGCACATGCTAGTAAATAGTCATTAGTGGGCGTAGGTTTCACATACAGTAACGGGTAATCTTCAAGCAACCAATTAAGTCATTAGCATGATGAACGTAGTAGCAAACAACTCAATGTATTTTACACTGAGAAACATTTAAGGATATTGAACCCAGTACAAATTGATTTTCCTCATAATTTGCTTACAGTAAAATATACTGTTTAGGTAATAGTGTATAGGTTTACTGTATGTGGGTCATTCCTTATTCGGTGCCTTTTGTGTCCCCAGTACAGAATATGATCTTGCTGGTTTATGAACAATTTAAAGATTAGTCATAGTCATAAATAACATCATTTGAACTTTAAGCATATTAAAGTTTATTTAAAAAATGGAACATTTTTCTAGCACTTGAGACCATCTAGTTTTTCCTATGTGCCCGCTTGCATCCCATTTTTAAATAATTTTTAATTTTTGTTGTAATTTTTAATACAACAGTTACTGTAATTATTTTCCCCCACATTTTTGCGTATATTTTTAATAATTTATTACCAGCTTTTAAATAAACAAAAGGCAACATTATAACAAAATAATTGAGTGGAGTTTAACTGTATTAAAGGAAATATTCTTTTGAACTCAAACTCAGATGAAATAAGTTTCCAGTACTCATAACTATTAGTTTCTAAACTTAAATGAATGAAGTCAATCGGTTTCCTAAATTGAAATGAGTTATTATAACTCGTTGGGTTTTACAGTGTAAGATAATGCACACAATTCCAATATATTAAAATCAGTCTTTTTTTAAAGTCTTTTAAACTGTTGTCCATTTTTCCATAACAGAGTGGGCATTTTTGCTCTTCCATTTCATAGATTTTGTTTCATAAATGCTTACATTTATTTGCCTAAGCTTGACCAAAACCATTTTTAAATGTTTACATCTCCCTATCATGATTACACAAAAAGTTATTTTTTTATGTCCAAAAGGCACTAAGTATAGAAAGACCCATGCATGTCACTTTGATTACCATATTCATCATGTAGCATTGATTAATATCTTCTTAATAAATCCCTTCTTGTGCTATTTTTGTACCATGTCTATACAGTTTACTTCACTGACCATGCCTGTTTATTGTGACCTCATATAATTTACAAGTCTGTGACTGGTCGTATATTAACTATGATCTTGTGAGTCAAGCATGAAAGCTTTAGTAGTTCTATAAAGCTCTTATGAAGGCTCATGAAGTTATTGTCGGTGTTAAATTTATAAACCAATATGTGCCTTTGAGGAGCTAAAGGCGTGCTATAATAAATAAGACAAAACGCTATTCTCAAGTCCAGAGTTTATTTTGCATTTGAGATGTTACTCACTGCAACTGAATCTGCAGTTTTATGAGACATATTTGGAGGCCATTATTTATTCAGATATATACGAACAGCTTGTCTCAAACATGTTAAAACTGATTCTTCAAGTTTCTTGGACATGAAGCCACAGTCTTCACTGGTACACGTTTGGACATGAATACAGTCTCATCAGGGAAATCAATCTGTCTGTTTCTCCACCGACACCGCTGCAAACACAGAGCATGAAATATCATTCAAGCTAGAATATATCATTTGAGAGCAAAAATAAATGTTACATATTGAAGTGTATTGCTAAGTAATTTTGTATACCAATAACTGGGTTAGCTTACTGCTTAGAGAAAAGCTATGCACTTTACACATCAACTGATTGCTAAAAGAAAGCATCACGTTATTTAACGTTATGTATCATTTTATACACACACACACACACACATATAATATATATATATATATACACAAATATTATCATAATATTATATATATATCAGGATGTTTCCAAGGGAGGCAGTGTCTCCTCAAAATATTGGATGAGAAAAAAATTCATAGTACAAAAATAAAACAACCCTGCCAATAGACAAAATATTAAAAAGTGTATAAATCAGTTGTTTCAGTCTAAATGAACAATATAATGGCATAAGGGAAGACAATTTAAAAAAAAAAGTAAGTCAACAAATCAAACATAATATAACTCAAAATGGCCTGAAACATGATCAGTGGGGTTTTGAAGGAGTAATCAATAAGGTAGGCAATTTAAGGTAAATATCTGTGTTGTGACCAGTATCACTGAGCTTTGATGCTGATGATCCGAAAAATTCAACAATGGTTGAAAAGAACTATTAAAAAGAATAGCGAACATAAGTTCACAATAAATATATTTTTAAATGTACTGCCTTGAGTTATTATTTTGAATAATAATGTAAAACATAACTGATGAGATTTGGCTTTAATAAATACAATATTGATTACATTGTTAATGTAAAAATATCAAATAGAATTTTTATTCTTTTCTTTTCCTGATAACGCAAGAAGTTTAGAAGTTCAATTTGATTGTAAAAAAACCAATTTTAGAAACACCACGCACACCACTAAAAACTGCGTTTGTTAATGATAATGAGAAAATGTGAAAAAAAAAGCATTTCATTGTTGCCACCTGCCAGGAGAAAGCTAGTACGATTAGCATTATGGATCATGCTAAACAATACAAAGTTAGCATATTGTAAAGCTATACAGTTACGTTTAGTGTTAACTGAGTTTATTTACTACCAAAAGAAAGCTATACTGTACATAAAGCTATATTTAACAATAACCAAATTTGCCTCACTGCTAGAGAAATACATGTTGCGAAACTTTGCCTAATGTTTCTCAAATAGCACACGTATATGTCTGCAAGATGTCTGTTAAAGATCACTTCATCTGGAAAGCATCTGCTGTGTACAAACATCTGATAGACGTCTTTAAGACGTCAGTTTTACATGCATTCTAAATCATAAACATCTTAAAGACATCTTCTAAACGTCTATTTGACATCTGATAGGAAACATCCTATAGATGTATTGCAGATGAGCAAACACTCTAAAAAAATACGTCTTGCAGATGTAAATGCAGACGTCAAATAGACATCTCCGTGATGTAGGCCTACGTGTGTTATCAGGGAACTTAGCTGCAAATATCAAGCGCACAAATATAAATCAAAAGATCTCTTGATTTGGATGAGCATATCGGAGGCTTTACCTTTTCTTGCTGCTTTGCATGCGTTTCAGGAGGGCGCAGATGGATGTGATTTTAGCTTTGGATTTCAGGAGTTCAGCATATCTGTTTGTGAACTCGATGTCGCCCAACTGCCTCGTCTGAAGCCCAGATCTCCTGGAGATACGGGTCGGATTCGATGTCAAAGTGTTGAAATGACTCAAGTATAACAAGTGCATCAAAGTATGTTGGATTCTTCCAGATAAAGGCTCAAAAGATCTAATTTTAAATGTTTATCAATTGATACAAGTAGATACTACAAGAAACATGCTGAGAAGAACCAGTGTTCTCCACCACCCTGGCCTACACTTAAACATACATGGATCTGACAGGATCCCAAAAGTGACTTATTTATTAACAATAAAAGTTTATGAGACCCACCCGTCTCGGTCATCAAAAAGCATATCTGCATCATCCCTAGGAAACAACATCTTTCTGGGAGAAAATGTGTCCGCTGTTGAGATGCTGTCCTCTTCTCCAAGATACCTGCGATGATAAAGGCCAAAACAAAAATGAGTCAATACATCAACTGCGAAACTGTGGGGAAACATTTTTATTTGGTGTGTGTGCTTCAGAACAAACAACATAAGCTAAGAAAATTGGAAGTCTTATCACCTCCAGACAGAATTGGAGAAAGTGGAAACAAAAATGTAAAGAAGAAAACCAAGCAAGGACAAAGAGATAACAGATCTAATAGGATTTGATAGACCTAAAACTAACGTTACTCGACTACATTTCAGAAACAGCACAGAAGATCAGATTGAGGTTGAAAATTCAATTATTTTCTGAGGTTGAACGTGACCCGACCTGTCCAGAACCGGAAGGCTGGTCGCGCACTGGATGAGAAATATCGCAAGGATGGACACTTGCGTCAGACTTGTGAGAACAGACATTTCCACACCTGAAAAAGATGAAAATGATATCTTTTAGTGGTGAAAGACAAACCATTTTCCCTGGCAATCAAATGTGTGACAGAAGCTCATTCGGAAACTTAACTCACCCTCAGTTTGATGTTCTCGTAGCACTTTAGCTGTTGTCCGGTGGTTCTTGTCTGGTTTTTATTCCCAGCCTATTTGTACCCCCAAAATCATTGATCACAAAACGTCAGCGTGATGTAATAAAGTTCTATTCTAAATTAGTTTTATTGGCCTGACTATTTGCTTTTTCATTAGCTATTTGCCAACGGTTTTCTTACACTTGATGTGACGACCACACATGTGCGCTCATGCTAATAAAGATAAGTATGACTAACTTCCTTCATTAGTGGTAAACCGGTTAAGGGGGCCAAGGAATTGGTTTACTCACATGTTTGAATTGTTGGGATTGCTAATAAATCAATGAGGAAGGAAGGATTGTGTGACAGTGAAAAGAGATTATGGGTGGACATACAAACACACACACGCTTTAATGAATGAATGACAGTAGTAAAGATCATGATTATGGTTCCAGTAAACTGCTCAGTAACTAACACACACACATGACAAACATCACAATTGCTATTGCTATACTTACAGTTACAATAAGTATTCAACTTTAGTGCAAAACACATCATCCAGCATCATTGATGCTACAATAATACCTCTCATGTTCATGTCTTTCTGTCTTCAGTCGCAAAGAAATTAAGGTTTTTGAAGAAAAACTTTCCAGGATTTCTCCATATAATGAACTTCAATGGTGGCCAATGGGCTGAAGGTCCAAATTACAGTTTCAGTGCAGCTTCAAAGGGCTCTACACGATCCCAGCCAAGGAATAAAGGTTGTTAGCAGAGTTAGCATAGCAGGCTGATGGTTTCTATAACCATCAATAAAAGTGGCACGGTTCTGTAGTATTATGGTTTTAGTATCATGAAAAGTAATCAATATAACCCTTGCACTATATTCAAAGTCTTACGAAGTCATGTGATGACCTTTATAAGAAACCAACTAAAATATAAGTCATTACTTACTGAAAATCTTGCTTTCCTCCTTAGCTCTCAAATATTGTTCATGCTTGTACATGTTAACATTTATCCTGCACAAACAAAAAATTAACATGAAGGTAAATAGATAACCATTTAAATTTTTTAGTAAGCTAAACCCAATTATCTTATATCGCTGAGAAGTCATATATTGCATCAACTGAGGATATGCAGAGCATCTAATTAATAAAGAATGCAACTCATTTTTAATTTATACGTTTGAACTTTATAGTGGGGTTGTGTGTAGGACATGTTGTCCGTGACCCTCAATAAAACCCATAATGTCATAGTTGATGCCTATGGAGTGTATAATAATATGCACATTAAAAAGTGTATCTTTTTATCTGTCCTTCACTAGTTTGTTGTGAAGATGAGGACAACAACAGATGATTCGAATGAAGCTCTAGTTTCTTTTTATAGACCCGACTTTAACTCACCAACAGCAGTGAATCACGGCCGTATGCTTTCTTAACCATCAGTTTTGACTCTAATTTGATGGTTTATAGGTTCAGTCTGTTTTTTTATGAGGGAATAATGAGCGCTAAAATACTCTCAGAGGTTATTGAACACATTCGTTTCTGTTAAGAATGAGACAGTGGAGACAGCTGGCATGATCTCTTTTATAGATCTTTAGACATATTTTATAATAATACACAATTAGAGGAAATAAAGAGCGCTTATGAAGCGAGGAAGACTGTGGTAATTAACACCGGCATGATTGAAATTGCCACGTATATATGGCACGCTGGCTGATGACTGATCTATGGTGAGCAGCGAGAGAGATGGAAATAGAGAGGGCAGCTTAAACAGACACATTAGAGTCTGTGTGATGGATACTGTGGCACTTCAGAATGATTACTGAGAGTAATTTTGGGCTGATGTCTTTATAAAATATGCACTTTACATTTCCAGCAGCTGAGCTCAGTTCATTCAGATTAAATGGAGACGGCCCAACTGCATAAACATCCACTGTGACGTAAGAACTAGTTTGACCAACTAGCAGCTAAAGTTATACCAGTCTTAAATTTTTTTTTTTTACTTATCTAAGCAGTTTATAAAACTGGCCACAGATGTTTCTTCTGAGAAAAAAACTCTGGTAATCTCACATGCATCTCCTCTCCAGGAGATTCTCAACAATGTCTCAAACTTAGAGTAGGTTAATACTTAACTACATTTACATATGATTTCCTGAGCTTGATGTATGTTCCTGACCTTAGACAAGTACCAAATAGAGGGGCGAGTTGCCTTGAACCACATTTACTCATGCAAAGAATGTAGGCAAGCTAACTTATTGTAGATATCTAGAACATTTTTTATAGAAAATGCGCACGCGTCATCAAGTACAAAACTAAGATGTCAAGAATCTCTAACATTAAGAGAACGATATATCAAGTACAGTTACGAAGCAGATTACCTTTTTCAAGTAACTAGGTAAAGTAACGCTTACTTTTAATTAAAAGAGAATATCTGGTACTTTTCAAAGAAGTACGCAAGTATTTTTTCCAATTATTGATTGGCAGTCTCCTGTCCCCATGCGAGAGAAATCAGCTGTTCCTGTAGCTCTACAAATAAATAGGAATATGCATTAACATCTCACTCCCAAAAACAAAAACCCACAGATCAGTATTCTCAAAATGATAAAAAAAAAGCAACGCAGAATATGATGCAAACCTGCAATACTTAAATTTTAAAGAACACAAATATGCTTTATGTATTTATTTCCATTCTATTAACCAATGTCTTTGCTGCTGACCTTCGATGACCAGTTCAACCGTACTAATAAGTAAAAATTACTCTAGACAAACATTCGTGTCTTTTTTTATTGCTGAAGTGTGCTGAAATGTCGTCTTCTGCATTCTACTGTACGGACGTAATGTACTTTCCCTTCAGCCTGAGGCTTATTCATTTCACTTTGGTGTGAAAGGCTTTTATATTTGCCAAAAATAACTTTTTATTTAAAAAACAAACAAGCAAGCCCTCTGTCCCGATAAAAAGTAACGCAAAAGAACGATAAGGCATACTTTCCATAAAAAGGCAACTAAGTAAGTAATTAGCTTATTTTTTATGAGGAACGCAAGATGGTAATGTTACTTTAAAATAACCTTCCCAACACTGATCAAGTTATAATAAAGTGATAGAATGTGCCATAAATTACTTATATAACTTTAAAAATGTTAGGAAAGTGGAGAATGTTCTGTTAGTGGAGGAATACATCTCTCCAGTTCAGCTAGTGACCGTTTCAAGACTGGATAGCTTGGGATACTGGAGAGTGTGGTTGGGTTTTTAATGAGTGAGTTTTTAAAATAGCAAGTGAGATTAAGAAACAATATGGTCTGTGTTAAGGTCACTTGGAAAACAAAGGAAAAACTTTCTCGAAAAAGGGTTGTGATCCTACAAACACCCTTAAATTGTCAAAAACCGAAAAAAGAAAAGAGGTGAAATTTAATGCACTTTTAACACAGGAATTCGTCCATCGAATTATTCAGCCCAAATTTGGACCACACGGACGGCCACAGCAACAGAACAGACTGGAAAGGAAGATTCTGAGCCTTAATATCAACAATCTCTCTGATTGTGAGTCAGCACACTGACTTAAAATCGTCCCACATACCAGCACAGCTGCGCTAATGATCAGCCGATTCTCACGATGATCTTGCAGGTGTGTTAGGGGTATGTAACTGTACTTGAGATCGTGGCTAAAATATGTGTGATTAAGAGTTTTTGTTTTAGGGCATTGCATTTGGAAAAGTTCGGGTAAGAGACAAACCGGTGTCAAAACGATCCCGGTCACACGGGATCTTGAAATCGGAATAACAGGCTTGTATTATGCGATGCCTGGCAGTAGTTGGCAGATGTTAAAGAAACACGCCGTACGCTGTGCACAAAACCTATAGACGGAACCACAATATGCAAGCGCATGATGTCCCATCTCACAAATTTGTGTTTCTTCGTTAGACAGGATCGATTTAAAATTGTATAGTTTTCCAAAACATACAACCTGTTTTCAAAAGTTTGCATTTCAGGCCCCAAAAATGCATTGTCGTATAAATGAACTGCCAAAATGCATCATGTTTTTCGCTGAAAAACAGCTCACTAACTAAGTTCATTAAAATTACTGCTACTCCCTGCACAACTAGAATCTACTGAATAAAAAATAAAGGTAATTTCAACTATTTATCTTACAACTCTGAATTTTTTTCTCGCAATTGCGAACTCACATCTCAAAATTCAGACTCTTTCCTCAGAATCGAGTGATATAAACTCACAATTTTGACTTTTTCGCACAATTGCGAGTTATAAAATCAGTATTGTGTGATATAAACTCGCAATTGCGAGAAAAACTCAGAATATGCGACATAGACGTATTTTGAATTTCTTGATGATATCAGCACCATCTGACTTGAATATCACAATGCGAGTTTATATCATGCAGTTCTGTGAAAAATGCCAGAATTGCAAGATGTAAATTTGCAATTGCGAGAAAAAAAGTTGGAAATTGTTAAATAAAAAGTCGCAATTATCTTTTTTCAGTGGCGAAAACAGGCTTCCATAAGAATCAGATGAGCACATGCCTCAAAAATTTATTCTGGTGCTAGAGATGCCGAAAGACAGTATGGGTTATGTAAACAGAGGTGTTTTATGAGGGGGTGATTTTGTAGGAACTTATGATGCGATTCGTTCGAAAACCTATGATTTCTAGAAAAAAAAGCAAGCATTAAGCTCCACCTGTAAACCTAATTGTCACTGGGGCATAAGCAGTTCGTACAAAAATGTATGAATAGGATCGTACGAATTAGCCACCCATCTCAAAAATTTAAAATATTTACAAATTCCTGTGATATTTTGTTGGCTCTGGAAAATGAACATCAACAGATTGTGACTGAATATATTCAGGAAATCCCTTTTAAAAGGTCAAGCCCTGCCTCCCTTTATTTATGATGTAAATAACCATTTGAATTCACTGAAGTTGAAAATCAATATTCTTATGAATCATTTCCACGTTTAGATCAGTAAGCTGCTGTTGTATGTGTGTGCAACAAACACCCTCACTGTGAAAGATGTTCATGCAACAGATCACACCACATGAACATTTACCCATAATGCCCTCCTGTTGTCATATAACTACTCCAGCTGAGCCAAAACCAATCTCGGTAAAAGTAGACATGGCAGCCGCACTCAACAGCTGCAACGATGCCGTCAGCCATCTGTGATCACAAATACATTCAAAAACACGCTACAGACTATATCGGTTAGTTACTGCAGTGTTATTTTCAGAGTGTTTTCATGCAATGGCTAACGCTAATCTCAGCAAACACACGGATAATGTATTAGACTACAGCGTCCCTCACGAACAGGTGGCTCATTCAGCATTCATGATGGTCACATAAAGCTTAAGGGGTTTGAACCCATGACCAACTGGTTAGTAATGCAGATCAGTGGTTCTCGACTTGTTTTGCTTCAGGACACAGATTTGACATTGGACATAAATCTAACACCATAGCTAAATTGGTGCAAACTGGGAGTTATTAATATCACTACACTTTTAAAAATAAATGTTATTTATTGGCATCGATGGTTCCATGAAGAACCCTTTAACATCCATGGATTCATTCCATTCCACAAAAGGTTCTTTAAGAAAAGGAAATGGTTCTCTTTTAAGAACTGTTCACGGAAAGTTCTTTGTGGAACGAAAGGGCTCTTTTTGGATCCTTTTTTGAAAGAATGTACAATCTGCATAGGCCCAACAATATGCAATATTGTTCAATATACTACCGCAAAGGTGATTGATAATTTTTCAATGCATAAACAACAACACAAGTTACTAGACTTAACACATGAAACAAACACTAAGATAATATTATATTAATATTAGCAACATTAACAGTGACAAATTAATCTGCACCAAAAATATGCCTTTGAAATTGCAACAAGAAAAAATGCTATTGTTTAAGTTAATAAGCCTTTTTTTCTATTCTATAGGCCTGCACACTCTTAGAAAGAAAAGTTCATTTGGGTTCTATGTAGAACCCTAGGGTTCTTTACTCAACTGCAAAGAACCCTTTATCCTTTTTGGCACAAAGGGGTTCTTTAGGCTAAACAGTGCTTTATGTATAGGCTATTTAAAATGATTACAGTATTATGCATTATATTTGTGCTTTTACTTCAATTTTACTTTGGCTCACCTTTCATTTTGAAAAAAACATGTTCCAACGATTTGGTGTTTCCCGAATTCATAATTCTAATGAACATTCGGAAACAGAATCACAAAGATATGTGGCTTGAACTACAGCTCTCAACCTGTGGTTGTACCTGCTTGACGTCATTAATGACAATTCTAAACAACGTGGTTTGAACAGCGGATATGTGACAAAGTTCCTACTTTTTCAGGAAAGAATTGTGACTAGCTAGTTAGTTTCTCCAACAATGCATATGTTAGCAAGTTGTGTCATTATTTGGGAAACGCACCCCAGAACAGACCTTCAACCCACCGGTTGAAAAGCACAGATGTAGGGAACCGTCTCGTTGGGTGCGTTTGTAATGTTACAGGCATCGTCAGAGAAATTAGAATGTCGTGGAAAAGTTCATTTATTTCAGTAATTCAACTCAAATTGTGAAACTCGTGTATTAAAAAATTAACAAAAAGCCACCAATTCACTATCTCAACAAATTAGAATCAGGGTGGACAGCCAATCAAGCTAATTCACACTCAAAACCTGCAAAGGTCTGACATTCAAAAGGACTCCCGTTGGTTCACTAAGGTACAAATCATGAGGAAGGACTGCGATCTGACAGTGTCCAGGAACGTGTCCCAACCTTTTTTTAGTCGCGGCACCCTTTGGAAATTTTAACAAACTTGTGGCACCCTACAAAATTCATTTTGTCACAATATTTGAAATTCTAACTTCGATATGATCATTTGAAAAAGTATAGATATTCGGTACAACAGGAAGAACTGCAGAATATAATGTCATAACCAGATATTTTTTAAGTATTAGGGTTAAAAAAATTGGGTCCATCAAATAGGCTAATCAGTAGGCTAATCTAATGAAGAGGACCACCATTTATAGAAAGCTTTTAATGTAGCGAAGGGGGGGGAGCTTTTATAATATGGAAACATATTTAATACCAGTTATTAACTAGCTGTCTCACAAATTTTGGCTAACTAGTGTTTTTTTATTACAGGGGGTAATTTTTGGTGCAGTTGCACGAGATAGGCTGATTTCAAACTTTGATCAGTGATAAAAAATGACAAGAAGCAGTCGGAAAATAAGAACAAATAAAGAAATAATAATGATAAGAACAAATAAAAAAAAAAAAAAAAACAAATAGCGACATGCCTTCGAATTAAATTGCTTTTCGTTTTTCAGGTAGGTTCAAAAAAAAAAAAACAAAAAACAAAACAAAACAAAAAAAAAAAAGTAGGGTTAAAATTTAACTCTTTTTTTTTTTTACCAATAATCCAAATAATGTTTAATCCTAGAAAACTATTACTATCAGAGGACACGTGAGCATAACAGTTAGAAGATCAATGAATGAGAGGGCAGCGCTACCAGAATTGCCCATTTACCACACCATGTTACAACACAGTACGGCTATTGCAGACAGAAACAATACTGAACTACATCAATGTTTCCTGTCGGCTCAATATTTGAGTGGACTTTGCTGTTCCGATGAGCACGAGTGGAGCGACTGAGCGGAGCGCACACGCATAGAGCGGGATAATGGATAATACGCAGAGTGTCACACCCATAGGGTCACACCACGTGAAATTGAAACTTGAGCGGTGAACTAATTTTCGGCAGCAAGAATTTCAGTGCATCTCTAATTATTAGCGACATCAAAAATGGATATTATATAAGTTTATATTATTAGCAATTAAAAAAGATTTAAAAAAAAATTTAACGGCCCCCTGATGCTCCGACAGACGGCACCCGGTGGGGAAGACAGATGTCCAGAAGACAGTCATTGACACCCTCCACAATGAGGGTAAGCCACAAAAGTTCATTGCCAAAGAAGCTGGTTGTTCGCAGAGTGCTGTTTCCAAGCATGTTAACAGAAGGTTGAGGGGAAGGAAAAAGTGTGGAAGAAAAAGATCCAACCGAGAAAACCGCAGCCTTATGAAGATTGTCAAACAAAATCGATTCAAGAATTTGAGTGAAAAATTCACAAGGAATGGACTGAGGCTCGGGTCAAGGCATCAAGAGCCACCACACACAGAAGTGTCAAGGAATTTGGCTACAGTTGTAGTATTCACTTGTTAAGCCACTCCTGAACCACAAACAACGTCAGAGGCGTCTTACCTGGGATAAGGAGAAGAAGAACTGGACTTTTGCCCAGTTGTCAAAAGTCCTCTTTTCAGATGAGAGCAATTTTTGTATTTAATTTGGAAACCAAGGTACTAGAGTCTGGAGGAAGGTCCAAGTTGCTTGAAGTCCAGTGTTAAAGTTTCCACAGTCTGTGATGATGTGGGGTGCAATGTCATCTTCTGGTGTTGCTCCATTGTGTTTTTTGAAAACCAAAGACACTGCACCCGTTTACCAAGAAATTTATGAGCACTTCATGCTTCCTTCTGCTGAAAAGCTTTATGGAGATGCTGATTTCATTTCCAGCAGGATTTGGCACCTGCCCACACTGCCAAAAGCACAAAAAGTTGGTTTAATGACCATGGTGTTGGTGTGCTTGACTGGCCAGCAAACTCACAGACCTGAACCCCATAGAGAATCTATGGGGTTTTTTCAAGAGGAAAATGAGAAACAAGAGACCAAAAAATGCAGATGAGATGAAGGCCACTGTCCAAAAAATGGGCTTCCATACCACCTCAGCAGTGCCACAAAATGATCACCTCCATGCCACGCTGAATTTAGGCAGTAATTAAAGCAAAAGGAGCCCCTTCGAAGTATTGAGTACATTTACAGTAAATTAACATACTTTCCAGAATGCCAACAATTCACTAAAATTTTTTTTTTGAAGTATTCTAATTTGTTGAGATTTTTGTTGGGTTTTTGTTAAATGTGAGCCAAAAATCATCACAATTAAAAGAACCAAAGATTACTTCAGTCTGTGTGCATTGAATGTATTTATTACACGAGTTTCACAGTTTGAGTTGAATTACTGAAATAAATGAACTTTTCCACGACATTCTAATTTATTGAGATGCACCTGTACATTATTCAGTTTTCCTCTGACGTTTAGATTTAATGTTATTGCTCCTTCACTATAACCGAACCTTACACATTACAGTAAATTGACACTTTAATACAAATAAGATTTAATAATGTTTTTTTATTTGAATACTATTTAAGGTTTAATCTGACATTAATGAGAAGGGAATGAGATTGCATTGATGAGACACACAAGTGATAAAAAATGGTTTTATAGGTCACTTAATAACAACACGGCAATTTATGCTGCAACAACATGCACAGATCGAAATGAAAATGTCAAACACATTGATTAAAATAGAGGTGTTTACTTTCATTCTGTCTAGAGTGAAAAAGATAAGATATGAGTGAAAATATCAAAGGGTTTATGTGGAACTGCAATTGTACCGTCTTTGGTAAAGATACTTCCCTGACTGGATCGATACTGTAATCAGGACACAAACACACAGAACTGATTTACTTCTATGAACTGCAAATTATTGATCACATTTTCTCTACTGGAGCTCAAGTGAGTGCGATATGAGTGACAAAATTATTTTCATGTGTACCTCAGTATGTAAAAAAAATTATGTCTGAAAACAGTATTCCTACAATTAATGATAATTTAGCCAACTAATTAATTAATATACATGCAACTAAAAAGTTTATTTTTTAAAATAAATTTTACTTATCACTCCTTTTATTTTTGTCTATAATTTTTCAATTTTAAATATAAATTAAAGTGTCAAACCAAGTGAAGAACAGCACATCACAGATGCTGTCCAGAAACTTGTTTTGCAACCAGAACTTTCATGTAAAAGTTTTAAGCTTTAGTTCAACTAAAATTGTTCATCTTACCAGTTTGATGTATTGCTGTCTGAAAGTTCGTTCAGTCTCCTCCAATGCAGTTATATGTACCTCAGAAATTAACAATTAATCACTCAGAAAAGGTCACAGGTGCAGATATTGCTTTTTAAAACAGAACCGGTTAGCCACAAAATAAAATCGAGACAACAAATTAATTCATCTTCAATATTTCAATCAATAAACATATGTCATACTATTACTAAATTTACTGAATTAATGAGTTTTACTCACATTTCAGCTGAACAAAACAGCAGGCCTTTTATACGTAAAAGGTCAACGCTCCTGCATTCGTCTTTACAACCTGGAAAGGTCAAAGCATTACTCAAAGATTTATCATAATGCAGATGAAACCTACACAGATAATCCATGGCAAAACAGATTATGACACAATGCAGGGCCGGTGGCACACCATGGTTGCGTACAGGATGACTATCGCTGACAATATGGGCTATAAAAAGCAAACTTGAATTAGAAAGGCAGATGACAACACTTAACATCATTTAGCCATTTGATTTGAAAGGTTAGACAAGCCAGTCCAACAATCTATGTCTGGATCAAAGCAGCTTAGACCCAATCAAACATTTCCATTGCAGCTCTGCTCGCCACGGTGGAGTATACACTAATCGTGATGACAGTGTTGATGATGATTATGATAATGATGTCATCAGCGACTACTAAGCTTCCTCAGTGGAATGGATTATAGAGGCATGCCAGTCATAATAAAAATGACTAGAAAAAATATTATGTAATTGCATTTACGTTTAATATTAATATTACAATAGAAGATTGTTTCTATCAGTGTGTTTATTACTATATACTATTCTAATGTCTGAATTGCCTTTATCATTGTATCCAAAATGCTGTTAATTGATGTGCCATGAGCCACTGTGGCTGATGAATGGATCTCAGACACAAAAGAGACACACCAGACACCTGTGTGAACTTCTACACACAGCAGCCCGAACGAAAGCAGCACTAATTTGTTTTGACAGATGTTTAATCGACCATTTTACAAAAGACAAACACATAAACCATTATTTAAGCCCTCTTCTAGGGACACACATGGACTCCTGGCATGACATACACTGTAAAAAAAAATCTGTAAAATTTACGGTAAAAAACCAGCAGCTGTGGTTGCCAGAAATTTACCATAAAAAAATATGGTAGCAACATTTTAGATTTTACAGACTTAACTTAAATTCACAACAAAATACCGTATTTCATTAACTGATAAAACTTTATTGTATACCCTCCTATTTGAGTTACTAAATCCTGGTTTTGTTACCTTTGCTAAGACATCTGATACCCACCAAAATGCAGGTGGTGATGAGAAAGCAGCAACGCTTACCAAAGCCCATCCATCAAGCAGCTTTTAAATATCTAACAGTATATAGAATGTGCACAGTGTCATTCACACTAACACTAAACACCATCATGGTGACACTATACTGATATAATGCAATAAACATTCATTTAACAGCATTAGGTATAACACACAACCCTAATACGTATACACAACTGATAAGAAAAACTAAGAAAAAACATGTTATTTCAACATCCAACTTTTGAAATGTCTGCAGGAATTCGGGAATGTCAATTTAACGGTTATTCCACTGTAAATTATAACCGTGTCGTTTTTCCGTCCCAAATACGTACGTTACTACCAAAAATGAATGTCCACTCTGGTAATGTCCAATACAGTTTTTCACCATATATGGTAGGGGAATTTACCGTAAACCATTTAACAGGTTTTTACTGTATCATTTTTACATATTTTACCGTTAAATTCACGGTCATTTTTTAACCGTGTATATGCTACTCCTGTGGTCGGCATGCAAAACTCTGTCTAAACATTAATCTAAAGTCAGTGGCCAACACCCCCCCTAAAACCAGCCTGCTCCCAGTATAATTATACAGTTTGTTTTTTGGTAAACTCATATCCTTGCCTTAAATCGACTACAATTTATAGCTTTAATTTAAATCGGGGAGAAAAAACTAGGAAAGAGAAAAATATCACGAATTTTATCACAGCCCCCTTGTAACATTCATGCAATTTTCCACGCTCTATCGAGCAGAAATTCCGTTAAGTAACCATAGCAAAGACAACACTTCATGGTAGAATGATATCGGACAAACGTCATTATTTTTTTGGCACTTTCTACGATTCACAAAAACTTAAACACAAAAACATTCTTTATGACAGTTGGCGCTCATGAATATCTTGCTGAGAAATTTTTAACATTAACCCAGATAGCACACATACGTCTGCAAAATGTCTGTTAAAGATCGCTTCATCTGAAAAACATCTGCTGTGTACAAACATCTCATAGACGTCTCTAAGATGTCAGTTTTAAATCATATCTAAATCATAAACATCTTAAAGCATCTTCTACACTTATTTGACATCTTATTGAAACTTCCTAAGCGTCTTCAGGGCAGTTTTCTAGGCATACAGCGAGCTAGGAGGCGGCCCCAATCTGAATGTCCGCCATGAGCGCACTTACTGGCAGCTTTTCGCAGGGTGTGAGAAGAGTGGCATGGTCACCCTGAAATTGACCTGCCTCCCCACTGGAAGTCCCCCACATTATTAGGGCTAGAGAGGATCTGTCAAACTCTGACGATCGCCCTTGGACCCTTTTAATGCCACTAGATCAGTGCTTGTCAATTGTTGCCGGATTGTTGCATGCATAGTTTGCATTTGGAGTGCTCAACAACACTGTTAGATCAATGGGTTCTGTCAGTGCTTTAGCAAAGTAACACTTTTTTTTTTTTTTGCCATGCAATAAAGCTAAGTTCAAAAGCCAATTTAAAATATTGGTACAAGTAAAAAGTGCACAAAATCAGCATTTTGTTTAGGCAGTATATGTGGCAGCTGATAAATCATGTTGCGAGATTTGTCCAAAATGTGTGCGTTTTTTGCGCCAATGCATTTTTAAAGGATCAGTGTGTCATGGTGTGCATATTTCCCGCCCCATAAAAACTTTAACATCCAATTAAAAAATATTTGTATAGTAAAATTTTCTAATTCACAAGATCAATACATCTTTTATTAGACTGCTTTGTCGAGTTAAATGCATCTTTATGGAGGTGTCGAAATGCTGAATCAATTCATCCACTTCCAACAGCGCTTAAGGGATGCTAGCGGCACGACCGGGCAGCAAGCGTCGGTGTTAGTAGTCATGATTTAGTTATCTGCTGATTCTGTTATGCCACTGATAACCGCTTTTAATGTAGTTCTTGTGCGCTTGGCGAACAAAGGGGGTTTTATAGGGTGTTGACTAAATAATAATGCAATAACTGACACCTGGTTACAATCAAAATGTTTACTTAAAACAAACAATTCTTGTTTATCAAACACATATCTAAGACAAAAAGTTGTATATTATAATTGTGGGGGGTTGGGTGGGGGGGGCAATAGGAGTTCGCCTAGTTCCGTTCAAATTGGCTATAAACGGCCCGTAGCGATCTGCAGAACTGTGACACACGCTCTAATCAATGTCTTGCCTTGAATCGTGAAATGCAGTTACATATTAAATAGACATCCTCCCGTCGCTATCCAGGTTATATTTGCATCCAGCGTGTGATAACACATTAATATAATGTCGTTTTATATACCCTGATAGAACACGTAGCCTACATAACGGAGACGGTCAGTTGACATCTGCCAAAGACTTATTTTTTAGTTTGCGCTCATCTGCAATCCTCTATAGGAGACGTTTCCTATCAGGACGTCCAATTACATTTTAGAAATACTAATCCAGAGCTTCCTTCTTTGTACACACACGCACAGATGCTTTCCAGATGAAGTTATCTTTAACAGACATCTTGCAGTAGTAGGTTTTGCTATCCTCTTGGGTACATTCACTCCAAACACTCCTGAAAACCTCATTAGATAATGCCCCTTATAGCAACACGTACATCTTCGGAGTCACCTCTATTTGATTCTGCATTACACTCTTGCACAGATGTAGTTCTTTGAGGGAGTGTTTGCTCTCTCAATACATCTAGGACGTGTTTCCCTTTTAGGATGTCAAATAGACGTCTATAGATGTCTTTAATATGTTTTATTGGATGTAGATGCATGTAAAACATTGACATCTTGAGACTCTATCATATGTTTGTTCACGAGCATATGCTTGTCTCAGATTGAAGCGTCTGAACACGCAACATTCTTGCAACGTGCGTTGTGCCCCTTGGTTATTACATAGTCCTACGTCTTCTGGCAAGATCTTCTTGTCTAAAAGATCGCCTTCATCCTTTGGGAAAGCAGCCATCTCCCTGCTGTAACCACATCATTGATTGCACTCTCAGTTTTACCTGCTCTAAATCATACAACACCACTGAGGTCTTTAAATTGTGCGACATGGTTACTTTTAAATGTCTATTTGACATCTGATAGGGACGTCCTATAGATGTATTGCAGATGATCAAACACTCTAAAAAATATGTCTTGTGCCAAAGTGTTGAACTGCATGATCACTCCTCAATAGACGTCTCCGTGATGTATCGTGGGCAATCATGGGATAACCAATTATACATATACCCATGCGCTTTAATACTAGCAGTGTAAATGTCACACCCTACCGTGCGGCCAGGACTAGATTATTATCAGTGGATTGTTTAGTCTAAACTAAAGGTTGAACGCTTGACACTGTCTCTGCGTTCATCCAGCCCATAATCCACCTAACCTATAACCAAGGTGAATTGTTATTATAAAGATAACCTCTAGGGGTAATAGACTGAAACGCTCTCTCAATATGTACAGTAACGTGCGACGCTAATAAGCCCCTTAGAAGCGTCTGGATGGAAATATAAGCACTCGAAGGATCCGCGGCTGCGAACCTGATCGTTCCTGGAAAAGTTTCCCCGCGTCCCCCCCCCGCGAAGAGCGAAGAATTGAACAGCGATGCTCGTAGAGACTCCCCGCCGCGTGTTCGATTGTCTTTCCCCTGCTTTAAGAATAGAAACAACGGACGCAGCTTCCAAAGCGGTAACTTTGAGAAACTCGCAGATCATGCAAAGCAGAAGCGTGGTTGCGCCGGTCAGTTTTATCAAGGACATTCCCCCGATGACAGGCTGTTTCATACGAGGCAGACATGCCAGCCAACCTCCCGCCTCCAGCCACATCACCGACTACTCCAACTTCTCCCAGCCTTCATCTTCGTGGTATGTACCTGATCAATCCTCTCCTCATCTGTTCGTGTGTGAACGTGCTGGTGTGTTCTGAGCGTCATACCCGTAGAAAGCGCTCGTACAAACCACACCACACTACTTCATAGTCAGCTTGGTCTTTTGGGATTTGTTTTGCTGGATGTACTGGCTCTTACCCGCTGTCTTCGTGTACGCAGAGGTGAGTCGATTCACTGTTCATTGCCCCCCCTAGACATTTAATGATAATATTATATTTATGAGCCTAATATGCAATGTTTAAACGGTGACGGAAACCAATCAGGTACCTACTTTCAACCCTGTCTACAGCGGGTTTATTCTGGTGATCCTCTCTTAATGACGGAGTCTCTACCCGTCATCTCATTGGATACCCAATCTTGACTTTCAATGAAGCGGTTTTCGCAGCGTTGGTCACAGATTAAACCGTAGTTTAAGTCAGTCCTATACTGTTAATAACTGCTCTGATATCATCTGCCATATTCACCTACTCCCCCGATCCATACTTAAAATGTTAATAAATTATTTAAATATGCCTTTTGCTTTATATATATATATATATATGGTAATATTTACATGAATGTTAAAATATAATAATATTGTTGAAGTTTGGTGTGTGTGTGTGTGTATACTGTATAAATATAATGTGAATGCAATCTTTACTAATATTAAAATTATGAATATACATTGTGTTTAGCTATGTCTCCGTTATTGTTTAACACCTTTTTCCTTGTGCTTAAAAACCATCAACAAACTGGGTGGGGATTAAAATAGCTCATTTAATATAGATAACTTAATACCTTTTGAGTGGTCGAGTTTGTATATATTTATATTATAAAACTAATAGCATGAATTATTTATGTATAACCTTACCTATTCTAATTTAGAGTGTGTGTTGTGTGGTTATATATGGTGCTATATAATGCAATATTTACTTATAAAAAATATTTAAATAATTATATTATAATGTATTTATATATTTAATAAAAAACTCAATTATTAATTTGTTTTGGTTTGTGTATCTATGACACATACACTTAATCTTAAAATGATATCTATTAATACAAGAAAAAACACTGTACAATTTAATTTTTTAGCGTTTGTGTGTATTACACACACAACACTTAATTAAAAAAATAATAATTTAAATATTTAATTTTGAGTGATTTTTTTTTAATGTGAACATAAAACGTGTTTAAAACATGTTTTTTTTTTTTGTTTCAACAATACTGACGCTTGCCAATTAGTAACTACTGGTTCCATGGCGTACAGCTACTCTCTATATCTTTCATCTTTTACTTGACATCTGCACTTAAATTCTTAAAACCAATCTGATAAAACACTAATCTAGCACGTCTTCGCGTAAACAATGCCAAACAACCTTGGCGTCGCACATACTCTACGTTTGTTACCATTTCTTGCCATGAAAAATTTTGCAGCACCTGCAATCAATCCTCGGCGTGTAGCGGTCGCGACTCTTACGCTCCCCTCCTTCTCGAACTGTCTGTCTCTGCAAGAGCCCGGATTCATCAACACACATCGCACAATATGCATTGCTGACACATCCGAGATGTGGTCGCAGGTCCGAGAACCAAAGAGTCCTCCAACAAAACTTAGCAACGGACTTCCATTCAGGGCATGGATTCGGGGCCATGCTGGTTTCCGTGTCCCCATAGACGTGATCTGATGGCCCCAGCCATCGGGGACAAGGTCACCGGGAGCAAAGCAAACGGCTCATGGCGGTCTCGCTGGCTCTTCAGGTCAAGGACACGGAGAAAATATGCTCCAGTGAGTCTGCTGTAGCTTAATTACAATTTTACATGAGCCCCCTCACCATAATCTCATGCTTCCACTTGTATGGTGAATGTGTCTCCTCCGTGCATGGGAGGAGAGCCAGTACCCACAAAAAGCAATTAATACTAACCTGTCTCTTCTCCAGGCAAGAAGTAAATGCCATTAAATCCTCCTCTCTGCTGTTTTATCTCTTTTTTTAGACCGCGGGATGCATATCTGCTACAAAATTACCATCAGCCCTGGAGCATGTGGTGTGTGTGTGTGTGTGTGTGTGTGTGTTTGGCTTGGTTGTTGTGACAGCACCACGCTGATAATAGGGAAATTAAGGTTTCACAGTCGCTCCGCTGTGGCTCTAAGAACACGAAGTTAGGGGAAGGTGAAAGAGGTCAGAGAGCCATGGGAATGGAGTGATTGGAAAAGACGGTGAGGATAGACAGAGGAAAGGATGTTAGAAGCAACAGATGGGTGAAGAGTAAAAGACGGTGATGATTTTCTCTCCTTCCCAGTTCCAGGATGGGGTTTGGTCCCTCAATATGACCCTATGTGATGGACTGATGACCATGGATGTCATGCTCTGCACCGCCTCTATATTTAACCTCTGCGCCATCAGCATAGACAGGTGGGTCTGACTGTTGCACACATTGTGTCTGCGGGACACAGGATTATTACCAAAAAAGTAAAATAATAATGATAAATTATTACTTAAGTACAATTGCGGTACAAGCCAGGTCATTAAAAACACTATTATAGGAGAGTGCTTCAATTATAACTAAAACATACTTGGAAAACGTTGGTGGAGGATGGTCACACCGCAAAATGATCACACTGTCTGTTCATTATTGCCTCTCACTCTCATGTCGGAGTGGGATCAGAGGATGCATCTCCAGAAATCTCACTACAAAACGACCGTCAGTCGTGGTATCATGCGGCGTGGAACGCACCACTTATAGAGGATACGAATTGGTGCGTGCGTACTGAGCCTGCTGGGTTGCAAGATAGATACAATCGGGGTAACGGCAGACTTCGGCAATAGACAGGCAAGGTCAGTCCGATCACCGACGGTGTCTCAGGGGGTCCAATAACAATGTCCACACAGGAGAAGGTAAGTGGCGTAAAACATATGTGATCTCGTGGAGTGACATTCGAAGACTGTGGCTTGCGCAGCTGTAAATAAAGTTGACTGAGGGACATGAATGCTAGGGACGAGAACATAGGCTAAGAAGCTCTATCCGCTGTTAGTGCATGAGGATCTAAGTTCAGAAAATATGAGAGGGGGGGGGGCGGTGGAATCACGGGGTCCACTCAAGTCACTAAAGGTGTGCAGTGAAAGCAAAAATCTCTTTCCGTCATCGACATAGAGCTGTCGTAGGGGAAACTATGACGTATTAGGTTGCAGCAGCATGTTCAATCCATCGGATACAAAAAACGGATCAATGCCATCGCATAGGAGTCTGTGTTAGGGTAGGAATAAGAAGGCGCCTGACCACAAAGAGTTAACGTGGGAACGGGGTAAGGCGTGACAGGAGTCAAACTGTCCACCTGGTGACTAGACATTCACCTTATATAACTGTATATCTACATCGTGGCTGTATCGAGAGCGTGGCAGCTTCCTCTAGACCTTCAGGTCCAAAAATATCCTCAACCTTGTGCTTGTTCCTCCAAGAACCGAGGCACGCAGGTCATTACGGCGCATGGTGTCTATGCAGTACAACACACTCGATGCTGAGGTACCCATATAGAGAACACAGAGATGTTAATCGCTGTATTCAGTATCAATATATACCAACATGCATGGGTGTCATGCGATCTGTATCCTTAATTTCACACATTCTAACTCAGTAGGGGGGATGGTACTACAAAACCTAAAAAACATCCATAATAAAATAAAATATAAATACTGACACACAGCACAAACAACTTGAAAAATCCACAGAAATACAATAAACAAGGTAGGTCGAAGTGGGGTCGGTACCTATGAAGATTACGAAAAAGCACGCGGGTCCTATGAAAAAGCAGATACACATGCTATAGTGTAGTTAATAGAACTAATGAAATGATAAATTAAAGGACAAACATGGTCACGGAACCATGAAAAAGCAACAGCGTATTCAGAAGAATGGCGAATTATAACACAAGAGTTCAGGGGGGGAGAGACAAATACAAATGATGCGTACAAAACTCACACTGGCGGAGACAACACACCAGGCGGGGTCCCAATACAAATGTAAAAACGAATCACTTCCACTCATCAGTCTCGAGCTGCGATAGCATTACTCATGGATATTATGTGAGAAGAGGGGTGTATGCAATTGCAGATGGTAAGGTGCTGATCTTAATCCACATCTTTTTAATCAAATCTACAGCACACTCAACATAGTAGGAGCATATTTTTACAATAACCGCGTAAGTGAATAAAACAAAAAAAAACCTAGAGTGACCATATCGACCCTAGAAAATACAAAAAATCCGAGACAAACCATTCCTGCCTTAATAATGGTATATCTCTTAACTTATCCTTACGTATTCTGGCCGATCTTTCGCACTAACAACGACGCACCTGTCAGCCAGCCCACTCTTCCTGTACTCAAAATCTCGGCACAATTCCATTCGCGGTCGGTCGTGATTAGCCATAATGCTACTCTTTGCGGGTAAGGAATTACATCAGACTTCACCTATGTAAGATGGATAGTGATTAACACACTGCTCAATTAGGGGTGTTGCAAATCTTTGGAAACATCCAAGAAAATTGATGGTTCTAATTTTGTTTTGGGACGCCTCATTGAACTTATGGAGATGTCAATGATTGATTTGTGGGGTCGACGATTTTCCATTCGGCGAGTGGCCGATCTTGTTCCGTCTCCGCGTTAAAAGTTAAGCGACTATTAATACATATAATATTTCTTCGGTGATAGCAGTCTCAGCATCAAAATAGATGAGTTTTGTTGCCGAGTTATTAATTGCTTGTGTGTATGAGTATATGAATATCATTAAGTTGGTTACGTTGCTAAATTAGAGCAGAGAGTCTGTATACAGTCCATTATGGATGATGTTGTCAGCAAGCCTGAATGATTTTTGCTATTCATTGCAATATCTATTTCATGCAAGGGTAAAATCATTGAGTAGTTGGAGTTAATATTTAGTAGTATCAGTGAAGGTTAGAGGGAGACGTAAAGTGAAAGTACGACAGAGAGACTTCGGGTTCTAAACGGTAATTTAGCGTCTCGGTTTGTATATATTTTTTTAGGGTTCTAGGAGCTGTATTAGTTTTTCAAGAATACTGAATAGGCGGGATTTTTGGATGGTCAGTAGGTGTTTAGTAGGTTTATCGTATATAACCACTGTTTCCCACCTTGTGGCAAATTAGATTTAGCATGAACCATGTAGCATGTATTGGTCTAATACTCAATACGCTGGTCCTACGCTACGCACATCTTAAAAATCAGGTGCTTCACGATGCCATAAAGAACGCTGTGTTTTAAAGTTTGTAAAATGTTCCATGAAACGAACGGCTTTAACATCTGAAGAACCTTTTATGGGTGGTTCACAAAAGTGTTCTATTTGTGGCGGCTAAAAGGTTCACTTGGGCAGATTTACTAAAACCCAAGGAAAGTCTCGTCCATGGTTGGCTTGGTACAGACGAAGTCTCACTTTAGTGACTGAAAATGGTTAAATCTTTGTTGGAACCAAAAAGTGATTCTTCTAGTGGCGGGGCATGCTGCGAAGAACCTTTTGAATCACCTTTATTTTTAAGAGTGTACTTCTAATAAAAATGTATTTAGTTGGGGCCAGTCCTGTAGGCAGAAGAAAAGACTCACCTGGTACCCAGAAATTCACTTTATTAGTGAGGCTCAGAGTCTTGTAGGCCATGTCGGGTGTGTGAAAGAGCAGGGTCAAATGTGTAGAAGGACTTGGCCAAAAATTAGTAAAGTCTGATTCTTGAACTCATGGGAATTGGGGTAAGGATTGATGTACTTAAATTCATGCAGTACACTGATTTTGCACAGCTAGTTTTATATTTTGGAAGCTGTAAGGGTCACAGCAGGTTACCTTCCTAATTGTGGGTCTGTTTGAAGGCACGATGAAATAGCATTTATAATAAAAGTGGCTTCCTGCTATGATTAAAAGAAGAGAGAGACAGACAGAGATAGAGACTGAGCAGATGTGGGGGTGCGTCAAATAACGTAAAAGTGGCATGAGGTGGAAAAAAATGCAGCCTTACTCGGCATGACACCGGGTGATTCCTCATTAGGACCCTGCCCTCTGTTGGTCACCGCCGTTGGCGTGGCACTGGCGAGGTTCGTGCAACACAGGCGAGGGGTCATGTAAGTGGGTCCCTGGGGACGAAACCTGAAGGGCGCATGGATCTGTGTGGCTCAGCAGAAGGTGCTTTGAGAGATTAATGAGATACACGCTCAGAACGGCACTCTGTAGAGATACAACAGTGTGAAACTCGTTATGCAAGGAAAGACTGCAAACACATCGTTTGGCAGAAGTCGCCACACAATCAGCATGAAACAGCAATATGTGGAGAACAGATACACGGACCAGCGCGTAACAGGAGTTGTTTAAAACAGGAGTTGTGAGATGCTGGGATGCCTCAGGGTTCACGCTCCTGTTTACAAACATACTCAGCCAGTAATAAAGACACATGGCTGTTTCTATCACTGATATGATGATGATATTCAGCTTTGAGAACCAGTTAAATTCATAGAGAACGCAGCTTAACTCAGATTTATTTATAAAGCCCTTTCAAAAGCATAAAAATTTACCCAAGTGCTGCACATAGATAACATAAAACTCTAAAAATCATTACAAACAAAAAAAGCAACATCACAACAACAAATCATCCAGTTATTAAATAAAATTATATGCATGAATCTCACATATATAGGTGTATCGCACAAATCATACTCAACATTTACACCCCTCAAAATATAAAAGGTTAGTTTGCATTATAATTTTAAAATACAAAAAATATATATATTTATAATATAAAATAATTACAGTTAAATGTTTGCCTCAATACAAAAATTACATACAGTCGTGTTTACTTTTTTAAGTGGTAGTTACTCTCACAATTGAAATTATATGTATATATATTTATATATGCATTGATAAGTATTTGTAATACATCTATAATGTTACAATATGATCAATGATAACTTGGAGAACATTGTGTGGTATGCATTTATATTATGCATTTTGACGTGTGGTGTGTGTGTGTATATATCATTATATAATATACTATATATAATTTTTTTCTTTTTGTTGTATTCTTTTATTTTTTTTATAAAAAATTTTAAGTTGTCTCTCAGATATTTTTTTAACAATAAGCAGACATTTTTGGGCTTTTTTTCAAATAAGGAATGTTGGAAAAATATGACAAACCATTTCTTTAAAAATGTAAGTCTAATCTAAAAAAATATTAGCAGTATATAAATTCGGTGGTTATTTTCAACGCTGTTAACTTTTGTCGAGGTGAGCGGTGAAATATGTACTCTGGGACATTTCACCTGTTTGTGAGATTCCCCTTTATGCTTTATCTTAACTGGAATCACATTAAAAACACATACATGTTGATTATGCGTGATATTCTCTGATTGCAGTTGATAGGGTCCAGGGGAACTAGATTCACACAGAATTGGGCTAAACTCATATCAGGCGAATAAGAAGAGGCTCGGCAGTGGCTATGGCTTGTGCTACACGTCCTACTATGATAAAAGGCCAATGTGTGTTCAGACTCAGTGTCGAATTACTAACTTTTGGTTGTGTTGATTTCATCTAGCTTTGCATGTACGGTTTAATACCTCATATGGCTGGTCTCCCAGGTGTCATCGCATGTCTTCCATCCCCCTCTTAATTACATACCGCAAATCACGTGATATCATCGACCCCCGAATTTGTGTCTGTGCTTTCTCTCTGCTCACATGGACCTCCTGGGCGCCTCGTTGGCCCCGCTGGCCTCCCCCGTCTATGTCCCCGAGAATTCCACATCGGCCCAACCGGTACCTACAGCGAATGCACGCTGGATGGACAACAACAGACCTCCGATGTGTATTTCCCTGCTCATCTGTTCGTTTCGTGCCACATGGCCCCATTCAAGAGTGCTTTTGCTGTACTGCCTGATGTGTTCCGGGCCTGCGGAACTGGGTAACTGGATGGCCGCGGAAGCCAAGCTGACGGAGCAGCCTGCAGGACCTTCCGAACAGCCTCACGTCTCGTAGGCCTGCCGCTATCCCTCCCCTGCCCAAGCCGCTGTTCCATCTGGCCTGTCGCCCCCTCTGCCGCCTGTGATCATGAAAGATCTGACTGACATTACCTTAGAGGAGCTGGAGCAGGACCCTGACAGCCCGGATCCCGTGTCCATGCTCGCCTACCCCGGTGGGAGCTACCATGAACATCGAAACCAGAACCAGCAAAGGAAGAGGGCGAAAATTAATGGGAGGGAGAGGAAAGTTCTGAGTGTCTTGCTTCCTCCCTTGGATGGTAGTATGCAGAAGACATGAAAAACATCATTCCTTTTTCATTGACCTCCCATATTTACAACCGTTGATAGACTACATAAATTAACTGCTATTTAATGTAGAAATCTATCTGTCACACCTTAGGGCTACTGTCTATATCAATGCACCTAAAAAATGGTCTAAAATCAGGCTAGAACCCTTCCTCACAATGTCCATCGCCATTGGTTGTTCTTATACGCACCTACAAGTTACCTGTTTCCATCCTCTTTGGGTCCCCCTTATAAATCTTACTCACCCTACAATCACTCCTGTCGCTTTGACTTAGTTGCAGAGGTTCTTCTGGTTGCATGTCTGTTCGCCACTCAACCTGCCTAAAAATATTTTCTTGTTGTGGTTTATCCTGCCCGTCGTGTCGATTAGGCCTATTATCCGAACAGTAATCTTATATACCCTCTCTAAACATTTAAGAAATACATCCACTTGTCCTGATATAATCGTAATTAATTAAGTGGGACAACCTGACCCATCAGCTGTACCCACACAACAATTAAGATACAACATTATGGACTGTTTTTTTTAATGGCCTTCAATTTGCAGATTTTTTGAAGGAGAAATTAACATGACATGTTTTTCAGTACATTTAAAGGAATCACCCTCTTTGACCCAACCACCAGATCCTTTTTTGCGAAAAAACAACAGACACCTGCGATTAGTATTTAATTATTGTCGTCTGCACACTTGTGTCTTTACCGCTTTTTAAAGTGCCGCTTAATCCACGCCGCCCACCCCTAGTTCTTCCCATACAAAGAAATGTTTATCTTTGAATTATTATTGAATCTTTTAATCTCTTATCAATGTAATTTTTACTATAATATTCCTAGTCCAAAAAAAAAAAATGCTATAAACAAACAAATGTATTCTGTAGCCCTTCTATTTTGTGCAGATTGCTTTGCCACAAGAGACGCTTACCATGCTGTTTCAGGGTGAAGGGGGGGCTGTGCTGTACCTCACTGGTGGGTAGTGATGTGTGGGTGATGGATCATTGTAGTTATTAAAGTACACATTTAACGCGCAACATTTCTGACCATATAAACATTTTTTTTTGAAAACTTGGTGAAGTTACTTGACGTAGCGTTTATAGCATAGCATCATTACTGTGTATAAAGATTTTTTTTCTGTGAGCTTACTTTTGCGTTATATGCTTTCTCTGGTGCTTTAAACTCTGCTGTTTTGTCTCTTGAAGGCAGACAATTAACTCGACAGCTTAAACATTGTTTTTGATTAATAATAAACAAAAATACCAAAAGACATAATTTCTATTAAGGAGCAAAGAAGATGTTTTTGGCTAAATGTAACATTTATTAAGGGCCTAAGGTGAAACCAATGTATTTTCTAGTAGCCTTTATTCAACCCTAAAAGGCAACCAGGACCAAAATGCAGCATGCTATTTTACACTCTGCGGCTCTCTTTATCTCCATCCGAGGTGTTCGTGAGTTTGGAACAATTAAAATATAGAACTGGTGCTTCGAGGAGTTGGATTACAAACACTCTTTCTCATGAACTGAGAACTCCTCCCGATCCTCATTGGCTATCACTTCCTCAGCCAATCCTCCAAATCCGATTATGAGTGCTAAGCCTGGCTTTTATCGCAGCAGGCAGTGTTGGCGGGCACGCCGTCCATTGATACATGCACGATATCCTCTTCACATGTTCCGGAAGAGTGCCAACCGATGTTGCCTGTACAGTACTGACAGTACTTTGCCAATCATTTCAGCCTGACTAAGATAAGAGAGAAAGATTTGTGAGATGGGTTTACAGATAAAGGTCAGATTGTCGCACATTACCGTCTCAAGCTTCACACAAAGCCTCAATCGCAATAAAAAAAAGTTTGCCTTCAATCTACAAACAACATCCTTTAGGTTTGTTGCAAAACATACAAAACAGTGTAAAGTTCGACAGCTACAGCTCCTGGACCCCACTGACCTCCATAAGTCTTCTACAACGTCCTTAGGGTTCTTTACTTGGCATCCTAAGATTTGTCCACAAAGACCAGTTAATCATCCATTTTATTCCTTAAAAAGAGTCGAAATAGGTTTTTTCGGTTTCTGGTTTTCCCCTACAAATTGAACCTGCTTTCAGTGAACAGTTCCTAAAATAAAAAATTTTTTTGTGTGAAGAACATTTTAATAATCCAAACAACCTTTTTCCACTATAAAGAGCCTTTTGCACAATGGAAAGGTCTCAATGCAATGAAGGCTCCTTCTGGAACCATAAATGGCAGTGTCAAAAAAACGTTATTTTTTTAAGAGTGTTCCACAAAAAAGTTTTTATAGTGCAAAAGGGTTCTTTATCATCGCTTTCCTTAAGCCCGGGTATCCCTTTTTGGTGCATGCTGATAGAAGAACCAGCTTGTTTCTGGTTCTCCAAAGACCACCTGTTTGCAGTGAACAGTAACAGAACCCATTTTTTTTCTTATTGTAAAGAGCATTCAATAATCTGACAACCTCCTCTTCCACAGTAAATAACCTTTTTGTGGAGGAAAGTTTCCAGGGATGTTAAGTTCTCTGGGGAATTTTATTGACTCTGCGCTACACACTTTGCCTACACCTCCTTTATTTTCTTTAGAGTGTAAGAAAAACAAATTTGGTTATTCTAAGGTATGGCTTGGAAAGAAAACTGCACATTTAAGAGTGGTGCGACTGCCTTTCCGGTGACCTTTCAGCGCATCCTACCTGTTCTCGTCCTTCCTCTCACTTCTGAGGGATGACAGATCTTTGGACCTAGCAGGAGATCGGACAGACGATGCCTACAGGAGTCCTACTTTCTGCAGAGCACCCCTTCATACTGCTATGCTTTCTGTCTGTAAGCTCTTTTCGGAGTGAGAATACTTGTGACCTCAAAATACCCTTATCCCATGCTGCCTAGACTCGACCTACCTTAGACGTCTCCTTGCTCATCTGTTAAATTTGACTTACGTCGTGCCCTCCAAAAAGCGAGTATCTGCCCCCCACGTAAAACCTGTTCAACACGAATGAGAACTGTGTTAGATAGTTTCCCTGTTCTGTACACAAATTGCGCAGTCCTGTAGATTGCTCCAAAACCACAGACAATATCGTTCTGTTTGTACTGATACTGTGAACCCGGACCGTTTTCTTTATTTGTCTGCTCTTATATGCTATAAGTATTTGGGGGATTGTGAGTGGGTTATGCAATGTTTTTTAATTGTGCTCATTCCGCAGGTAACACCAAAATGGTTCGATTCTCGAATACTAGGTTTTTGTTAATCTTCTGTGTCCAGTGGCCATTTGCCAGCTCTCCTTTGGTTCGATTCCTGTCATAATGATGGTGTTAGCTTCTGGCGTACTGTTGCCGTAGCTGTGTCTTCTTTTCATCCGTTCGTCTCTATCGCCAGGTTTAAAGTTCCGACTCTTCCCACCAACACGGAAGCTGTGGGAACAACATCACGGTAGTATCTGGTGTCCCTAGTGACCAATGTATTTCTGTGTTTGGTTTTCACAATAGCAAATTTGGGCACATACTTCTTTTTGTTCGATAAAAACCACAACACCTGGACAACGCACCGTCTGTCGCCGTTATCATTATAGCTGTAGTCACAGAATTAGAATTATTGTTATCATTATAGTTATCGTCCTTGGTGTGACCATGATTTTTTTTGTTAATGGTTTGCCATTTGTTTACACAAAGAGCAATAACTATGAAGAAAATTATATCTATATGAGTGTCCACACCAACAGACGACAATGTTGTATTAAGTGTGCTGCAGTTTTGTTGTCTGCCACTTTAAATGCTCGTGGTCTATAAAGTCTGGTGCACTTAAGAGCATTTTACTGAAGAACAGTTTGTGTAAATAACGTGTCCTTTGAAAAAATGTTGCCCTGTCATCTCCAGGTGCCTTCCTGTTCTGCTGGACACCATTCTTCGTAGTGCACACCATGAGGGCCCTCTGCGAAGACTGCTACATCCCCAGCAGTGTCACTAGCATCGTGACCTGGTTAGGCTACGTCAACAGTGCCCTCAACCCCGTCATCTACACAGTCTTCAACACAGAGTTCAGGAAGTTCTTCCGGAAGTTCCTGCCGACTCTGCCCAACTGCTGCTAGCCGGAACACACTCTCTGCTAACAGTTTACGAACAAAACATACACAAAAGTATAAATAAACCAGACAAATAATGCTTACATGTAAATACAGCATGTTGTATGAAACAAAAATGAAAGTATGGTTATAATGTACTAAGATGTTTGCTGCCATTATGTTTTTACTTCATGGTTTAATTTCGTATGTTTACATTTTGAGAGCTGACATCAAACGGCCTCATTCATGAAAAGCAAGCAGAACGAATTTGCATAAAACGTTCGTAAAATCATTCTTTTGTAAACTGTCATTTCATGAAATTCATACAGAACTAATTTGTGTAAATTAATCTTAAAATCATGTTTACACAGGCAGAATGAATTTTCGATTCAGTTTATTTTTTCTGTTAATTGTTCGTAAAACATTTTTACTTAAAGGGGTCATATGATGTTGCTAAAAAGAACATGATTTTGTGTATTTTGGTGTAATGAAATGTGTTTAAGGTTAAAAAAACACATTATTTTCCACATACTGTTGTTTCTCCTCTATGCTTCGTCCACGGTGAAAGCCGATCCGGCGATCCACAGCGCGAAGTTGATGTATTTCCTCAGCGACCAGCACAGATCGGCTCCAGGCATGACGAAGCGATATCGTCCTCTTTTGGAAGACCAAACAAAGTAGTTTCGCTTTCACAACGAAACACAGCGTCTTCACGACATGGCAGCGGTAACAACAATACTACAGCGAGAATAAAAGTTACATCTTCTTTCTTTGCGTGAACATATTTGGGCGGCGTTATGCAAATCTTCCCACATAGTGATGTAGATATGTGGGGGCGTGTTAGAACGAGCCGTTTTAGGTAGGTAAGGCTGACTCTTAACTTTTATAAAGAATATCTCTTTGGATTTGAGACTTTAGTCTTTGCAACTTTACAGATCTTCTTTATGCACCAAGAGCTTGTAACACTCCAAAGAGAAAGGAAAATTTGAAATTTCATCATATGACCCCTTTAATACATGAACGTAATATCCATGTAAATAGTTCATAAAACTAGTGCTACATAAATTGTTACAATCATATAACACATGCATGTAATTAAAATGCATGTACTGTAAATTGTTTGTAAAAATCATTCTTACGAGGACTAGAATCAATGCAATCAAAAGTGGTGAATCTGCAAACAAAAACTGTTTCAGGATATTTTTGTGTGATTCTGAAGAACTTTACTTGTTTGAACGCTGAGGCAAATGTAGGTTAGATGTTCGTTGGTGATTGTTTTCATGCCTTTCGTGCACAGTGTTCATTAAAAGCTGAAAGTGGAAGTGAGTGGTTTGATTTCAGTGAACATGGTGTTAGAATGTTAAAGCAATATTTAGAATTTGTTTACTGTGGCTTTTCTATGGATTTAAGTTATTGATTTCACTGCTGAGCCCACATTGTCAATGGAATGCTTGCTGCTTTTGATAAATTAAAAACATATTTTTAAAAATACAACTGAGAGTTGATCATAGAATAGATCAACTGGAATAGATCAGCTTGAGGGGCCATCAATATACTGTATTACAATAAATACCGAGGGGACTGTGGAATTCTAAAAGGATTAGTTCACTCAAAAATTACGAGATTCCAAAATTTGTTTCTCCATCTGAACAGATTTGAAGAATTCAGCATTACATCATTTGCTCAGCAGTGGATCAGTGAATGGGTGCCGTCAGAATGAGAGTCCAAACAGCTGATAAAAACATCACAGTGATCCACAAGTAATGTACGTAATCTACAAGCTGCATGTTTGTAAAGAAATCCTCAACGTTTTTAACTTAAAATATGAGTCCTCTATCCATAATAACTCTTCCTCCAGTGAAAATTTGTTCTGGTGTGAATCAGGAGAGAAATCTGTACAGACCAAGCACTGTTTACAAGCAAAAACAGTCCAAAATAGCTGAAAACAAATATGTTGGTGAATTTTGATGTGAGGCGACAACAGGGGATGGATTTTGTCAATGGGGGATTTATGGATTATGGATGTTATTATGGATTGTACACTGGTATTTCAGCCAGAAATAATAGTTAAAGCACCTTGATGATGGATTTGTTTCTTACAAACACACAACTTTTCTCTTCACATGATGTTAACTGATGGACTGGAGTGGTGTGGATTATTTGTGGATTATTGTGATGTTTTTTTCAGTTGTTTGGACTCTCATTATGATGGCACTCATTCACTGCAGAAGATCCATTGGTAATCAGTTGATGTAATGCTAAATTTCTCCAAATCGATTCTGATGAAGAAACAAACTCGTCTATGTATTGGATTGCCTGAGGGTGAGTACCTCTTCACACTTTCATTATTGGCAACTATTTCTTTATTAAGTTCGGAACCTTGCTGCATGATTGATGGTGCAAGCGCTGTATAAAAAAAAAACTTGATTGACCATTTAGTTTCCAAACTCCTGGAATACCTATTCCTACCCTTGTTCTGGTAGGCAGACACAACGCTTGCAGTTTTAATTTAGCTTAAAGACCCATCTCTTTAAACCACCTGGCTTACACATAAACACTAAACGGCTTCTAATATTCAATCCGTTAAAGATTTTTAGGCTCCTTAATTAGGTCAACCGGAACCGGAACCTTCTCCTACAACCCTATGTACTTGCTACATTGTTTAGAAGAATGGCATCTACACAATATAGTCTCTTTTCTCATCTTCTCTCTCCGAGGTCCCCGTAGCACCAAATTCCAGGTCTTTATCAGATCCTATGGGTCACTGCTGTCACCGGATTCCATTACGTCATTCGACCAGATGGATCAGCACCTAGAAAGGACCCCCACGGCCCTGAAAGACAGCGAGACCCAGGACAACTAGATTGAGCCCAGATACAGATCCCCTGTAAGACTTGTCTCAGATGACCACCGGACAAGACCCCAGTAACCAGACAGTCCTCTGCACAATGTGACTTTGCTGCAAACTGCTGGTTTCATCTGGTCAGAGGAGAACTGGACCCCCGACTGAGCCTGGTTTCTCCTCCCAAGGTTTTTTTTCTCCATTTCTGTCACTGATGGTTTTTTGGTTCCTTGCCACTGTCGCCTCTTGCTTGGCTTGCTTAGTTGGGGACACTTCATTTCCAGCGATTATCATTGACTTATACTATTTAAACTGAACTGAGCTGGTTGATGACATCACTGAATTGAATGATGAACTGTCTTTAACTGAAAAATGAATGTTTACGATTGTCATTTTTGCATTATTGACACACTATTTTCTTAATTAATGCTGTTCAGTTGCTTTGACACTATCTGTATTGTTAAAAGCGCTATATAAATAAAGGTGACTTGACTTGACTTGACCAAGAGAAAACAAGACAGTACGCAATTATCTGGACGTGCATTATTAAAACTAAAAAAATATTCCATCACTATTAATTATTTACAGTCTGTCAGATTCACATAACAAGGGTTTTTCCCCACATGCTGATGACTATGCAGGTATTCGTTTTGATAAAATGTCATCAACCTCTTCTGTCATCTGTCTAATGTTTCCTCCCTCATTCTTTATACAAAGAAGTATCTTTTTTGCTCCAAAAACATTAAAATGTAATGTAAAATGTAAAATGTAAAGCTAAGAGTGATATCAAGGTCAAACAGAGATGGTGTGTCCTTCTGTGGCGCAGGGGGGCGAATGTATTTCCTGATGCTTTTAAAATGAGACATGTCGAAACTTATTATGCTCAGAAAACCACAGTGGCAGCCTGTCCGGGTTCATTCCACCCACTCTCTCATCAAGCAAAAAAGACGGAGACCTGTCTAACAACACCTGAGACAGCTAAAAGACATCAAGCAGTCTGAGAATGACTAAAACATAGGCGTAAATGCAGCATATGGAGCAACAGAGAACCTCTAGATACTCCTTCAAAGCTCAGGAGGTCTCAGTTGAGTATTTTACACATGTACGTTGTCTCAGATGTTTCTCCGAGATAAAAAAATAGTCACAAATGAGTCAGCAGTTGACGTACAGTAAGAGTATAGAGTTATAAAATAAACATGAACAGCAGCTCAGATCATTTGATGGGACTTTGGTCATATTGAGATCTTTGACTTTGAGATATTGGCAAAATGGAGCACAGTTGATCTTAATCTCAAGAGAAATATATGAGAAGCAGGAGAACTCAGGTTTCCATAAGATCTTCAGTTGATATCATTGCTGTCTGGGAGACACGATACAAACATTAAAGAGATCGATCTGTAATTTTTATTTCCTATCAATTAGAATCTACATATAACAAATCTCAAAAACTGAACTTTCAAAAATCAATACTAGAATATCAGAAGCTATGATAAAGCGTGTGTAGATTTGGTTTCAAGTTTAAACAGTATAAAAGGAAACGTTCCTGTAGCTCATTCCGTGATCATGGCACTAGCAACACCAGGGTCATGGATTTGATTCCCAGAGAAAGCAAGAACTGATCAAACATAAATGTGTACCTTGAATGCAATCTGATTTGCCAAATCTGCCAAATGCATAAATATAAACAATACTGTCTGAGGAAAATGTGAGTGTTTTGCCTATGCAAAACTCTGTCACTGCGATAGCGTGTTCTGAGTGGTTGCCTGGGCGTTGCTATGCAGTTACTTAGCCATTCTAAGTGGTTGCTTGTGTTGCTGTACAGTTTCTGGGGTGTTCTGGGTAGCCCCCAGAGCATTGCTATGCAGTTACTTATGTGTTCTGAGTGGTTGTTTGTGTTGCTATGACGTTACTTATGTGTTCTGAGTGGTGGTTTGTGTTGCTATGCAGTTACTAGGGTGATCTAAGTGGTTGCTTATGTTGCTATGCCGTTTCTGGGGTGTTCTGAGTGGTTGCCTGGGCGTTGCTATGCAGTTAATTAGGTGTTCTAAGTGTTTTTGTTGCATGTGTTGCTTTATAGTTAATTAGGTGTTGTTTTTCTGTTGCTATGCAGTTAATTATGTGTTCTAAGTGTTTTTTGTGTGTTGCTTTGCAGTTTTTGAGGTGTACTGGGTGGTTGCTAGGGCGTTGCTATGCAGTTACTTAGCCATAAAGAGTGGTTGTTTGTGTTGCTATGCAGCTACTGTGGTTTGCTGGGTGGTTGTTTGTGTTGCTATGCAGTTACTTATGTGTTCTGAGTGGTTGTCTGTGTTGCTATGCAGTTTCTTGGGTGTTCTAAGTGGCTACTTGTGTTGCTATGCAGTTTCTGTAGCGTTCTGAGAGGTTGCCTGGGCGTTGCTATGAAGGTTATTAGGTGTTCTAAGTGTTTTTCTGATTCTACGCAGTTAATCGTGTTCTAAGTGTTTTTGTGTGTGTGTTCACCATTCGGGTGTTCTGGGTGGTTTCCAGGGTGATGCTATGCAGTTACTTATGTGTTCTAAATGGTTGCCAGACCATTTCTATGTGGTTACTGAGGTGTTCTGAGTGGTTGTTCGTGTTTCTAGGGTGTTTTAGGTGATTGCTTACTGGCTCAGCTCAAACGAGCACCACCCACATTCCTCTGAGATTCTTGATTTGATGCAAATCGTAAGTCTAAACGCTTTCAAAATTACTGAAGTTTATTCTATGAACAGGTTAAATTACCTCTTTCCTTGAAGAATGAATGGCCTTCCTCTCATAAGTTCCACTCCAGGGTCACTGCCACAGGTTTCCAAAAATAAACTTACACCATAATCACCTTTCATAAAAAAGCAGCAGCATCTTCTCAGCAGATCCCCTAATAAAGCCCTCATTACTAACATAGAAATGTCAGGGGGGGAAAAAAGAAAAAGCTTTTAGTGTAAATGTCAGATCGCAACAGGTTCTGACAGGAAACGCTTTTAGAATATACGCCCGTTTTTCTGAAGGAATACGCGATTTAAAAGACCTTCAAAGATGAAGTAACTCCTGCAAAGTCCTTATTGTTCAGTTTGTCCTAGACAGACATAAATTCTCACGAGGGAAGTTTTGGATACCAGGTTCTTAAGAGAGAAATATAACAGATCTGACCTTAATATGAGAACACATATCAAGAAATGATGAGAGACAGATAGAAAGACTGAGAGAGTGACTGAAAAAGATTTGACAAGACAACCCTGGAGAATCTTTCCCTGAAGCACGGAGAGCCTTTATTCAGGACTTCAATACAGGTTAAGCTCTACCGACAGCATTTGTCCATTACCACAGAAGCAGAAGTATTACTATTACTGTGATTATCTGGTTACATTACATTAGTAAACTTTTAGGCGACGGCGGCCATTTTTGTTTTTAAAGGGGTCATAGGATGCCCATTTTCCACAAGTTGATATGATTCTTTAGGGTCTTAATGAAAAGTCTGTAACATAGTTTGGTTAAAATTTCTCAATGGTAGTGTAAAAAACACCTTTTTTACCCTGTCAAAAACAGCTCTTTTCAGATCAAGCCGTTTTTGTAGCATTTTCCTTTAAATGTTAATGAGCTCTGCTGACCCCGCCCCTCTCTTCCGAGCTGCTCTCAGAGAGACTGTTTACTTTAGCCACATTCATTGTGAAACTTGCTAACTAGCACATTACTAGGAAAGGCAGTTTGCAAAGATTCATTACAAAACATTATACTCACTTCTTCAGTAGATGAGGCTGGATCACGAATGATTTGCGTGAACATAGACGCATTTATGTAGATCAAACATAAAACAAACATAATCCACTGCGTCTTCAGCGGCTCAGATGTCGGGAGTAAATGACGTCTGCTGTTCATTATTACATCCAACAACAGAAGACCTCAATCGCTTAGGACTCATTCTTGTCTACATCTGCTCCGGCGGTGAAATAATGGCGGACTGATGACAGCTCACTCAAGCGGGTCTAAGGTAAGACGCCAGTCCATTCTGTGCTGAAACGCTACTGTCAATCAAACAAATGTGGGAGGGCCGGGTCTGTGTGAGGACACAAAGACAGGCATCGGAGATCGGCTCGATTTGAGAAAGAGGAAAACATTTAACCAGATTAAAAAAAACACTGGGTGGATTTTATCATTATAGGGTGGTTGTGTACACACATTTCAGTTCAAACAACTTGTAAAAGTGCATGTAGCATCCTATGATCCCTTTAAATCAGGCCTCAAACTTATAGAAAATTGCAAGTCAGAAGGACAGAGATATCTAACAAAATATGTTCCAGTTAAGTTCTTAATTTCTCATTTATTTTTTTTTTAGCAATTAAAAATAAAATTAGATGAACATTCAACTAAAATATTTTAGAAAAATCTTGTGTAAATGTTTTTGTGCTAATGTTTTTCAACAACCTTAGTAAAGAATTAGTTCACTTTCAATTTCCTCACCCCATGTTCATGTCTTTCTTTCTTCAGTCGTAAAGAATTTAAGGTTTTTGAGGAAAACATTCCAGGATTTTTCTCCATATAATGGACTTCAATGGGATGTTGATCCCATTGAAGTCCATTATATGGAGAAAAATCCTGGAATGTTTTCCTTCAAAAACCTTAATTTCTTTGCGACTGATGAGGTCCAAGGTCCAAACTACAGTTTCAGTGCAGCTTCAAAGGGCTCTACACGATCCCAGCCGAGGAATAAGGGTCTTATCTAGCGACGCGATCAGTCATTTTCTTACTTATACTAAAACTTATATACTTTTTAACCACAAATGCTCTCGTGACTTCATGCATTACGTAATGATGTTGGAAAGGTCACGAGTGACGTAGGCGGAAGTACCAACCCAGTGTTTACAAAGCGAACGTGCAAAGAAAGTCAAACACCCTTTACAAAAAGAGATAAAACAACGATGTCGGTTGATTTTGAAGTTGGAGGAGAAAATTTGATTTTTACTACCCTACCTTTTTTGAACGAAGAGCTAACCGCGCGTGATCTTTCCAACTTTATTACCTCATGCTTGAATTGGTTACATGCATTTGTGGTTAAAAAGTACACACATTTTTATTTTTTTTAGAAAATGACAGATCATTTTGCTAGATAAGACCCTTATTCCTCGACTGGGATCGTGTAGAGCCCTTTGAAGCTGCACTGAAACTGCAATTGAAGTCCATTATATGGAGAAAAATCCTGGAATGTTTCCTCTAAACCCTTATTTCTTGCGACATAAGGACTGAGACATGAACATCTTGGATTACTGGGGGCGATTAAATTATCATGACATTTTATTCTTGAAGTTGACTATTCCTTAAGCCTGACCACTTTGAAGAACGTTCAGCGTTGCGTAATATAGTTTTTTCATAACTTTGAGAGAACCTTGCCCAAAACCTTTTCGGACATTTCCCTGAAGATGATTGTTGTCCAAATGTCCAAAAACCTGTGTTTTTTCAGACACAACCTCACTAAGAATTACCTGCTATGTTTCAGTCGACACGAAAAATCTAATTCCATCTAATATTTATGATTGCAGTATTTTATTTCACAAATCTTAACAATTGTCTATATATATAGATATCTATATTTATGTATATATTTATTTGTGTGTGTGTGTGTGTACACACACTCTCAGAATAGTGCTATACAGTATCAGCTTTCAAACAACAGTATACTGTATGTGCCATAAAACTATATTTTGTGTAGTATCTTTGCTTCACTGACTTGCATAATGGAAAACCACTGCCGTTTGTTTCGGATGTGTCTCTTTAGATGATTCTGGCGCCACTGAACGGCCCTTTGGCTTGAGTGCCCATCCCATAATTCCCCCAACAATTTTCTATCCCCGTGTATCGATTCACATTTGGACACTGAAGTACAAAAGGGAGGTAATAAAAACACCATCCTGCGGCAAACTATCAGCCAAGGGTGCTCATGGGAAATCTGAAGTTGAGGCTGTGTATTGTATTCAGATATCCTCCGAAATTGAGCTAGAAACCTCTAAAGAAACTCACTCAAAAATTGCACAAGTAATAAAAGTGTCTGAACACTTTCAGTGCCATGGATCAGAATCGGACACTTTAAATGGGTCGCCTTCCAAGACGTCAGTCGAAGGAAGTAAAAGTTCATTGCAGTAGGAAAACATACTGTAACTTTCAGAACTCAAAACATCCTCCCATTTATTTAAAATGAGCTACAAAAATAGCTTTATGATGTCGATTAAATAACAAAACTAACACATGACCACTGACATTTCTCCACAACCCAGTGACGTTGAGTGGATAAAAAGGAAGTTGGATACATACTGTCGCTGATCGAGTGGCTAAAGTTTATTTTTAACAAGTTGTCTGATCACATTAGTCTGTTTTTAACAGTTTGTTCATCAACTGTTTCATGAAAATGTCACAATGTAAAGCAGTTTTGGGTAACACTTTAGAATAGGGAACACTTATTACTATTAACTACGACTTTTCCCTCAATAAACTCCTAATTTGCTGCTTATTAATAGTTAGTAAGGTAGTTGTTAAGTTTAGGTATTGGGTAGGATTAGGGATGTAGAATAAGGCATTAACACATATGTGCTTAATTTGTACTAATAAATGGCTAATATTCTATTAATATGCATGCTAATACGCAACTAGTTAAGAGACCCTAAAATAAAGTGTTACCAGTTTTGTTTTAGCGGCTGATGTTGGCCTATAAATACTAATTTCACATGCAAAGTTCATTTACATATAGAGGTCATTCAACTACATTAGCAAAATGGCCTGCTCAGTTCTAGCGGTCAGAAATGGAGTGGAAAACGGTCATGAAAAGTGAAATTATGACTGTTTTGAATGCAAAAACCCTTGAATAATAAGTGGATTATGCAGAAAATTCTGCAAATAATGTACAATATGACTTGTTTAGGTTAACGTCAGGGAATTTTGAAAGCAAAATCTGGTGAGGTTTCTTTCCTTTGACTAATGCGAGTTCAGGTTAGTGTTCGCGTAGCTTTAGGTCTGGATTACTTCGCACAGGTCAGCTGTGTGGCGGTTCACCGAGCTGATCTCTACAATGTGTCATATCCATTATAAAAGGTTATCATGATAATGCACTTTACATGTGTTTGTGGCATCAAATCCAAAATCCGTTGAATAAAGAGGCATGAAAAAAACTCTGATTTTCCCATTTATTTTTGTTTTGTTTTGAAAACTCTATAAATGTATAATAATGTATAATGCAATCCTTCATTAGAATTAGTTTCTGAAATTATATTATTGTCCAATTAAAGGAATAATTCACCTAAAAAAAACACACTTCTGTCATCATTTACTCAACTTCATGGTGTTCCAAACCTGTTTGACTGGCTTTCTCCTGTAGGACACAAAATAATATGTTTCATACAATGAAACTAGTGTGACTAGCTCAAAAAACACACAATAAAAGTATCATAAGAACTCTCCATTCTGCGTTCAATTTATAATATATGCACAAAGCATCACATTTTAATGTAGAAATGTTAAAAAACAGTATGCATGAATGAGATTTATGTGGAAGCTTGTTTCCACCATTGGTTAAAAAAATAAAAAAGGTAATTGTGACTTTTTCCATCTCAAATTCAGACTTTTTTTAGAAACTTGCAATTCTGAGAAAAAAGTCAGAATTGTGAGATATAAACTCTGAATTCTGACTTTTTTATCACAATTCAGTTTTTTTTTGTTTCTTCTATCTTTTCTCAAACCTGAATTAAATACTCAAAAATGGAATTGCGAACCTTTTTTTCTTGCAGTGCTGAGTTTATTTGCACAAGTTCCTTGAGAAAAGTCCAGAATTGTGAAAAATAAACTCAGAATTGCAAGAAAAAAAGTAAGAATTGTAATATTTTGTAATTTTTTAAAATTTCATATCAAACCCATAATTTCAAGAAAAAAAGTCCGAATTGCAGTTTTCAGAATTCTGACCTTTTCTCTCACAGTTCTGATTTTCCATCTCACAATTTGTTTTTGTTTGTTTTTTCCCGCCATGGAATAAAAAATAGGAAAGGTAATTGTGACTTTTGTTTTGATTTTTTTTTCTTGCAATTGCAAGTTTATATCTCACAGTTCTGAATTTTTCCTCAGAATTGTGAGATAAAAAGTCACAATTCCCTATTTTATTTTATTTCCCATGGCGGAAACAAGCTTTCCTAGATTTGAGAGCTACAACACAGTGAATATTTTACATTTCAGCTCATGTAGATTACGTTTTAATTATTCACTTTTCCCCCATTTAAAAGCTTAAAACTGGTCATTTTGTGTCTTAATTTTATGGAAATTATGAGCTCGGACAAAACACATTGTGTTCCAAAAGTCATACAGGCTTGGAAAAACATGAGGGTGGAAATGATTTTTGGTGAACTTTCCATTTAAGTATTATTTTCACATACAAAACCCATAGTGAGGACGTTCAAATGGTACAGAAAGTACAGACGTCATCCGTGTATGCTTTATATTTCACAGTGTGTAAGGGAGCTGTTACTATGAGGCTTTATAGCTAAACTAAAACACATGAACGGAAGCGATCACCCATCTAAACTTCACCCGTCACTGACGGTCCTGCAGTGAGAACGCTAGGCTTTCCCTTTCTCCACACCGGCCATCTGACTGTCCTCCTGAATGTCGACGGTCGTGCCCGGCAGACAGCAGCTCAGCTGATGTTCCTTCCAGTCCTGCAGAAAGACAGATCCAAAAATAAAGAGGCTCTAACCGCTTTAATATGATGGTGAATGCTGGGGTTGGACTTACCTTCCGCTGACAGAAGCCAGAGCAGTAATGGACTTTATGGCAGCCTGTACACTCACTGGACGCCTCTCGACCGCAGTTCACACACGTGTGCTGGAAAGAGAACATACTACTATTAATACTATTAAGAGAACAGTTAATATCTCTATCTACACCGTAAAAAATTATATTGAAAAAATAAGTTGAGCAATTTCAGCTTTTTAAAAAAACTAAATTATGTGAAATTCACCTCTCAACTCAATTTTTCTCTGTCCTACGAATTTTCTGAACTTTATGGCTTCAATTTAAAAATAAAAAAAATTCAACATTCAAACATAAAAAGGTCAACATTCAAAGTTTCAACGTTCAAAGTAAAAAATGAGTCATGAATTCTACTTCCTTGCATTCAAATAATAATTGCAAAAATTCCATTCAAATTGGAATTTAAAAGCATTCTTAATTCAATTCTTATTGTTCTGATTTTTGTCTTCTTTTGAACACAAAATAAAAACAGTCAAGCTCTAAAAATTACAACAACAAAAAAAAGCTTTGCAGACTTCCTTCAAAAACATTATCAAAAAAACTTAATTACTCCAAACTCTTGACTGTAATGTCTAATTGTATTATATAATATTATTAATATTGTTGTGTAAATAATCAATAATAATATTAATAAAACAATAAAAGGTGCAGTAGGTGTTTTCTGAGAAACGCTGTTGATCGGACTTAGCACCAAAACTAGCCAATCACCAGTAAGGGGCGTGTCCACATGATGGGGGTGGTGCCTGTTGCATAGCATTTTTTTTATTTGGGGGCGGGGCTATCAAGATAGGGGTGTGATCCTTTTGGGTAGGGGCGTGTTTTGATGATTTTCAGAAATCGCTTACTGCACCTTTAATACTAACGAATAATATTTAGACCTTAAATGTTGTAAGAACTATTTATGTAAAAAATAATGCTGTCAAAAATATTATGAATATCCGTCAAAACATTATAAATATCAAAGCACATATATCCATCCAAGTGAATCAAGAGCAGCCTCAATGTTACACAAAATATCCTTTTTGTTTTCAAGTAAAGTTTTTGAAACAATGCGCAACTGAGTAAATAATGCCAGAATGTTAATTTTTCACTAGCATTTTAAACAAGCAAAGACTCCGGGATCTATTGGCGTTTTCCTGTGGAGCATCTGTGTGTTTTCAGCTGCAGATTCTGATAGCCCTGCTTCACTCTCTCTCTGTCACATCTGAACCGAAGCACCTGCCAAACACAGCGGGTGATGGTGTGTGACGGTCAGTGTTTCTACACCGCCGGCCGGCCGTCCGGTCCCATCACGACACACACATCTGAGAGCGATGAGCCCATTCCTTTGATGAGCCTCATTATAAAACTCAAAGCTCTGCTCCATTAAAGCTTATGAGCCACGGTCAGTCCTGTGGTAAAGCATTCAATGTACTTGCATATCTGTTGCTAAGGCTACACTAATATTACTTGATTAGATTAACGAAAATAGTATATTAATGATAACAAAATAACACTGATATGATAACAGAGAGAGTGAGAGAGATTTACCTTAATGATAATTTCAGTGATTTTCCCCTCAGGTTCTTCACTGAGTGACAACTGACTCTGAAAGGACTGCGAGAGAAAAACATGAATAGATGATGCTTCTTATAGGGGTCATAAAATAAGCTTTTCCCCTCTAGTCCACTTATAATGTCTGTAAAGGTTTCTCAGACCCAAAGCAGTCATAATTTAGCTTTTTGCATTCAGTTATTGTGGACGACTCCACATACTGGAACATCGACGACACCGATTGGTTCAAACTTAAGTGGCCTTGATGACATCAGCAGGAAGGAAAGTTGTTTCAAAGTTGTAATAATTATTTTATTGAACTAACATCTACTGATGAATCGTCCATAATAAGAACAGGAAGATGTATTTAGAAGGTTTATTTGGTGAATTTTTATTTAATATCCTTCGACTTAAAATACTTTTTTTTCTGCTAAACATAACATTAGTGCATTAACTTACTGTCTGTAAAGGTTGCTTAGACCAAAAACAGTCATCATTTAGTTCTTAGGATCATTTTTCACACTTTGGTGACCCTTTTGCTAGCATCTAAACACCCAACTAATTTGCATAATATTTATTCATGTTTATGCCATCACAATCAGAAATTTTTCAGCCAGTTTTTGCAGGTTAGTTTTAATAAATGCTCTTTTTAGTGTAGGGAAGATTGGAGTTTGTTAAACTCTTTTATTTCATTAAATGACCTAATTAAAGTCCTCGTGCAGTCACTATTGTATCCCTTAAAACTCAACTTTGATAATCAAATTGACATATTTCATTTTTTTTCTGTGAAAATATGTTCTTAATGCCTTAAAATTGCTTAAATATAACTCTACACCCCCTACCTCATTTAATATATGCGGCTCTATGAATATGCAAATTAGTCCCCACCTCCACTCAATCACACCAGCTCAACTACTTCCTTCACTTTCCCTCGGTTAACTGAAGTTGTAAAGGCTACATAACGGATAGTGGCAAAATTGTATTCATCTTTAATTGTTTTGTCTTTAAGCATATTAAAAACACCAGATAAACAACATTAAAAACTTGATTTTCACCACAGGCCGTGCCGGGGGTAATGCATTACAAGTAACACAAGTTACGTAATCAGACTACTTTTCAAAGTAACTAGTAATGTAACGCATTACTTTTTAATTTACATTTAAGTTACTTTTTCAAATAAGTGACGCCAGTTACTTTGTTGTCCCATTCACTGACTGACAGCTCTTCTGTACTCATGTTGCGAGAAATTGGGAGTAAGTGCAGAGGCGCTGTGTGAACATGATGCTTACTGTAGCTCTAGACTAAATGTGAACATGCATTTACTCATCTCACTTGCACGAAAAACAGATTCAGTGTTCCTCAAAATGAATAAAAACAGTGGAATGCAAGCCTGCAATAATCAAATATATTAAATAACACAAATATCCTTTATGTATTTAATCCCATTTTATTAACTAGTGTCTTTGCTGCTGACCTTCAATGATCCAATTCAACCATATTAATAAGTAAAAATGACTTGAGATAAAAATGACATTTGTGAAGGTTATTTTATTGCTGAAGAGTGTTGACCTTACTTCTCCTGCTTCCTATGCTTCATGCAATCCAGAAAGGCTTATTTCACTTTTGGTATGGAAGGGCTTTTACATTTGCCAAAACCTAACTTTTTTAAATAAGCAAGCCCAGCCCAGATGAGAAAAAGTAACGCAAAAGCAACGTAACACATTACTTTCTAAGTAATGCAATTAGTTACTTTTTTAGGGAGTAGCGCAATACTGTAATGCATTACTTTTAAAAGTAACCTTCCCCAACACTGACCACAGGGGTCTTTAACACTGACCTGTTTTGTGGTTGTAATTGTTTGAATAAAGACTTCAGTGTTTGTATCACCTCTTTCCTGACGCTGCTGTTTTTCTCGGGGCTGATGGCGGCATGCGCTCCGCTCTGACTGGCTTGTTTGGCCTGTGCGATGAGGACTTTGAGTTGCTGGACGTTGTTGAGCAGCGTATTGGCCATCTCTTCCAGGTAAAGCCACGTGCGCTGCTCAGCCATCTCCAGCCCGTTCATGAGCGGCCCCGCCGGAAAGGGTTTAGACTGCAACACCGCCAGCGCAGGAAGGGTGGCCAACACTGAGGAGAAACACACATTCGAGATGAAGTGATGAAAGACCTCTGAGTGATTAAACGTTCCTCTGGGACGTGATTTTGTAGAGGTGAACCGGCGTTCTAACAGGTATGACTTTGACGAGTACATTTACAGTCCGTCCTCATCTGATCTCCCATTAACCCTGACCCACATTTCATTCGAAAAGCTTTTTGCTCTAAAAAAAGACCAAACGGATTCGGAAATGTGGGCCGGACGGACAGGAAAGGACACTCTCAGTCTCGGACTCCACCCAGACGAACACAATTTTATGTCGACTACACTTGAATCTCAATGCCGTCTAGGAGAAACAACTGATCTCATTTGTGTTTCTTTGTCTACAGCAGTGGTTCTCAACCCGCGGCCCGTCACGAATTCAAACGCGGCCCACCATGCTGAACACAATTTAAAAAATAACTTTCAGTTTTACAATTCATTTTAGTTTTTACATTAAAGGCACTATATGTAATTTTCGCCGTTAGAGGGCGCGTATTCAAAATACACAAATAGACAAAGGCGGAGTTTGATGACTCCGTGACTGAGTTGGAATCCCAGGGGAGTTGTGTCTCATTCATACCCCACATCCGATGCAATCCGACTGGAACTAAAAATCCTTTGTCCATGGAGATGAGCTAATGATTTATTAACGTAGCAGAATGAAGCAGGGTGAGGCTGAAAGCCGTCGAAGCGAAACGAGGCGCTGAACGACCGTGACACACGGCTCGAAAGCAGCGGAGATTTTATTATGCCACAGTCGAGCGCTTCCGCTGCTTCCGGTCGTGCGTATGTGGGGTAGAGCTCGCTTGTTTTATCATAACAATACATTGAAATTGCTGTTATTATGCTACTCTGTGCGGGGGGTCGTCACCGGTCCTATTAAAAAACGCACACCATATTTAAAGTGTCTTTGTGTGTTTCCATGTTTTTCTACAAAAAAACCGATAATCCGATGTTGTATGACTTCCTGGCAGGCGAGCAGCAATGACACATAAGACACGGTGCGTGCCACGAGTTTAAATTGCTCATTTTCTCTGGATTTAAACGATTCTTTACAACATTTGGGATAGTGGTAGTACACATCAGCACAATATATAACACTGGTTCTAGTGGTTTGTTGGATATTTACTAAAAACATCTTACCTATTGTGCCTTTAATTAAATGTACAAAACACAAAGATATAAGCATAATGGTTGTTATGTAAAATAATTTGAGTTTTTCATATATTATTTTCAGACGTGAGCAGACCTGTACTCACGTAATTAACGTTTACGCATTTAACGAACACTTACAAGTGTGCACTTTGGCAGAATTCAATTCAAATAGTCATCAGCAGCCAATAGTTTGGTCAAATTGAGCATCAGAATGGATGAATTTGTTATTTAAGGGAGAAAAAAACGAAATGTCCAAAATGCCATCGAAGAAACACATACAAACAAGAATAGTGGCAGCATCAGCAGTGAAGGTAGGAGAGTGCTGGACTTTCTGCATCAACTTTCGGTTTGCCCCGCCACACACTTGATGATGTTCAGGCAAAAGAAAACACCCATACTACGTAGCAATCATCCTTAATCGCAGAAATGTGACGAAACATCTCTGGAGAGAACCTCAGATTATTCAATTCGAAATGGCTTTCCATATTTGGATCAACATAGGCTACATTTGTGAACGCACATTTTCTGCAATGCCAAAAAAAAAAATTTGTCTTTTTATTTATTCCTTCCCTTTCTAGCTTGTACTTATTTGAACAATACCTAAAACTTGGTATTACAAGCACTTCTTGTGTCTGTTTGCCTCTTTAAGAAGAATTGCTTTATGTATTTCCCCCACCTGTAGTTCTGCTTGAGATAACAGCGCTGCAAAATGACTAATGTAAATTTAAGTCCCGCTTCCGGTGCGGCGGTTCTCGGTCTCTGTGACTGCAATTTACAATCGTAACTTCATTGTGCTGTTACTCCTTTCGAGCCGAATTTCACAAAATTGGTCAGCTCCCGACAGCATCAGGTGTTTTATTAATGGTGAGTAGAATTATTTATTTATTCATTTCAATGAATGTAATCGAGTAGATATCATAATATTTAGGCTGTAATATTATAAATCTGGTTGGTTTGTATTGGTGACGTAATATGTAAATGATACGCGTGCGGGTGAGACTTGCACTTGGACCATAGTGCGGCCCAGTGGAAAAAAAGGTTGAGAACCACTGGTCTACAGGATGAAACATACGTGAACGTGGCTCAAAATACAGTATCTGTGTCTGTTTGTATAGTCAAACATCAGTCTGTGTGTTTTAGCTCAAATATCTCCCATAATTCAACAGATCTCACATGTCCTGATGTTAGTAAATTCACTTTATCCACTTATTTCTGAAATAAAAACACATCTGCTAACTCAAACATGGCATATATCTGATAAAAAAATACCTGGGTATTCATACTAGAGGACTTAAAAAGAATGAAGCGGTTATGAGAGAGAATGTAAATTATAGCTTTTTATTTTTGGCCTTTTTGTCACTTTTATTAATAGGGACAGTGATATAATGAATAGAAGAGGGCAAAACTGAATCGTGAAATGCCACAAGCCCGGATTTTACCAGTTAATTTCTATGTTTTTCCCAATCATTTGGATTGAGGATTATGGTTAATAAAAACCTAATATATATATAGTATTATATGACTTTATATAGAGACTGCTCTCCAGTGATTTATAATGCCTAATATACCGTGGTGTGAAAAAGTGTTGGCCTCCTTCCTGATTTCTTTTTTTTTTTTTTGCATGTTTGTCACACTTTTGTTTCAGATCATCAAACAAATTTAATATTACACAAAGATAATGCCAGTAAATACAAAATGCAGTTTTTAAATAATGATTTCTTTTATTAAGGGAAAAAAGCTGTCTAAACCTACCTGGCCCTACGTGAAAAAATTATTGTTAAATCATGAAATAACTGCAATTAACCACATTCTTTTAGAAAGCTGAGTTCAATTTCACTAACCACACCCAGGCCTGATTACTACCAGACCAGTTGAATCAAGAAATCACTTAAATAGAAAATAGAAGCATGCTTAAAGAGCAACACATCATGCCGCGATCTAAAGACATTCCAGAAAAGATGAGAATCAAAACAGTTGACATGTATCAGTCTGTAAAGGATTATTAAGTCATTTCTAAGGCTTTGGGACTCCAGTGAACCACGGTCAGAGCCATTATCCACAAATTGAGAAAACTTGGAACAATGGTGAACCTTCCCAGGAGTTGCCGGCCAACCAAAATTACTCCAAGAGCACAACGACGACTCATCCAAGAGGTCATAAAAGAACCCAGAAAAACATCTAAAGAACTGCAGCCCTCACTCGCCTCAATTAAGGTGAGTGTTCATGATTCAACAATAAGAAAAGAGACTGGGCAAAAACGGCATCCAGGGGAGAGTTCCAAGGCAAAAGCCATTGCTGACCAAAAAGAAGACAAAGGCTTGTCTCACATTTGCCAATAAATATCTTGATTATCCCCAAGATTTTTTGGGCAAATATTCTGTAGACTGATTAGACAAAAGTTGAACTTTTTGGAAGGTGTGTGTCCCGTTACATCTGGCGTAAACCAACACAGCATTTCATAAAAAGAACATCATACCAACAGTCAAACATGGTGGTGGTAGTGTGATGATCTGGGGCTGCTTTGCAGCTTCAGGACCTGGACAACTTGCCATAATTGACGGAACCATGAATTCTGCACTTTATCAGAAAATCCTGAAGGTGAATGTCCGGACATTAGTTTGTGTCCTCAAGCTCAAGCGCATTTGGGTTATGCAGCAGGACAATGATCTTAAACACACCAGCAAGTCCACCTCTGATGGCTCAAGAAAAACTAAATCAAGGTTTTGGAGTGGCCAAATCAAAGACCGGACTTAAATCCGATTGAGATGCTTAAACAGTCCATTCATGCTCGAAAACCCTCCAATGTGGCTGAATTAAAACAATTCTGCAAAGAAGAGTGGGCCAAAATTCCTCCACAGCGATGTGAAAGACTCATTGCCAGTTATCGCAAACACTTGATTGCAGTTGTTGCTGCAAAGGGTGCCACAACCAGTTATTAGATTTAGGGGGCAATAACTTTTTCACGAGGGCAGGCAGGTTTGGACAGCTTTTTTCCCTTAATAAAATAAATAATCTTTTAAAAACTGCATTTTGTATTTACTTTGCATTATCTTTGTGTAATTTTAAAATTTGTTTGATGATCTTAATCTTTTAAGTGTGACAAATATGCAGCAAAATTGAAAAAACAGGAAAAGGGGCCCACACTTTTCACACCACACTGTTATTGTGTATATATATATATATAGAGAGATATATAAATAAACATGAAGTACCTTTAGTTAGTTGCTTTAAGTTAATAACTTTGTAAGTCAACTTGCATGTACTAAAAATAACAACACTGCAATGTGCTGCGTGAATACAGAACTACATGCACACATATTTAAAAAATAATATTAAACCTACTAAAAAATGACAAAAGCGCACAAGAAAGATAAAAAAAATTATTAAAAAGAAACCCTGATTAACTGTAGATATATACTTATATATATATAGATAGCTATCTAATATATATATCTATATATATATCTATAAACCCATTTTTATTGAGCTAGTTCCTAAAATATTACATTTAAAATGAAATTTCCCATTTTAATTTAGTTTTAAATGGTTGAGTACTAAATACCCTAAAACTGAAAGTAAAGGACTTCTTCAACATAAGTTAGACATTTGTATATATAAAAAAACTTCTAAATAAAAACACACAAGAACATTATTAACTGAAATTAAGATGAAACCCTGAACAATTGCTTATATGTAAGAAAAATGTATATTCACTATAGACATATATTCACTCAGACACTTTTTTTCCCTTGACTTTTAAGACTCCTGAAAGGTGGATTTGAACCCACGGTGGCCACATGAGCACCACAGCTCAGTGTGTCTGAGCATGTGCATTAACCACTAGGCCCCTGCTCCTACATCAATACTTTGTAGACGTGAGAATATGCACCCATTTTCCTGTGGCAGAAATGAATTTGTTCTGTAATATCACGGTCCACGGCTGTGAACACACTTTTTGTCTGGTTATTTTCTTGAATCAGTCCAAGCGAGCCGAGGTCAGGATGCTTTAAAAGAGAAGTGCTGAAGCATTTCAGACACACACAATCTGACAGAGATAAAAAGAAGGAGAGAACGATGATTTCCTGAGACACAGAGCACAGTGGTGGATCCCTGAAGCGAGACACTGGACGACTGCCCTCAACTTCAGAAATAAACCCTCAGACAGAATTCAAACCATGATCCCTTTCTCTTGAAAAGAGAACAAGACAAGAACGAAAAGACTTTGAAAGATGGATATAAAGCGATGTATGGAATTATCAGTAAATGAAAATAATTTATTGTAAATAGTTTTGTAATTTTGTACTTAAAGGAGTAGTTCACCCAAAAATGAAAGTCTTGTTAATAAGTGAATTGGGTGTCCCCCCCAGGGCCCGCCGTCAGAATGAGAGTCCAAACAGCTGATAAAAACATCACAATAATCCACACCACTCCAGTCCATCCGGTGTGGATTACTTGTGGATTATTGTGATGTTTTTATCAGCTGTTTGGACTCTCATTCTGACGGCACCCATTCACTGCAAAGCATCCACTGGTGAGCAAGTGATACAGTGCTAAAACAAATATCATGGGGGATAAAAAAGGTGAAAAATGTAGCGCATGACTTTATACGTCAGGAATTGATCTGCTTGTGAAACCTAAGCAGCCTTGACGACATCAACAGGAAAGGTAAATTGTTTGAATTAAAATATGAAATACTTCATTGGATAATTTCATTGAATTTTTAATATTTATTTAATTTAATTTTTTTTGTTGAAATAACGTACTGATAAATCATTCACAATAAGGCCAGGAAAACAGAAAGTTTGAGTTCATGTTTTTAGACTAAGTGTTTTTTTTTTCTGTTAAGGATTTAAAAATTAACATTGCACAGAATGAATGTCAAATTAGCTAAATGTGCTAAAACAGCATTAAGTGAATTTAACAGCATTAAACGTTTAATTAATCTCAAAGGTTAATGCATTAACTTCAGCAGTGCTTCATTAATTCAGCAGATAATGTCATTTCTAGAAACACTCGGATGAAATAATATACAGATCATTGGTTCAGAGGTGTTATGAAGTCTCCCGACATTTGCTCACAGGATGGCTTTGGACGGTCCAAGCGTGACCCATAACAGGACAGACCCGATGTACCCTCTGTCCCACAAATGTGCCATTTAACAGAAGTCACCCCAACTGGACAGGTTACAAAAACGCAGAACGACTCATTATCAGAGTCTCACGCAGAGCTCAAAACGGCCTCCGTCTCACACAAAGGGGGCTAAAAATAACAGCCCTCTTATTTCCAGCCAGAAAGAGGCCAATCCTGGGCTTCAGAGGGGGAGAGAGTCTCAACTTCAGATGGCACGATCACAGACCGCCGACGGACCAGTCAATGACCCTCTGATGCAAATTGCACACAAAAAACGCAAGTGCTCTGGCAGAGCTTTAATCTGATTGGCTGTTCTTACTCATTCAAGTGGCATCCAGTTATCATACACTTATTTTGCATATTTATGAGTAATAATGACTCAACTTTTGCCAATTTGAACAAATAATAAGAAAACTTTTACCATACTGGATATGGAAGGTCAACCCAAGTGCACTGCATTGTGGGATACAGTATTCCTCACAGTGTGCTCTGTTCTATACTGCACATTTTGGCAAATTCGTCCAGAAAGTCTGCATAATGTGCACAAAACCCATACTACATACTTCCAAAATAGTAGCATGCAAGTATGTGGATCTGGTCATTAAAAACACCCTTTGGCTGTAGTATTTGACACCACCCACCGGTTGTGCTGGTGAAGACGTCAGTGGGCACAGGGCTGTCGGAGATGATGGCTGCCGTCTCTCCTGTCGCCGTTCGGTCAAAGGTCAGCGTGCCTGATGTGGTGATCTGTCCGGATGGAGTCATTGTAACTGAGAGCAGACAGACAGTCGTGAGCCGTTTCCAGTGTCTCCTGAGAGAATTACTCACTTTGCTGATACTTATGAGAGACGTCACACGGTTTGATATTAGAACACTCCACGAATCACCCCTGAGAGTCTAACCACCGATACAAAAAAAAAAAAAGTTATATATGTATATATATGTATATCTTTGGATACTGTAATAATAAATTTTTTTATTATATAATACTTATACAAACATTTATAAAATACACATTTGTATATTTATATTTATAAGTTTCACTTCAAAGGGTTTACTATTTAGATGCAACCATAAAATGCATTTTATTTCAATTTCCTATATTTTTTATTCCTTTTTAAACTATATTAAAGTTATTTATATTGCTTGCTTAAAATAAATCAATAATACATGCAAATAAATGATTGAAAAAATACAAATAAATCAATATAATTTAATAAAATTCTAACTTCCTTATTTTATGTCTCTGTAAATATTAAAAATACAAATAAATCAATAATAATATAATTATATAAAACTTCTAAATTCATTATTTGATGTATGTCGAAATACAAGATGCATTAAATGACATTTCCTAAACAAACAACAAAAACTAAGAATGCAGAAAATTATCACTTTGTTTTTGATGTATTAATTTTGTTTTTTTATTTATGTTTATTAATTTATTTTTTTTATTACTATTTGTATTTTATTGTCAAAGCAGAAATATGACTTTTTTTGTGGATTTTATTGTTATTTATTTTATTATTATTGTATTTATTTAGTATTTTTAAATACTTTTATTTTATTGTTTCTTTTAATGTCATTAGAATCATTATATATTATCTATATTTATCGATCATAATAAATATATATTTATGTATTTCGTTGTATGTAACACCTGTATATATATAAACTGTTGATGTGTTAGTTTGCTTGCCTACACGAAAATTAACTCTGAACTCATGCCGGTTAATTATAAATTAAGTAAGTCATTTTATTTTTCATTATCAGCAAACTCTTTCTATCTCAACAACATCAATCTTGTACGGAGATGCTGTTAGAATGGATGTTAATACCAGGTGCAGGTGGTAATCTGTCTCGACTGACAATGTTTGATGGATGTAAATATTGGGAATAAATGTGCGGAGGCACAGGGGAACAGTAAGGCTCTTACACGTTGCTCCAGGAGCCAGGGTGATATGCTTTGGAAATGAACTTCCTTCTTCTCAGGAGAAGCTGCCCGCTCGTTGTCCTTCTTCCTTCTTTTATAAGGGACGAACAGTCTGACGGGGCCCGTCTGTAGGGCACCAGAATCCAGAAATAGTCTCTAGAGCAATATGACATCACGACTGAGACTTCAGACATTACTAATTACATATAGAGAGTCCTCATCCTTCGAAAGGAAAGGCCCGTCCTTCGTACACTGGAGAAGAAACAGGCAAAAGAAAGTTTTTGCTACAGTATGTAAGCTAAATGAAATTAGCAAGATTTTTTTCCATTTAAAACAGATTCACATGCAACATACTTACGCTGTATATTTATTTGCAGATTGCTAATATTATATTATATTTATTAATCTATATGACAATTATTTTTACAGTTTTTTAAATATACCCTTTATATAATAATTTTTATAATATTTTTTTTATTTTATTTCATAGCATTTTTTTATTGCTTCCTTTTAACATTTTTATTTAGAAATATATTGCTTGTTTGTAATATTTTTTCTGTTTTAATATTTATTTTAATGATTTTATATTATGGTGTATAATAAGACTTAAATAACATTCTATAAGTATGATATAAGGTAACTTGTAATATAAATCTATAATTAATAAATACCTATATCGTTTCACTCAAAAGGTTAACCGTTAAAAAAACTGACCCTAGTTTTTTGGGTTTTATTATTCATAATACTCTCTATTTTTTTTTTTATTACTTTCCATTTATTTATAAATAATGCTCTTATCTGAAGAAATATTTTTATCTGTATCATTTTATTTTTTTTATCTGAATTTTTAATAATAGTATTCTATTATAATAATTTATACATATACATTTATATATTCCTTGATTGGTTTCTCTCAAAAAGGTTTACTGTTTAACACAACCATAATTTTTCTATTTATTTATTACATTATTTAGTATACTATATTTTTAATTTACAGTTTTGTTTCCTTTGTATTCATTTTTTTATTTCAGTTATCATTTTCTTAACAATTATTTTTCTATATTTACTCAGAGCACTCTTTACCCAGGTCAGCTCAGCGGTATGATTATGATTTATGAGAATGAGTCACCGTGTCACTCACTGTTGACAGATCATCACAGCAGGCCGCACACGTACAGGACGCTGCATGAGGGTTCAGGATGCGCTCCTGTCAACAAACACACACACACTCCAGTCGAATTACGGCAACAGGTCTGGGCTTGTTCTGCTGAATGAGTCTCTGGGATTGTTTTGGAAAGGGTTCCGCTGTGCTGTATGTGTTGTGTGCATATCTGTATGATTATGATTATGTGTGCGTGCGTGTGTTTGTTAGCACTTGTACAGCTATCTTTGTGAGGGCCTGTTTGAGGGTCAGGACTTGGTGTTAGGGGTCAGGTTATAATTGGGTAAAGGGTAGGTTTAAGGTAAGGGTTTGGTTGAGGCACTTAGTTCTGATGGGTAGGGTTAGGGTAAGGAGCTAGATATTGCATTGTGTCAATGAATGTCCTCACAAAGATAGCTATACAGAGTTTGTGTGTGTGTGTGTGTGTTAATGCATGTGTGTGTGTGTGTGTTTGTTTGTTTATGTGTGTGTGTGTGTGTGTGTTGGTGTGTTTGTTTGTGTGTTTGTGTGTGTGTTTGTTTTGGGTCTGTGTGTGAATGTGGTGTGTGTGTTTTGTGGTTTGTGTGTGGTGTGTGTGTGTGTGTGGTGTGAGTGTGTTTGTTGTGTGTGTGTGTGTGTGTGTGTGTGTGTGCGTGTGTGTTTGTGTGTGTGTTTTGTGGGTTTGTGTGTGTGTGTGTGTGTGTGTGTGTTTTGTGTTTGTGTGTGTGTGTGTTTGGGTCTGTGTGTGAATGTGTGTGTGTGTTTGTGGTTTGTGTGTATGTGTGTATGTGTGTGTGTGAGTGTGTGTCTGTGTGTTTGTGTGTGTGTGTGTGTGTGTGTGTGTGTGTGCGTGTGGCCTCCAAAGGCTGGTCTGACCTGAATGAGACACTGTAGAGGTCGGCCAGCGTAGCGGATACTTCTCTTCCAGTCTTTGCTGCTCGCTCTTCCTGACATACCCTCAAACTCTGTCGGGGTGTACCAGTTATTGTTGTGTTTGATGCAGCGTCCTTTGCCCCCTGAGGTCAAAGATTAAAGATCAGTCACTGGCTGTGTCTCAATTCTTATATTATGTGTCCTTGTATAGTAATGAGTGTGTCTTAAATCATATATTTCCATAAACTATTTTCCAGTGGATTTCTCATGTCTTTGGGCCTATAGTACCCACAATTCCTTGTGCAGCTGAAAAACCGTTTGTGATGTTTCTCTTCTGACCTTTTTAGTTGTAAAAACAATGGCATGTATATGTAAGACTTACTATCACATCATTAAATTGTGTCTCGACACTATAAAGCCAGTAACACTTTACTATAAAGTCCTTAGTAGGTTACATTGACTAATGCATTAACTAACATTACCTAACAATGAGCAATACATTCGTTACAGTATTGGTTAATCTGTGTTAATATTAGTTAATAAAAATACAGTCATTCATTGTTAGTTAATGTCAGCTCAGGTCCATTAATCTCTTGTAAACACTGTAAATAATACATATCAATCTTTTACACTACTTGTCTAATGTATTAGTAGATGTTGACATGAACATTAACTCAGATTAATAAATGCTTTACAAGTGTTTTTCATTGTTGGTTCTTGTTAACTATTATAGCTAACAAATGGAACCCTACTGTAAAGTGTTACCTCATTTTTGTGCATTATTTTGCGTTTTCATGTAATATTTATCACCTAGCAAATACGTTACTTTAAAATTCATCATTTGAGGTTTTTAATTTAAAATCTGCTGTGAGAACTTTCCTCACCATTTTTTCACAACTAAAAAAAGTCTAATAATAAAAATACTACTACTAATAACAAGTGTTATTAATTTTTAATTAAATAATTATAAGAAAAATAACTTAAATACAACATATTCTATTGTATATTTCATTGTAAAACACCAAACGTTTTTAAAAAAATAATATATAATAATTGTAAATAATAAATAATCATTTTAATTTTGAAAATCCAGAAATTAATACAGTCCTACATATTCCATTGTACTTTTACAGTTTACTTAAATAAAATTATAATTATTTTGTTATTTTATTAAATACTCAATTACTTATTTCTTTCTTTTTAGTGAAATATTTAGTATTTTTATGTATTTATTCTGTAATAATCATCATAATAAAAGTAATAATAATTTTTTAAAAATCATAAATTGTTGTTATAGTCATATTCATATATAATCACAAAGATTTGAAGTTGTGCAGCCCTACAAACATTGAAAAACATTGAAAAATATGACAAACATTTTAAATCGCAATTTTTTTGAACAGCAAAATCGCAATGAGTTTTCCTCCCAAATACAAATTAGGCTGCAGCCTTTGTTACTGTCAATACTGTCCTGACAGCTTGTTAACCTGCAGATGATCATGTGCACACTTCCTGAGAGGTTTTGAAACACACAGCTGGCTTAGTGTTAGTCGTGTGACGCCCTCTTGTGTCGACTGTGTACCTGAGCCCAGTCTGCTTTTGTACAGAATCCCGCTGGTGTTCCTGCAGCGCACGGGGAGCTCGTTGTCGTAAACCGATGGATCCCAGTTGTACTTAGAGACGTCCTTATCGTGTCCAGACGTCAGAGGGGTGCTCGGGGTTTGAGGACCCCTTAGAGTGAAAACACACACGAGTATCGAAATACTGTATTTCATTTAGTTTAAAGGGGTCCTATTATGCTCTTTTACAAAGTCTTGATTTGGTTTTGGGGGTGTACTAGAACAGGCTCTCATGGTTGGTGTTTCGAAAAACGCATTATTTTTCACATATTTTACATTACAACACCTCTCTCCTCAGTCTGGCATGAACTGCTCGAATAGTTTCTGTATGAAGGCCCGCCTTCTGAAACACGAAATGTGCTGTGATTGGTTAGCTGGGCCAGTGTGTGCAGTGATTGGTTAGCTGGGCCAGTGCGTGTTGTGATTGGTTAAGCTGGGCCTTGCTAGTTGTGATTGGTTAGCTGGCCAGTGTGTGCTGTGATTGTTAGCTGGGCCAGTGTGTGTTGTGATTGGTTAGCTGGGCCAGTGTGTGTTGTGATTGGTTAGCTGGGCCAGTGTGTGCTGTGATTGGTCAGCTGGGCCAGTGTGTGCTGTGATTGGCAGCACTCGGCGCCTGGTCGGGAAATGTCACGCCCCTTACCATAGGGGCTAGCTTCAGTGTAAATATTGCGCCAAAATCAAATCAATTTGAGCGCGCTTTAAACCCGGATGATTGTAACCACTCTAAGTTTGTCTGCCTTGGGAAAGCTAGCATGTCTCTGACATAGTGATAACACTCGTTGCCTTCTCTAGTGCAGCTCAACCAGGTCTCGTCCCATTCGTCGATATTTGTGATATCACAAACCCCGGAAAATATGCGTTGTAGTCCAAACGAGTCGTTGGTTGTAGTTTTTGAAAAGTGATTTCTGTTAAATAAAATATCTCCTTTTGAAATAGACTTTGAGCTTTGTAACTTTGCAGATCTTTTTTATGCTCAAACAGCAACATTACAGACTAACTAAAGTTGAAAAAGTGAAAAAGCATAATAGGACCCCTTTAAGTCTAGTTTTATAGCTCCTAACAGTCCAGTTTACCAGGTGTCATAGGTGTTGCGGTGCCTTTCAGACCTGTGGCATCCACGATGCTCCCATCCGTGTGCACCACGATCAGCGTGGCCTTCTGGGTACTCAGACTGTCTCCGATCTGAAGCGTAGTTCTGCCCGTCTACATGAATCAGTTAAGACATATTAAATCTGATGTTTTTATTTTGATCCAAAACATATCTGTTCTAACATTTATTTCACACTAACTAAAAATAAACGGTATTACCGTCATTATTTTGGACTAAATCTAAAACCATAAAACTATTTTTGTTAACTGAAATAAAATAAACCCTACCTGAAATGAAATACAATATACTGTAATAACATTTTATTTTATTTCAGCTAGCTGCCAATGCAACACTTCTCATTTTCATTTAGTTTAACTTGACGTACTAAAATGACTACAGAAATCAATAACAACTATAATACAGTTATTTGTATAAATACGAATAATTAATACAATTATATATATTAATATTAATATATATAATATAGATTCTAATACAATTATATAAACACTAAAACGATAAAAATGACACAAAAGCTAAACTTACAAAATTAATGAAATTATTGAAAAAAAAAAGCTCATTCAAAATAACTGATAAAACTATAGGATAATCTAAATAACTAAAATATCTCAATGAAACTAAAATAAATATACTAAATGTTAACAAAATATAGTTTTGTTTGCATAATATATGTGTATGTACTGTGTATATTTATTATGTATATGTAAATACACACACATACAGTATATACAGTATTTTGAAAATATTTACATGTTTATATTTATATTAATATAATTTATATTATACATAAATATATTTAATATATAAACTAAACATATTTTTCTTAAATATAGACATGCATGTGTGTGTATTTAGAGTATACATAATAAATATACACAGTACATACCATATATTATGTAAACAAAAGCTTTTTTTTGATGCGATTAATCGTTTGACAGCACTAATACCATGTAAGATGTTTTATCATTATATATGAATATAGTTACCATACAGTGCAATGGTTTTGGTTTATGTTTATTTAGGTTCAATTAAAAAAACTTCTAATGGTAAATAGCAAGCAAATAATTAAATAAATAAATAATTCAGCCAGAAGAGAACTACAAAAATATAAAATGCATCATTTTGCAAAGTTATTTAACATTATTTAAAATTAACATTATTGAATACTTCTTGATTTTACATTTATTTTTACATTAATTATAACAGAAGTTATCCAAATAAAACCTTTTTGGACATGCAAGATGGTTTTATCATGGTATAGGAAAATATAGTAATCATACAGTACCACAGTTTTGGTTTTCTAATCGAAGTCCCCATGGTATTGTCGTCTGACTGTAACATGCTACTGCCACTATTTCGTGACTTTATTTACAAATAAATTCTAGGGTTCCTTCCATCTTAGTATTTTACAAAATAATGTATCCTGCATAAAGACAAGCATAACTATACTGTCAATTTCAAGCCTTTTTAACTTTAAATCATGCATAAGGTTTGGAGTGTTTTATCTTACGAGCACGTGTTCAGGGATGGACGCTGCTGTGGCGACTGTAGATGTGAACACAGATTCATCTGAACTCTGGACATCCCCAACCGTGACGGCTGTCACCTCTGCAAAAAAACACAAACTTTATATGCCTTTGGGTAGACGACAATGTTCTTGGTGTTTGTGCACATGACGTACTGTACTTGAATAATTAAGATTTAATCATAAAAATAAGAAACGGAGCAATTCCAATAGGGTCCTCACACCAACAGTGCTCGGGCCCTAATTAATAATTATATATATATATTTTTTTTTTGAAAGATTTTTTTGGTTATTTATTAAATCAAAAATAAGTAAAAACAGTAATGAATAAATTATATTACATTAAAATTAAAGTTTTCTATCTGATATATTGTAATTTAATTTATTCTTGTGATGCAAGCGTATTTTCACTGATCTTCGAAATTATTTAATATGCGGATTTTGCTGCTCACTTATTTAAATTATTATTGGCACTCATTATAAAAATGCTAACACGTTACAATAAGGTTCCATTAGTTAATGTATTAACTAACATGAACATTTAACAATACTTTTATTACAGTATTTATTAATCTTTGTTAATGTTAGTTTGATGAACTTTCGTGGTAGTTCATGTTAATTCACAGTGCATTAACTAATGCGAACAAGCACAACTTTTGATTTTAATAATGCATTAGTAAATGTTGAAATTAACATGAACTAAGATTAATAAATGCTGTAGAAGTATTGTTCATGCTTAGTTCATCTTAACTAAAGTAGTTAACTAATGAACCTTACCATAAAAACTATTATCAATGTTGAAAAAATTTATAAACGTCTTCAGCATCACTTTTGAAGAGTTTGATGCGACGAGAATTGTTTGTTTGCCCAAAACTAAATATTATAATATTAACGTTGGTTAAACAAGCCTTATTCTAATCAGTGGGAAAAAAAGATAATGCTGTATAGAGACCGTATGATTTGCGCATGCGCACACTGACCCGCAAACGCCGCTTCGGCATCGTCGGGGTTCGGCAGGGATTCGGTGATGTCGATGTTTCCCGCTTCTCCCATCACAGTCATCGTGGCGACTTCGGCCTCCGACTCGGTATCCGAACCTACCGCCTCTCCCGCAGACGCGTCGCCCAGCTCGAGTGCCCTCGCCGCCGGTTCAGTCGCGTCCATTTCAAAACAGCGGCGCACGAAAGCAGCCGAAATTATCCGAAGGATTGTCGAGGCGAGGTGCGCGTGCCTCACGATGTGTAAAGGTGCAGGTGTCCAACGAGCGCTTGGTCAACTTGCACGAATAAATAATTGATTTATAAAAACGATTTATTTTTCTTCAGGTATGAAAGAAAAGAAAATGGTTGCAGGATAATGGCCTCCGAGTGCCTTTACTGGGGACGGGGGATCAACACAGGAAGGAGAGCAAGCGGAAATTACCGAATCAAAGCGGAAATTACCGAATCAAAGCGGAAATTACCGAAAGAACACGACGTAGCACGAAACCACGCTCGACAGCAGACGTGATTTTCAGTCAAGAGTACATAAATGTAGATTTCTTAAAGCTATTTCAAGTTTTGCGGCATTTAAAAATTATTTTACATTTTTATTTCTAAGTAGCTGAAATTAATGCCTTAAAACTCTGTAAATTACTTGCAATATATATATATCCATTACTTCTAATTAATTTATATTTAGCTTATATATTTTATATATTAATATTAAGTTATATATGAATCTCTCTCGTCTCTTTATATATAATATATAACTATAAAATACATTTAACTATTGTATATATGGATTAAAAAACTCAAAAAAATAAAAATGGTGAAAAAGCTCAAACAATGCCAGTCAAATAGCACTAACCAAATATAGTAAAAGTATTTGTGATGTGCACATTTAGACGAATATGAACATGACAATAGGTTTAATATTAATAATAAAAAAATGTTAACATAGTAAAATATGAAACGGATTTTTTTTTTTGTTGGCATATATAAAGAAATTAACCACCAAAAAAAACATACTATGATAGCGCTCGTCAACATAGCCAAAGGAATACTTGAGTTTCATCAAATGCATCGCTTTTTGCAATTTTCAAATTCAAGAATTTTCATAATTTATAAAAATATATTTTTTAATCTTTATGTAAATTATTTTCCCCATAGTATACTGTGATTCATGTAATATAATAATAATAATAACCATATGTACTGGCATTACAGAGTACACTACTAAAGTAAAATGTAGTATATTTGAAATATGAAAGGTATGAAGTAGAAATGATTTATTATAAGTGTTTGTGGATGTGGATCATCATGCAGGCCAGCCGTAGGAACCAGAATTCACTTTACGGATCTGACCAGGCTGCCGCGGAAACCTCACTGACTGTCCTGTGGATAACAATTCATTAAACGAATTCATTCATTTCAGAGAAAAAAACTTCCAAGCAAACACCACTAATTGCTATTACTAGTTGTGGTCTGTTTATTACCTGGAGTAAGTGGGATTGTAGTTCCAGTATTCAGGACAACTTCAAGAGCGGATGGCTCCTGACTCCCAGACTCCTCTGCAGGCTTCCTCACTGAAACGCTCACTTCCCCACGCTTCACCATCCAATCCATCCTGTTGCCAAGGTAACTCACACCTTTCACACGGAGTGCATCAGCCTCCTGTGGCAGCAGCGGAGCGAAGGCAAGATGCTCCCTCTGCACTCTGAACAACACCGGACAGGAGCGAGACACACAGTGACGTCTGGATGTGATCAAGCGACTGTCTCCTTAAGTTGCCAGTGTGGTTTTGGGGGGAAAAAAAAAAATTTTGTCACCTGAAGCCAGTGTAGCCAAACAGCACCGCGTGCAGAAAGCCACCCGTACCGGTGAGGAAGTTCACACACCCAGAGCCATCAGCCGACTCACTCCATACCTACACAAAGAATGGAAAAATACAGATGATGGAGATATCCGACATAAAATACTAGAGTATTAATTAGTATATATCGTGTAATATGTACAGTATACTGCTTTAAATATTTACATATGCGCAGGATGTAACAATAAATGTTTCACCGTTGTCAACGACTTTGTTATGTTGCATATTAATTATGTTGTATACAGTTTTTTAAATGTAAATTTAATCGAGCAGCGTGTGGGATTTATATATTTTCTCATTGTACTTTCATCCTTCACACCTACAAATATGAAAGACTTTTTCCACCACGGGATAAAACAGTAAAAAAAAAAGTTACCGTATTGACCCGAATATAAGACGATGTTTTTTTCTTGGAAATGCATCTGAAAAAAACGCTGTCGTCTTATATTCAGAGTCTAGACATTGACATGTCAATACACCCACAACAATAGGTGGCACAAAATATGCATAAAACGAGTGTGCCATGAAATACGTAAAGTAATGCGTGTTGTAAAGATCGCGACCAAACTTCCTTTGTGATTTTAAAACGTAAGACAGTTCCCAGATTTGAAGACTACAGTAAGATTTAACTTCTACTGTTAGTAAGATTTTGGTAGGCTACTATTAGACGGATAGCCTAAACGTCCTAATTCATTCATAATATGCAATATGAAAATAATTGAAGACAAAATGTTTTTTACTGAGAAAAAACAAGATTTGGTTTGTAAAAAGCCTTTTTCCAAAAGGTACACCTGGAAAAAGAGGGGTCGTCTTATAATCAGGGCCATACGGTAATTGTGACTTTTTAAATTGTCACAATCTAAATTCAGAGTTTGGAAGATTTAAACTCGCCAATTTAAAAGAAAAAAAATACTGTAAACTTTTTTATCACGGATGCCAGTTATATTTAAAGCAATTCTGACCTTTTTCCCTCTAAAGGCGAGTTTACGTCTCGAAATTCTGTTGTTTTGTTTCCACCACGGAAATAAAAAATAAAAAGGGAACTGTAACTTTTTACTCACACTTCAGATTTTTCGATTTGCAAGTTGGTATCTCACAATTAAAAATAAACCCAAAATTACAGAACAGTTGGAGATATATGATATAAATTGCGTAGAACAAAAAGTCTGAATTTGAGAATAAAAAGTTTTTGGCAACCAGCTTCCCTAACGAATGATTTGTGAGTGTGGGCTATATATTTTATGAATTTAAATGAAATGTCAAGGTTTTTTACATTAAATTTAATGCATTTTAAATATATATATTTACAATTTTCTAAATATAAAAAACATTTTTTTGCAAAATATAATTGAAAAAGGAAGGTCACGTTGCATTGCATTGTAGGATACGTTATTCCATAGAGTGTGCCTCCGCTTGCATACTCATTTCCACTAATTCAAAAAAAAATAAATCTGTAAATAAAACAAAGATTATATATTTACAAGAAAATATTATTTAAATTTTTCTACTTCAAAATTCCATGTTTAATTCAATGAGTTATTTGCTGTTTCTTTATAATTATTTGTTAAATTTACTAGCAATGTCTGAGCGAAATTGTTTTTTTTGTTGTTTTTTTCAGTGTACTATGCACAGCATACATATTGCATAGTGCAAAAATGTACCTGAAATGGTTTCTGGATATTTTTGAAGCATTTCCGCAGAAGCTTTTGGGCTCTTTCAGCCTCTCCAAGTTCAAGCCAACCCAAAGCAAACATGCCCTACGAACAGACACACACATATAGACTTATTTACACTTACTAAACATTTTACAAGAAAATATAGTGTGCAAAGAAAAATGGAAATAAAATGAACAGATAATAATAGAAACACACACAGAGCATGATGGTTGAGGCACAGTGTGTGATTTACCCATGTCATGACCGGTCCGAGCGGATCCGTGACAGCCTCATACGCTTCCAGATCATTGCGTCTGACCTCTGGGGTCATGGACATGGCCAGCGGGTAACTGAGCAACACTACGTCTGCCTGCTTGACTCGATTTCCTGAGGAATATAAAGCAGCGGTTCCTTCAGAACACCAACACCTTTCAAAATTCCCTTTATTACACTTTAAAGAATTCAAATATACATCAACATTTGTCTTGAAAATAAAACGTTTTTGTACATTTATGCACTTTTTTTTTTTTTACAAAATGTACGTTATGAATGTACATTAGCAATGAACCTTATTCAGAATTCAGAATATACAGCGATGATGTATTTTTGTAAATTAGCATCACCCTGGTTCCCACGGCAAGAACCCAATAGTACTGCAGAAAATAAGTTCTGTGACCGACAATGTTTAGGATTCTTACATGTTTTGTTCATCATAACAAAACACTTTTATGAATTTTGAAGCCTAAAAACAGAAGTAAAAAGGTAAACGTAGTTCATATAAATGAACTACACTACAGTTGCATGCCTTCAACATCACAAGCATTATGCTACTGACAACTCTTTCAGTCTTTATATCTACAAGTTGGAAATCGTATTAATTTTATTACATTGCATTTATTTGTTTTATTATATCGGTAACACTTTACAATAAGGTTCCATTAGTTAATGTTAGTTAATGTATTAACTAACATCAATGAACAATACATTTATTACAGTATTTATTAATGTTAGTTAATGAAAATACAGTTGTTCATTGTTAGTTTGTTTGTTCACAGTGCATTAACTAATGTTAAGAAGCACAACTTTGATTTTAATAATGCATTAGTAAATGTTGAAATTATCATGAACTAAGATTAATAAATGCTGTAGTATTGTTCATGCTTAGTTCATGTGAACTAAAGTAGTTAACTAATTAACCTTATTGTAAAGTGTTACCAATATATTTATTGATTAATTAAATATTTTAATGTATTTAATTAATTATTTATTCTTTTTTGTTGTTGTTGTTTGTCCCCAACAACCTCTGTAGGCCCATTTAATCTTTGTCAGGAAAGTAAAAGCTTAAAAAATAATAATGCATGGTGTATTACTGATGTATTTTATGTTTTAGAATAAAAGGTGAAAATATCTTGAGCTTGTGTGAACCACGGACCTTTTTTTAGGGGATTTAACCAAACTCCCATTTAAAAAAAAAAAAACATTGACTTTGGGACGATGGAACCAGAAGTTCAAAAACACGTCTCATTTTCAGGTTTGAGGACTGCTCCCTGCAGCACTGAGAGTTTGTTTAGAAAGTTGAAGCAGGGAATATAATGATTACTACACCACGAGCATGAAGCTGATGAGGGCGTCTCACCCTGCGTGTAGCCGTCAAACTCTGGGTGATACTTCAGTTCCGGGTCAAAGGGTATTTTGATCTTATCAGCAACGTCCTGCCAAGCGGGAGGAGCCGTGTGCGCCAACAGACCAGACAACTCCACGGCAAACTGAAGACTACACATTAGAGAGAACGAAAGAACCTGCTAGTTCTGAAAAATACTCCCAATACTCTCAATATTCATTGTGTGATTTTTGGTTGTTTAATCACCCGCCAGGAGAGATCTTATGCACTGACATGTAGTACTCAGGGTTAAGGGTTTATTCAAATCAGTGACCCTAATTATGAGAGATCATGCACAAACACACACCTGCGTTGGGCGACAGCATTGGTGAACACGGAGTTGTCGACAGTGAAGTAGTACTCATCAGGAGGAATCACACCTAACGGACAAACAACACAAAACCTCACAAAGAAGCTTACGCACAAGATCAAAACAAGACACTTAGCAAGTTTTTTTTATTTCCCTTTGCATTCATTCATTCGTGTTTCCAGCCCTGAATGCACCACAAAACATTATGAATCATTATAAACGAATATGATGTAATGTTGCGTGAATTCAAAGAGTTCCACGTTACTTAAAAAATTATTTCAAGTATTTAAATGCATGCGTGACTCGTGATGTCATGACCAGTGTTATTTTAGTATTATTTATTTACTAATATTTTTAGTTTTTTATACTTTACTAATATTTAGTACTAATATTTTTTTAGACTTGAGTTTTTTAATACTTTTTCTTTTCTTTTTTTAGTAATTTTTTTGTTTGTTTTTGTCATTGTTATGTGTTTTTGTCAGGTTTTTGTTCTTTTGATTTTTATTTGAGTTTTAGTTTTTATTTATTTCCAGTTTGTTATTTTAGTTAACTTTATCAGTTCTTTTTTTTAATACTTTTTTTTTTAAATCTTTTTGTCCCGCCTTTTTTTACCATAAAAATGATAGGTAACACTTTACAATAAGGTACATTAGTTAACATTAGTTCACATGAACTAAGCATGAACAATACTTCTACAGCATTTAATAATCTTAGTTCATGTTAATTTCAACATTTACTAATGCATTATTAAAATCAAAAGTTGTGCTTGTTCACGTTAGTTAATGCACTGTGAATTAACATGAACTAACAATGAACGACTGTATTTTCATTAACTAGCATTAACAAAGATTAATAAATACTGTAATAAATGTATTGTTCATTGTTAATGGAACCTTATTGTAAAGTTACTTTATTCATTATTTCAAGTTGCTGAATGCATGCATGACTGATGATGTCATGACCAGTGTTATTTATTTACTATTGTATTTTTATGAAAATTTCATTTTTATACCTTGTTTAATTTTTTTGTAATTTTGTTTTGTGCTTTTGTCACTTTTATTGTTTTTTGTTCTTTTTAAGTTTTTCTCTGTAGTTTTTCATTTTATTTCAGCTTTATTTCAGTTAACAATCATGTTTTTAAAAGTTTTGGTTTGAGATCATGACAATAACCCTCGTTCCTGACTGATGACGCCACTGTTTACCGTTGATATGGTACTGCTGGTTAGTAGGGTCCCATGTTACCCGTGAAACCCAGTAGTCAGCGACGCCCCACACCACCTCACTGCTCCGTCCTTCCCTGAACATCTCCAGGTCCTGTGTGATGGATGAGACACAGATGAGGTCCTGATGCATTTCTGGCCCAGGTGTACAGTGTTTAAGTGTGTATTATCTGTACCTGCGTGAGATAAAAGTACTGCTGGAAAGCCAGAACCACGTCTCCATTGATGTGCAGCTCCTGCTCGGCGTAAATGTCCTCTGGACAAACGTCACGACCCGTCACCGCACTCTCCCATGCAAACTTCAATCCTGATAAAAAAAAAAGGTAGAAAAATTTAAATAATATAAAAGCTACAGATAAATTAAGGACAATTACCCACTGTACCTTGTAGCACATCTGCATCAAAAATTTTTTATTTACGCTACTATTAAAATATTAGAAAAATCTTTTTATTCATATATACTTAATGTTAAATTAATACTTATGCTTAATATTGTATAATAATAACAAGGCCGTATTTTTAATCATAAAAAATATTTAAATGCTATTGTTGTGTTTAATTATTAAAATTAATTTATAGAAATTTAGTAATAAAAAATAATAAATCATTTTATGAATTAGCCAGGTATTAGTTGCCTATTAGTACACATTCTGGTTTAAGCACACCCCACATTTGGTTGTTATATGAATATTTTAGACGAAAATATTTAGCCGCAACTACACAGGAAACATGTAGTGATGGCCAATTCATTATGCAATTAAATACATAGAAAGAAGTCCAATTTCTACGACGGGGTTAGGCCCATGAAGATTACGAGTTTCAAAAATCAAAATGACAAAGAATAAAGTAGGGGCAATATGAGGATTTTTTCCCCCAAAGTTTGAGAATAATTTATATTTATTAATTATTTAATATTTAATCTTCTCATATGCTCTGCCTTTATTTCGTAATTTTGACTTATTTCAAATACTACCCTAAGGATTTAATCTCATATTGCCACGACTTTATTCTTGTAAACTTAGGTTTATTTATTTCTTTGACATGGCACTATAAACGCTGTTGTAAATTTCAATTCAGGATTCAAATATTATATAAAAAAAGAAGTACCTCCCACCCTTGTGGTCCGGTGCATTCTGGAAAACAATGTCATCCCTTAGGGGCTTGAAAGAACTTTCTAGCTGAATCGTGATTGGTTCAGCGCTGGTTTGAGAGCGCTTGAGGAGAACCTCCTTGACCAGGAGGTTTGATCACTGCCGGTGAGCGTACAAAACCTGAGCGGCCTCAAAATGAGGTGTGACCATGGTATGAGAGAAAACACCTGACACACAGAGAGAGAGAGAAGAGAGAGAGAGAGAGTCTTGAACTGTAGGATCGAATGCAGTATTATATGCAAGTTTGTGTGTATGCATTCTAACCTGTGCGCATGTCTAACTTCTACGTGTGTCGTCCCACTTCTGACATCTTCATTTGAACTGCCAGCGGACATGGAATGTTGCCACGGTGACAAGTCCCGCCTTCTCCATTATATACCCCACCCATATGCATAACTGAATCAAACACTCTCCATCCCAGCAGCCCGTTGGCCAGCGGTGGCATGAAGCGAGGGTCGGAGGGCAGAGTGTCAGAGGTGAAGATGTACGGGTCAACGGAGTCAGAGGTCATTTTTGGGCAATTCTGCCTTCTGCTGAAAGAAAAACATGGAAAATATGAGGAAAGATGGAATGTTTAACCTAGATGCAAGAAGCCTATGCACTGTCATGTGACAAGACAACCATAAAACAAGAAATTATGTCACAGACAGACCCCTGTGGAACCTCATGGTCAGCAAATGTCCTAAAATATTCTCATTATTCATGTTAATTTTCACACACACACACACACACACTAAAGAATAATTCCCCTATTTTAAAATAAAAACTTTAAATAATGTCAAGTTTGAAACAGGACATAGACAGCGATGTCACGTGATAATGATTGCTTTTCCAGGGGTGTATAAATCTAATCTGATTTGTATATTGAATTATTTCTATGCAGGTATTAAACCAAGTATACTTTCTAGTGAACAAATGTCTCCAAAGGATCCTGCGTTATAATAATAAAAGGTGATTTGTTTAGTCATATATCACACTTTTATGATATTTTCTTATAAGGTAGGTTACTTAAAAAATGTATAGAATGGAATGTATTTCTAAATGGACTATGTCTGTTTATGTAAAACACCACAGACAAGATATAAACTCGCAATTCTGAGAAAGAAAAAGCAGAAATGTAAAAAATAAACTGCAGAGATAGAATGACCAAATAAAACTAAAAATATAAAATAAATAAAATATTTAAATAAATAATAAATAAAAAATATATATAAATTGCATGAAAAAGTAAGAATTGTGAGATTAAAAAGTCACAATTACCTTTTTATTTATTTTTTTGCGTTTTAACTAATTCATTAAATTGACTTTTGTTATCAGAATTGCAGAGAAATGAATGGAGAGAATTCAGATTGGTTGGAATAAAAGCTCCAAGCGAAGCTGATTATTCAGAGGAAAAAACAAGTTTCTTTAAACAATAAAGGTCGAAGATAATGCCTTCAAAACATGGATCTGAAATGAATATGGGTAGCTGTAAAAATGTAAGTTGACTAAACAAAAAATGCCTTTATCGCATAGGATTCAGTTACAACAAGGAGCGTTTATTAATTGTATGAGTGACAAAATAGAGTGATTTTGCTCTTTTTTGTAATTGTGAAAGTAGAGTCTATCCTGAATTTATTTTTTGAAGTATCTGTTCATCTTTGTTTTTGCGTCTGAGATGTAACACTTCTAAGTGATAGATAAAAGGAACTGCATCTAGTACTTAAATTTATATCTGTTTTGAACTTCATTAAATGACTATACTGTTCTAAAAGAAAAAATATTATTAGGGATTTGTTTTTGTATTAGGAAAATGCTATATAAATCAAACTAAAAGGAGTAGTAACTAAACCCAATTTTGCTCATGTTCAAACAGCTTAATGGGATAGTTCAATTCAATAAAAATGAAATTAAAATTCTGTCTCATTTACTCACCCTCAAGTTGTTCCAAACACACATTAAATTTCTTTGTTCTGCCAAACAGAAAGGGAGATATTTTGAAGAAAGTTTATAACCAGGCTGTTTTGGGGCACCATTGACTTCCATAATAGGAAAAAAAAAATACTATGGAAGTCAATGGTGCCCCAAAAACCTGGTTACAAACTTTCTTCAAAATATCTCCCTTTGTGTTCTGCAGAACAAAGACATTCATACAGGCTTGAAACTACTTGAGGGTGAGTAAATGATGACATCATTTTCCTTTTTGGTGGAACTGTCCCTTTAAAGTTGATTTGGAATCTGTAAAGTAAAAAAAAAAAAAATCGAAAAGTCTCTGCTAAATGAATTTAACATATGTGTGATGCCCTTTTTTTCTTTCTCTTTTAAGCTATTTTTATTTTATTTAAATTGAGTTTCAATTTGTACTAACAAAATGTTTAAATGTGAGAAATATGTCAAGAACTTGCTGTTGAATTTATTTTGAAAGTTCAATTAAAAAAAATAAATTATATATATATAAATATAGCTGCAAGCGCGATTACTGGGGTTCAAGCAGCTCAAGGCATTTAAGAAGGCGCTTCAAGGCATTTAAGCATATGAAAAAAGGCATTACATATTATTTAGCAAGCCTGTAACCACCTAAATCAATGATAAAAAAAAGCATTTTTTTCTCCATAAAACTTTGCATGCTTGTTTAGAATCACCTGTCGCATGACCTAGTTTCCCACTGAGTTTCATTCCGGTCGACCTCCGTTAACCTTGTCTAACAGGTGCTCAAACTTCATTGGCCAATGGCGGCAATGTTTTTTGAGATACTCAAATGTCCTTATGGACACCTGTGGCACTTTGGACAAAGACACTGCATACCAATTTTCAAGTTAATCGGACAAATGGTTGAGTAGTTATAGCCATTTTTATGTTTTTTTCCCTTTAACAGCGCCACCAAGTGGCCAAGCTCCGCGATTATTTTCATGTGTCCTCAGATTGAGCTCTTACATGAGTGTTCTGAGTTTGGCGATGATATCTCATTCCATTCAAAAGTTATAGCCATTTTAGTAAAAGTGGCCCCACCCCATTCGAATGTTTTGGCGTCACTTTGTGATGGTGAGTCGAAAGTTCAACTTTTTTTGATAATTATTGATATTCACTCTCCAGAGAATCGTTCTGCAGTGGGTTGGCTCAGATCAGGCGAAAAACCTAGGACTAGTTCGCAAAAGTAGGATTCGCAAAAAATCCAAAATACCCGTAAATTTCACCTGGGGGTGACGATCGAATCCGAGGCACATGTTTTATCCATCATGAGCCAAGGATTTCAACGACATAAGGCACTTGAGCCTGCAACTAACAGTTTAGGAGTTATGAACGATTTCATACTTTTGGTCTCTGTAGCGCCCCCATCAGGCCAATTGGGGCGACCCTTGGTGACATTGTAGACCAGGGGTGCCCAAACTCGGTCCTGGAGGGCCGTGTCCTGCAGAATTTAGCTCCAACTTGCCTCAACACACCTGCCTTTAAGGTTCTGGTATGCCTAAGAGCTTGATTAGCTGGTTCAGGTGTGCTTAATTGGGGTTGGAGCTAAACTCTTCAGGACACCGGCCCTCCAGGACCGAGATTGGACACCCCTGTTGTAGACCAAGGGGGCCAAACTCAATTCCTGCAGAGTTTTGTTCCAATACACATACCATGTAGTTCTCAAATAAGCCTGAAGGACTTGATTAGTTGGATCAGGTGTGTTTAATTAGGGTTGAATCTAAGCTCTACAGGGCTCCGGGCCTCTAGGAATTGAGTTTGGCACCCCTGTTGTAGACGGTGTGAGCACTACCATCTCTCCAAGTTTCAAGTCTCTACGACTTACGGTTTGGTCTGCCCAATCAGTTTTAAGTGGGCATTCTAACAATAACAATAAGGTTTCAGTGCCACATGCTTGAACCCCTTAAAAAAAGCACTGGAATTTCCTTCAGGAAGTACAAATCTCAGTCATGACTCTATTCAGGCTCAAGATGGCACCAAACGCTCTTTCCTTTCCCTTTGGCAGCGTGCCGGAGTTTGGGGCTCCAGACCCTGGGAAAAACAGCAGCTTTACCCTTATAAGGCCGCAATCCATCCGCTCCGTTTCCCCCCAGACTTTTCCTCTCCACCCTCCTCTCTCTCTCTCTCTCAGGCCACAGGGATATTTACAGCAAGACTGGCTCGGCGTACCTTATTAGGAGCTGTCCTTGTTGTCAGTGTATATGTAGATGAGACAAACAGATGAGAGGATGGCATTCATTCTCAAGGCTCATTTCGTTTTTTGCCAAACGAGAGGCAAATGTCTGAATCCCATTCAGAAGTGGCTTTTTAACTTTCTCTCGCCCTCATGTTTCTGTTATCCTCTTATTGTTCTCTTGACCTTCTAAACAAGTAGTTCTTCAGTCGAGAACAAATAGCCACTGAATGAATCATTTTGCCGTTTGATCTCACACTGTCCAGCTTTACTGTAACTTCCTGTCCTTCTCTCTGTGGGAATGTTGGATCCATTATTCCAGCTGTTCTTCTTTTTTTCCACCGCTATCTGGTGATGAGGGACATCTGGTAGACATGCACAGCATTAGAGAAAGAGAGAAAAACAAAGACAGAGACAGACTGGCTGTCCTGATGATTTAATACTGCCCCAAAATACTGAATCAAATCTTCAAATTAAACGTTCGAACTTTCATATATAATACACAAAACTGCTGAATTTGTACTGAAGAAGTTTAAGTCAAAAGTAGACAGAAAGGGTGAATATGAACAGTGCTGGGCAGATTTCTTACAAATTGTAGTCTGTTACTGATTCTAAATTGCATGACAACAATTGTAGTTAGGAATGTAATCCGTTAAATTACTCATTTTAGGTAATATAATCAGACTACTTTTGATTACTTAAAGGGGTCATACATGCACTTTTACAAGTTGTTTGAACTGAAATGTGTGTTGGCAGTGTGTGTACACAACCACCCTATAATGATAAAAATCCACCCAGTGTTTTTATTTTTATCTCGTTAAATGTTTTCCCCTTTCTCAAATCGAGCCGATCTCAGATGCCGGCCCCTCCCACGATAGTTTGATTGACAGTAGCGTTTCAGCACAGACTGGACTGGTGTAGACAAGAATGAGTCCTAAGTGATTGGTGTTCTGTTGTTGGATGTAATAATGAACAGCAGTCGTCATTTACTCCCAACATCTGAGCCGCTGAAGACACAGTGGATTACGTTTGTTTCTGAAGGGAATGCTCCCCCGATCTACATAAATGCGTCTATGTTCGCTCGAATCAATCGTGATCCAGCCTCATCTACAGAAGAAGTAAGTATAATGTTTTGTAAGTGAATCTTTGCAAATCGCCTTCCTAATAACGTGCTAAATCTAAATAGAAGTTTCAAGGATGACTTGCGGCCTAAAGAAAAACAGTTCTTTGGAAGCAGCTCGGAGAGAGGGGCGGGGGTCAGCAGAACTCTTACATTTAACGGAAAAGCAGACACAAAAACGGACTTTGATATGAAAAAAAAAGGTTGCATATTTGTACACTACCAATTGAGAAATTTTAACCAAAATTGTATGTTGACAGATCTTTTCATAAGCCACCTAAAAGAAATAATCAACTTGTGGGAAAATAAATTAATAATAGGGAAAACTGGCAAGCCTTATTTGAATCCTGAACTTGTTTATCGCATAGTATTAAAAAATCGGATCTTTTGGTACCACAGAGTGATATAAATAAATATACAGAAGGAGAGAAAAATATATTCCATTGTTAATTAGTAATTGCATTAAACTACATTTATGGCAAGTTCCCAAACTGGGCTTACGAGGAAAAAACTGCCGGGGGTTCATGAGTTTAATGAAAAGGTGAATAATTAATCAAAAAATTTTATGATACTTTACAAAAGATGGAATATATTTGATTTGTTTACCTGCATGTCATGTGACGCTTAACCAACTTCAGAGAACCGTGAATATGCAAATATTCATAAATCCAGTGTTCAAAAGCTGTGTGGCCTCTCTGTTTTCTGTGTAATTATAGCCACCTGACTAGTGACTGTCTCTTTGTGAAACTGGACTGACTTTCTGAATCTATTTTAGAAAGGGGAGTTTCAAAAATGAAAAAGAATTACAGAGAATCAGTAAATTCTGAATAATTTATTGGTGTTGTGTGAATAGTATGTAATCATGTAATCAATAAAAAAGTAACTGTAGTCTGATTAAGAGTATTTTAAAACGTAATATAATCTAATTATCAAGTATTTGTTTTTTGGAATCTGATTACGTAATCCAGATTAAATGTAATCAGTTACTAGCCAGCACTGAACATGAACATAAATGTGTGTATGGTGTCTAAAAATGCTAAACGGAACATTTGCTTTAAACATTTGCATGCACACGATGAATCTTCAACATTTAAACTTGCATACACGATCAAAAATAATCAATCGAATCTTCAAATCAAACATTTAAACTTGCACATATGCTCAAAAATGTTGAATTGAATCTTTAAATCAAACTTTTTAACTTATAAATTTAAACACATACTGAATGGTTTAAAAACGTTCAAATGTTTGTACTCTATAATGTCTAGAAATGTTAAATACAAATGTTTGAACACATTTTATTGACAGAAATGTTGCGAGTTCAACTCAATTAAACACTCTTATGATGAACAGTTTGAACCAAATGGACATATAATGCCTAGAAATTCCGAATATGAAAACGTTGGGTTTTGTTGTCCAGTGCACTGACCTGAACTCAAACAACTTCCAGAAAAATAATAATTAATACTATGACGAAACTATATATTTTGTTTTAAATTTTTTGTGCTTACTGATAGGGGTCAATTATGTTATTATTAATATAATATATATTGGGTTTTACATGTTATACCTATATTATTATAATATCGTTTGGAAATTCAGTAATTTTTTTTATAATGTATATTGTTTCTTTGTAGTTGATTTTTTCTTTAAATTTGTATTTTTCTATTTGACATTTTAGTTTGATTGGCCACTGACAAGGGACTGTCAGTTGTCAAAAATGAATACTCAAAGCACGAACTGCCATCTTACACAACAATAAACCACAGCAGAGAAACCGTAAAATGTCAAAAAAAATCAGGCACTAGGCTACAAACACACGTTTTATTAAGTGCCAACATTCATTCAATATATTAGAAAACCAACACGTGGAGAAAAATATGCTGATATCAAGTAACAGTTTATAGCGTTATGAGTTCAAATGCATAATATTTGTACATTTACACAATAAACAAAAGCTGTCGCCCTCGCTTCAGAAGACGCCGGGAACACGGATGATTCAAACAAGGGTAAAAACCACAAAAATAGACATTTCCTCATGGCTCGCCGTAAGTGTTGCTTTAAAAAAAAAGATGCATGGCATATAACTGGCTGTGAAACGACAGCCTGGCGTGTTTTCGGCAAATCGATGTCAACGAATGATTGTCGCGCTGGATTCTGGAGTCGATGGATTCGAGTGACATATTCAAACCCCCTTTAGTGGAGTCTAGGGTTAAACCTCTCAATCGTGTCTGTGTGTGTGTGTGCAAAGATGCAAAAATACTGCAGACTTCAGCTGCCTGAGACTCGTGGAATGTGTGTGGTGTGTGTGCGCTCACGATTATGGGAATGTGCATGTGTCCCTATACGTGTGTGTGTGTGTGTGTGTGTGAGTGTGTGTGTAAGAGAGAGAGAGAGAGAGAGAAATAGGGAAATCTGAAGCTCCATTGTTGTCTATTCTCACTAGAAGAAACAACGGTGAAGTTCAAAACCCAGACACACGACCACAGGAAGGTAAGGCTGACTGTGAAGCATCATAAATCAGTGACATTGCTCCTCGCGTCTGAAGTTCTTCTCCTCCTCTTTTCCCTTCTTTGGCTCTCTGAAGGATGTTGGGGTGGTACGGTTTCTCTTTCTCTCTCTCGGTCCTCTCGCTCTATTTGGAGAGTTTGCTGATGACTCTGATGAGCGCGCCATTCTCGTCCTTCAGCCTCTGGTTGTCGGCTCTCAGATCCCCTAAAACCTGTGCAACAGACACACTTGAGATCTTTGCATCGGTTAGGAGAGTAATTTACAGAGACAGCTCATACTAAAATGTAAATACGGCATATTTAATCACCCTCCTATATATTCCTAAACCCATCTGAACTTCTTTTTTTTTTTTTTTTTTTCAGGAAAACAAAAGGAGATGTTTTGAATAATGTTCAGGCTGCTGTTTTCAGAATGATGTAAGAATAAAGTGACCAGGGGCTGTCAAGCTCCAAAAAGGTAGTCCATACAATTTGTAGTTATATTATATTATATTATTAGATGAGGGCATATTAAGGTAAATTAGGACACTTTTTGCAATTAGGACACGGTGGTTAACTGGAAAATAAAAAGCCCAATTAACCCTATATATATTATAATTTTTTGTGTTACATTTAGTTTGATGGCCCACTTACCAAGGAACCGAGCAATGATTAAATGTAAATTCAATAATCAAATCAAATAAAAATTAAATATTTAATAATAATAACAAATGTATATTAATTAAAAAATGTATTAAATAAATTATTATTAGTATATTAGTAGTATCAGATCACTTCAGTAAATTGTAGTTTTTTGTTTAATAAAATAAAATTATTATTTGTTTTACATTTTGTTTAGATTGATGTCATGACCAGGGCGTCAGATGTTGATCATTGCATATTAAAAATTAATAAATTATATTTTTTAACAACTTAATATTAAACTAATATATTTCGGTTTTTTGTCTTTTTTAATTTTTTCAAACACTTGGTGTGGCTTCACATGAGCTTTGCAATTGTGAAATTTCTTATATTACATTAATATAATATTTTTGTCATATTATAGGTATTTTGTTTGAACATTTTTTAATGGCAATGACCAATACTGGCATTATGTCAAGTGTATATCAGTAAAAATAATAAAAATCACTTTATTTCTAGAGCTGCACCGATCGATCGGCCAGGGATCGGAATCAGCCGATTTTCCTCACGATCGGCCCGGATCGGTGATCGGCCGGTCATTCTTTCGGTGTTTTGTTACCAGCGGCACAGGCAATAACGTCAGCCATGCATTCTCGCTCTCTTCTCTCTGATGACCCCTTCTCTCTCACACACACAGTCTCAATGCTACGTTATTCCCCCTCAATATCCTCCAACCCCATCCTGGTAAAATAGTGCTTTATTGAGGCATTATTTTAGTTCACTTTTCCCGCAGGTATTTTCGCGCGTTACCCACAAAACAGCAAAATTAAAAAAGCGCAGAATCACACCACTGATGGCTATCAAATTAGGGAGGCACAAGTCACGCTCAGCTCAACAAGTTCTTATGTGAACCACAAATACCAAATACTGAGTGGCTAAGGACTGTGCGATAAAAAAAATTCAAAGACAACAATTAAAATTATGTCGAAATAATGACCAGTTTCTGGCGCGGTGATCCAGAACACGTCAGTTTTGGAAACGTAAATAGTTGGAGAAATGAGAAGAATGTTGTGTAGTAACAGGAATGGGTTACGTAGATAAACTATTAAAGGGACCACGTCAGGCCAATATTCATGCTGCTGTCTGTCATGTTAATCAAAGAAATTCAAAATGATCAAAGGAAACAAATATTCCCTTTCTGCTTCTATGAAATGATACGTTTTATAAAATTTAATATGGTAAAGACTACTTATCTGATTTAATTTTCATGAAAAGACTACAGAAATTAAGTAATCAAATCTAAAAAATTACACTGGATGTATTGTGTTATTTTACATTTGATATTACTTTAATCGCCTGATTAGTTTGATTACATGAATTAAAACTTAACTTTACCTGAAAACTTAGTTATAGATCTCTTTATTAATGATTTATTATGGTGAGTTGTTTGCATTTTTTTTATATTGATTTTCTTATTTTAATGAACTGGAATTTCATGTGGTGTTTTTTATGAAAACAATTACAAAACTGTACGTTAATGAAAAGGGGTTTGTTTAAAGTATTTTTGTTTGATAGGCTGTTATTATGTCTAGAAAAGAAATAATCTGGAAAACAAAAATATCGGCAAAAATCGGTATCGGTAACAAAAAAAATCAGAAATCGGAATCGGCCAAGAAAATTGCATTTGGTGCATCTCTAATTAATACACTTAATATTAATGTGTTATTTTTGCTTTACATCTTATTTCATTTTGGCCACTTGATCAGTTTCAAACTCAGATTTTTGACAGATTTGCAAATAGATATAATTTTTTGTGAATGTTGAGCAAAAAGTGTGCAAAATAAGTTTACTTTTCATTTTCAAGTTTGTGTGCATGTCATCTGTTGTCACTGGTATGCAAAAAACCAAATCAGTAAATTACTACTCTCACTGATTTCAAACCTCACATTCTACAGAGGGAAGCGTGGGAGCAACAAGAGGCTGAGTAAATGATGCCAGAATTTACTGGGGTTTTTTTAACCACTTTACCACTCCTAACCAGGCATGACACGACAAGTTTCCAGTGTCAAGTTGTTTTTCTGTCCTCAATAACAGTAAAAAATACAGTGCAATGTTACAAACTCATAGCCAGAACTAATCAGATTTCACTGTGGGCAAAGCTAGAAAGAAAAACCAGGTGACTAAACTTACATTAACATGATGTGATTTATCATATTTGTCATACCTGTTAGTGTGCAAGACAAATGCCTCGTTAAACTGGTTTTACTCGTGTTGGCTGAATTGCTCTCAGGGATAAAGTATTAATATATACATTCACAACATTTCAGTGGACAGAAACGCTTCGGTCGCCTCTCAGCCAATCAGCATCCAGAACTGAGTGAAAGAGCCAATCAGAACAAGCTTTCCATGATCACATGCTCTCACCTTCAACTCCTCTTCTAACTCAGCGGCACGCCTCTCTAACATCTTTTTCTCCTGAGACGGAGAGAAAACAAGCATGTGGAGTGACATCATAAGACTGAAAACGTCTATAGAGGGGAAATTCCATATGCTTTTCATTACTTCAGCAGAATTCTGTTCTGTAATCTCACCTTCTTTTCCATTTCCAATCGAGCTGTGCAGTCCGTGAACCTCTCCTGCCTCTGTAACAGACACAAACACGGACAGGATTCAAATATACTGCTATTTGGTATCACACTGCCAAATCACTAGCAAGAAACTGCAACCCGTACCGATATCGGAATATTTGTCCATTCTACTAATGAAATTGCAGGTAGCCTCTCAGAAGTTACCCACCTCTTTACCTTTACCAAACTGTTGACTTTAACTAGTATGCATTTATTACAACAGATTCGTTCGACTATTATTTTATATATTTATGTCTATACTTTTATGAAATTTTAATCAGCCATTACTGTTGAGATAACCTAGAATGAAATGAACACATTGAGAAATGATAGCCTGAAAAAATTGAGCTTTAAGAGCCTTTTAATAATAATAATTCATTTTATTTATTGCCAAGCATAATCAAAGATGTAACTAGTGCTTTTTTTGAAGTAGTAGTTTTAATTTACCGTGAATAACCCTGAGCTAATAAATATCCACTAGTAAAATTACACATTTAATCTTTAACTTTTAAGTTGTATTATATATATTATATATATATCATTATACACACACACACACACACACCAGTATATACATACTAAGTCAATTATATAAGTAAATTTAATATATAAAATACTACTAAAAGCACCATTGAAAAGTCTAGCAACTTCACTTATAATTTTATTATTTATAATCCGCTTAAATTTTACATTTGATTACAGATTTTGATACCAAATTTATTTGTTGATGGGTGTGACTGCGCGAGCCTCGTGTTCTGTGTTGGCTGAGGCTGACTTGAGTGACACGTGTGTGTGTGTTGTAATGTAGTGAGTGCTGTGTGTGTGTTGAATGTGTTGTGTGTGCTGCGCCCATTAAGACCTGCGTATGCATGTAGTGCTGTGAGGACGTAGCGCAACAGTGAGTGTGATGTGTGTGTGTGTAGAAACTTATTATGGTGTGGGTGTGTGTGCGTGCACCTGTGTGGCCTTTTCCAGCTCCACCCGGGTAAGTGAAATGGTTCTCTGCGTGTCCGATAACTGTGACTGCAGACGGCGGTTCTCTCTGGACATCTCCTCAAACAACTGAAACACACACACACACACACACACGGGAGACAGACGATTAACACACCCATACCTCCTGCCTGACACAAGCCAAGCCGAGCCCACACACCTACTGAACCCCTGACATTATTAAAAGCTTCCCTGCGCACTCTGATCCTCTCGTGCGAAGAATACAATCTTTCATCAAGACTGAAGCAGACCTGAGAGGAAGAAAAGACCGACGATGAGATATGAGGACACACGAGAGCTGAGCATCACAATACAACGTGAAAGCGTCAAATGGTCATCAGACTGCGCTAACCTGTGCTCGTGTGTCTCTGATCTGTCTAGCCATAGCAGGAAAACACAAAATATTTCACATGTCAGCAAGAAACATATCAAAACACATGCCCAAAACATTAAAATATGACACTAATACAGCATCACTAAACTTATTGCAAATAATTAAAATTAATTACTTATATACATTTACACATTAATAATTAATAGATATACGCTCTTCATAAATAAATAGCATTCCTAATATTATATTTGAAATATAATATGAATAATATTAATACATAAGCAGGATACTACACTAGTCTAAATTATACTAATTATCACACAACTACACACACACCACACATATATATTACTTACGTATATTACTAGTATATACTATATATATATATAAATCAAAATATTAAATTATACCGATATTAATTAAAATAATTAATTTATAATACATTAAATAAGTATTTAATGCTAACAAATATTACTTATACATTTACATTATAAAATAAATATTTAAAATGTAGTATATTATAATGAATTAAATACATTCTTTACTTTTTCTTTATCCCTAGTTATTAAGCTCCTATCACTGCCTCATACAATTCACAAAGTGTCTATGCCTGCATTGGACAGCACCTGATGCGGTCCCGCCCACTGCTACTCATCCTCTCACTGATGGGCGTTTTTTCCTTTCGCTTGTACATCGCCCCTCTGAAAACCAGTAAAGGTTAACTCAGGACCTGTATTAACTGACGCTCCTGCTTCAATCACATGTCCTGAGAATCTTCCTCACCTCTCCTGACTTTTTTCCCTCTCCTTCCTGAGCCTAACTGCCTTCTCCTGCGCACTCCTCGCCTCAGTCCTCACTGTCTGACATCATGACACATAATGCAGAAAAGATACGGTGATTACGACAGCTAAACACATCCGTGATAGTATTAGAAATCCAGTGCATAGGGTCAAAGGTGAACGTTCCACCCTAGTCTGTCAGGACGTTGACGAAGCACCAGTGCAGGCGATTGCGTATGTAGTCCAGCAAATCTGACTTCCTGACCGGCATCGCTTAGCGCATACGAGACGCCAGCTCAGTTCCTTGCGCCCAAAAATAAATTAATATATTATTATACATTTACATATGTAATAAATAACTATAGTTATATTGTGATAGGCATACATATTTATATTAATATACAAATAAATATTATATATAATACTATTTATTTTGCATATAAGAAAACATTAATTTATAATAAACAATATAATATCATTATTTGTATTCATTATTATATATAAGTGTATGTATTATATATATATATATTATCTAATATTTATGAATGTCTTATGATTTTTTTTATTGTGCATATAAGTAAACAGGTCAATTATTTTATACATTTGGTATATATATATCTAACATATTTTTTTTTTACACAATATATATTAATTATATATATTTATTATATAATTATATATATATATATATATATATATATAGCATTAATCTACATACAAACACACAGGTGAAATGTGTTATTTGTGCTTATGGTGTAGCATAGTTTGATTAAAATAGTGATTCTTGACTTTGCAAACACTGCGAATCATTGTTTCCAAGCATTCTCTTCCTCTGCTATTTTTCAGGCATTACTTAGTCATTGTTCAGTTTTAGAAAGTCAAAAAAAAAAAAAAAACGGACAAAATTGACATTTAACCTTTAATATTTCTGACTGGTTTGCAGAACAAATGCAAGATATTTGATTAAAATCAACCTTTCTCACCCCTTGCCTCTCCCTTCTTTTGCTTCCCTTCTTTCTCCTCCTCTTCTTTCTTCTTCTCCTTCCCCTTGTTTTCCGTCTTCATTGTCTTCTCTGCTTCCTGCAGGTCTGTGAGAGTAACACCCTGAAGAGCAAACACAGCGGTCACACGGAGATGTCTGGACTCCAGCTGCGCACAAATGCAAAACCACTCTACACACACGTTTGTGCCGAGTTAAAGTCAGAGTTCAGGGTTAAAGGTCATACAGCCTTAGACGGACCGCCCACTGACTTTTTAATGCATATTCCACATAAAAATCACCCTGTTTTTCCCAGCACTTCTGAAGAAAGCACCAACAGCTGTGATATCATTGTGATAGCACTGATTTCAGATCTACCCGTCAATAAATGTTACATAAAAGCAAACCGAGTTGTGGTTGATTGATTTACTTGTCAAACAGATCAATCCTGCTCAATTCTCCACTCAAATGTGAAAAGCAGTGTTACTTCATTATTTATATACTATTATATAATACTTTTTTAAACATAGTTTAAGAAATAATTTATATACAATACAACAAAAATTTGTTTTATAATAGGGAGTTTGCCGTTTTTCAATATTTCTATTTCAGTTCGCTGCAAAGCAATATTTAATGTTTTTATTTATTTAATTAGATTTTATTTCAGCTTTATTCAATCAAAGAAAATGATTTGAAATAGTTTTAATTTTAAATGTAGTTAACGACAATAACGACATTGGACTGAAGAGGCCAGACTGACCTGCGGTGGATTGCGTTGGACTGACGAGCCTGTCGGGACTGGGCCTTTCTATGAGCTTCTGCTTCATCATCACGCATGGAGTCAGATAGGACATACCACACAACACACACACACACACATAAACGCAAGCTTTAGCAATCAAACAATGAAAACATAGCAAAATCGCTTGCAGCCCGCACCAAAGGTAGTAGTTGATCACTTGGAAACCAGCTGTTGGACTTTGGTCAAGATCGGCTAGAGCATCTGTACCAACACAATCAACCGGTACATATAAAACAATATTATCATTTATTAATAAACTGATAATTAAAATATTCAAATATATATGACAGATTATTTATTATATTATTTATATATTATATATATATATTATATTAAACTGATTAGAGTATTATAAATTTGAATTAATAAATAACTTTTATACAATGAATAATAGTAGTAAGTACTATTAAACAAATTAAATTCTAAATATGAAGATAATAAAACACATTAGATATTTATATTTTTTTTTTGCAGCAAAAGAAACTTTAAGGGTTATATAAATAGAACCATATAATTAATCTAAAGTAAATTATGTAATTTATTATTTTATAACATATATATATCTCTCTCTCAGTGATGCATGCTGCGGATAATCCACGGGTTGGGAAATAAAAAAATACATTCTGATTAATTGCGGGTGGATGAGATAGATTATTAACGATGCAAATATTAAAGGGGTCATATGATGTTGCTAAAAAAGACATTATTTTGTGTATTTGGTGTAATGAAATGTGTTTATGCGGTTTTTAAGTAAAAAAAAACACATTATTTTCCACAATGTAAATTGTTTCTCTTCTATGCCCCGCCTTTTTGAAACGCGATTTTTGATTTTTACAAAGCTCATCGGTCTGAAAAATCGAGGTGTGCTCTGATTGGCCAGATATCAAGTGCATTTTGATTGGCCGAATTCCTCAAGCATGTGACGGAAATGTTACGCCCCTCACCATACTGTGATGATGCCCTGTCCGGCCGGAGTGATGAGACAAAAACATGAAAACCCATTATAAACGAGGCATTTGTTGCATCCAGTGGGGACATAATAATGCATTATAATGACTTATACCGTCTTTTTATACGTTGTGTTGCATATTACGCCACGTAAACATAAAACCATGTCTGCATTTGTGATCGGAGAAATGACAAACAACAAGCGCTACTCTACACTGCCCAAAAACTTGCTTTAAATATAAAATCTCTTTAAATATAAAAAAACTTACTTGCAGGTCAGAGAGTCAGAACAGCCGGCATGTAGTCTACTCTCACATGTTCAGGAAACAGTCCTCCATAAAATGCGCTGCACACATCTGAATATTTGGGTGGAACTGTTCTGGAACAGTGTTGTAAAAACAACTTAACCCATGATTTCTAGTCGTGTCCATTTTTGAAGACCAAACAAAGTAGTTTCGCTTTCACAACGAAGCACACAGCATCTTCAGGACATGGCGGCAGCAACAATACTACAGCGAGAATAAAAGTTACGCCTTCTTTCTTTGCGTGAACATTTGGGCGGCATTATGCAAATCTTCCCACATAGTGACGTAGACATGTGGGGGCGTATTAGAACGAGCCGTTTTAGGAGGGTTGTGGTTGACTTTACATTTTTAAAGAATATCTCTTTGGATTTGAAACTTTAGTTTATGCACCAAGAGCTTGTAACACTCCAAAGAGAAAGGAAAACTTGAAATCGCATCAATGGACCCCTTTAACTACATTTTCTAAAAATATGAAGTGTTTTAAATTGAATCTTTATTTGTGTGTGTGTTCACTAGGGACTCGCAAGTATTCAAGTTTGGTGCCAATATATCGCTGGCGCAATATGTTTTCATGATAGGGGCCTACACAGTCAGTTTGATACGACGATTGATGCATCTGAAAAATAGCGGAGGACACCGAGTGAGCTGCTGCGGGGAAAGTGCATAATAATTTGTTCTAACTTCATACACAGGAGACATGCTTTATATTAAGGGCTTTTAAATAACTGGTAAGATACAGTTAACGTGTAGTTTAAAGTGGCTCTGACAGACTCATGTGCTGCTGTCAGACAGGCTACATTAGCGGTTTAATGTGTTTGAGATGTGCTGTTTTCCTCAGTGCAGAACTTACATTTCACAGGTATACTCTCCATCTGTAAACATTAGAAATATTTCTATTTTCCTGTCAGGAGTGGATGAGCCTTCTGCAAGCGATTCTCTGCTAAACTTGACAGACTTCAGTGAACGAGTGCAATGATTCTGACTAAATAACTCTGAATAAAATACACATTTTGCCAATACACTTCTTGTTGGGCAATAAATGTGCCATATGTATAATTTTAAACCTACAAGTAAGTGTATTTTTATGAGAGCAGTAGCCTAACTGTAAAGTCAGACTATTGTAATGGGTTCATCAATATAGCCTAATACAATTAAACTGTGCTTTCTCACTTCTTTTTCAACTTCTGCCTGAAGAAGCATTATATTTGTTTTTAGATTGTAATGTTGCAATGTTAGAATGTAACGTGATTTTAACCCTTTTTATGCACATAGGCTATTATATAGCATAGCCTACATGGTTACATTCACTATATTCGTTTTAATAGCTTTTAATATGAACATTGTTTCATTGGACAACATTGGGCAGCATGTAAAATATATATATTTTTTAAAATAAATACAGATTCTTTTTTTCATCCAAATAGCAAAATGTAGAAAATATGATACCGAGATAATATTTTTTGGTCATATCGCCCAGCCCTAGCATTCGCCTGTTCGGGAAGTTGCAGTGACAACTTTTATTCGTCATTTGAGTGATCCGCACATCTCTAATATATATATATATATGATTTATATTATACAGTGGGGGAAAAAAGTATTTAGGCAGCCACCAATTGTGCAAGTTCTCCCACTTAAAAAAAGATGAGAGAGGCCTGTAATTTACATCATAGGTATACCTCAAATATAGAGACAAAATGAGAAGAAAAAAAATCCATAAAATCACATTGTAGGATTTTTAAAGCATTTATTTGCAAATTATGGTGGAAAATAACTATTTGGTCAATAACAAAATTATCTCAATACTTTGTTATATACCCTTTGTTGCAATGACAGAGGTCAAACGTTTTCTGTAGTCTTCACAAGGTTTTCACACACTGATGCTGGTATTTTGGCCCACCTACATGCAGATATCCTGATGAGCGTATGTTTCGGGGCTGTAGCTGGGCCCACACGGGATTTTAACTCCCTCCAAAGAATTTATCTATCTGGGGTTGAGATCTGGAGGCTGGCTAGGCCACTCCAGGACCTTGAAATTCTTCTTACGAAGCCACTCCTTCGTTGTCCGGGTGGTGTTTTTGGGATCATTGTCATGCTGAAAGACCAGCCACGTTTCATCTTCAATGCCCTTGCTGAAGGAAGGAGGTTTTCACTCAAAATCTCACGATAACATGGCCCCATTCATTCTTTCGTTTACAAGGATCAGTCGTCCTGGTCCCTTTGCAAAAAAAACAGCCCCAAAGCATGATGTTTAAACCCCCATGCTTCACAGTAGGTATGGAGTAGCTTTGGATGCAACTCAGCATTCTTTCTCCTCCAAACACGACAAGTTGAGTTTTTACAAAAAGTTCTATTTTGGTTTCATCTTGAATATGACATATGACATTCTCCCAATCCTCTTTTGGATCATCCAAATGCTCTCTAGCAAATTCAGACGGGCCTGGACATGGGACAATGTACATGGCTTCGGCTTAAGCAGGGGCACACGTCTGGCACTGCAGGATTTGAGTCCCTGGCGCCGCAGTGTGTTACTGATGGTAGCCTTTGTTACTTTGGTCCAGCTCTCTGCAGGTCATTCACTAGGTCCCCACGTGTGGTTCTGGGATTTTTGCTCACATTTTGACCCCACGGGGTGAGATCTTGCGTAGAGCCCCAGATCGAGGGAGATTATCAGTGGTCTGGTATGTCTTCCATTTTCTAATAATTGATCCCACAGTTGATTTCTTCACAACAAGCTGCTTACCTATTGCAGATTCAGTCTTTCCCAGCCTGGTGCAGGTCTACAATTTTGTTTTTTGGTGTCCTTTGACAGCTCTTTGGTCGTGGCCATGGTGGAGTTTGGAGTGTGAATGTTTGAGGTTGTGGACAGATGTCTTTTACACTGATAACGAGTTCAAACAGATGCCATTAATACAGGTAATGAGTGGAGGACAGAGGAGACTCTTAAAGAAGAAGTTACAGGTCTGTGAGAGCCAGAAATCTTGCTTGTTTGTAGGTGACCAAATACTTATTTTACCGAGGAATTTACCAATTAATTCTTTAAAAAATCCTACAATGTGATTTTCTGATTTTTTTTCTCATTTTGTCTCTCATAATTGAGGTATACCTATGATGAAAATTACAGGCCTCTCTAAGTGGGAGAACTTGCACAATTGGTTGACTAAATACTTTTTTTCCCCACTGTAAATAAATACATATATATATAATATATATTATATACAAACACACACAAACAACACACACACACACACACACACACACACAGTGCATTATATTAATCAGTCACAGTGTTTTAAGAAAGTTCTTCTGGTAGTATAGACGTGTTTTTTTTCCAGCAGGAGAGAGGTTTATTAGCACTGGAAATCATCACACACTCACTTGCGTCTCTGTTTGGTCTCTGGCTCGCCTAATGTGGTTGTCGTGGTTACAGAATTCGAGACGGGCTCCTTCCTTTCGGCCTCTTCTTGAGCCGACCTGCGAGAGACACACCAGATCGTACGAAATGCAAACAAAGATGCGGTCAAGTCATGCGATCAGAGACACACACACCTCTGAGCCACCAGATTATGGAGGCGACTCAGTCCAGAGGTTGCCGTGGTTACAGAGGTCACTGAAGGGTCGTCAAGTTTCCTTCCATAAGATGAGCTGCGAGGTAACGAGGGGTTCTGAGCGGACACTTCACCGCCGGTCTGGCTGTTCAACGGCGCGGTACAAGAGCGGATACGATCAACAAGCTACACACACCCAAACACACACACACACACGACACACCACACACACACACAAACACCAGGAGGATGGATGAGCTTGGAAAAACCTCAGAACAGGGAAAACTCTTTGTATTTTCTGTCTCTCACGGCGGAGTGTTCAGGGTTGGTGCTGGTGTCGGAGATGCTGAACAGGCGTCTGGACGGAGTGGGCTGGACACGGGCCAACCTGGGCTCCTGAACACAGGAAATTACATGATTTGACATAACATAACATATAACACAACACAACACAACATAACAACATAACATAACATAGTATAAGGGCTGGTTATGATGTACAGTTTAAACAATTTGTTATTTTTTTCTAATTTATAAATTATTATATAATTGAAATAAATAAATAAAATATTATATATATTATATCTATATATATATATATATAAGAATATATATATAAGATTAAAAAGTTTTGAACAGGGGTGGTGAGAAAAAAAGTCTCTTTTAATCAAAAATACAGTAAAACCGTAATATTGTAAAATATTATTACAATTTAAAATAGTTATTCAAATATATTTTAAAAAGTAATATATTCCTGTGATGCAAAGCTGAATTTTCAGCAGCCATTACTTCAGTCTTTCTACTATTTCTTATTATTATCAATGTTGAAAGCAGTTGGGCTGCTTAATATTTTTTTGGAAACCATGATACATTTTTTTCAGGATTCTTTGATGAATAAAAAGTTAGAAAGAAGTGCATATATTTAAAATAGAAATCTTTTGTAACATATATATGTCTTTACTGACACTTTTAATCAAATGAATACCACCCACCCATACAGAACATACATTATCTGTGTCGTTACCTTACTGTCAGATTCAGAGCTCAGTCTGGGACTGGATGCAGAGCGTGTCATTCCCAGTGTAGTTTCGGGGTCCTTGAGGGCCTCGCTGGCTGGATCAGAGGCCCCAGCAGAGCCCAACGTCACAGAACTGCCTGCTTTACGCAAAGACGTTCTCCAGGAACCTGGAGCCTCTGTCACCGGGGTCCGGACGGGTTCAGCCTACAAGCAGACCACACACTATTATATTATACTATACAGTTACAAACACATTCAAATATTTTATCTATTACATATTTACACATTAATCTGTAATAAGGGGCTAGATGGTTATATGGTTCTGTTTGAGCAATATGTAACATACAACAATATATAATATAATATATATAATATCCAACATTATATTTCTTTCACACCAAAATTCAAGAATAATTAAAAGCAATGATTGGGTTTTATTACTGAATTTTATTATCATCAGCCACTCAAATTATAATTTTTGGCTGCTGATCTGGCTGTTAGTGGCCATATCAATTGATTTGTGACTATTTTAGTATATATTAGCACTAATATCTTGTGGCTGGATTCAGAAAATCATCATCAATAAGTCCATATGGAAAGCCAGAAAATTGTCAAATTGTTTTGGACTTTCAAACTCTAAATGACATCAAATTTTCAGAAAATGCAATGCTTTGAGCAAGTTTAATGCATTAGTAGTTCTCTGGTCACCTTTTTAACCTGGTTAAGGGCAGTGCTGGTCACAGAACTCGCGGCGGGCGCTGCATTGCGTTTGTTGTTCAAGTTGTTGATCATTTCTCGAGTTTTTGCTTTTTCTGCAAAGATACAGACAAAAATCATCAGTTAGCTAATGTGATTTTTGATTTCCAGAATAAAAATGGGTGAGGTTTGATCACCTGACTCGGCGTCACTCTCTGATTCGCTCTCTTCCTCTGAACTGGAGCTGCTGGAGGGTTTGGATTGGCCTGCTGTGCGCGTTGACTCGTCTTCGTCTTCTTCTGTGGGCGGAGTCTGGAGTGTGGGCGGAGCATGTTTCTCTCGCTCATGCAGGGTGATCTTCTCTTTACTGCTCATACGAGAGATGGACGTCCTGCAGGTGACATGAAAATCAGCCAATCAGTGAGAGCTGAGAATATGTCATGTGATGTAATACATATTCGGGGCAATATTCAATAATTAATCCGTTTTTCTCTGATTCAGTGATTCAAAGTGTTGACTTCGTGAATCATTCTGGGTTTTGTCACACAGGAAGTGATGTGTTTCTATGCAGACACGTGATTGGATGTTACCTGCGAGGGCGAGCTGGTGCCATGGAAACAGGTGGGCTGGTCTCAATGACGGGTGTCTGGATCTTCTGTTTCTCTAAACGCATCTTTAGGAGTTACAAACATCAACACCAGCTCTTATTAATTCATCATCAATTCAATCATAACTATCCCTCACCTTTTTATTTGAGCATAATTAAGGGTACATCTGTCAGAAATAGTCAGGAATATGTCCAAGTCATATATCCCCAAAAAAATCAAAAGAAATTATATTCGGCATGAAGCAAATTAAGCATATTTGTATTTTTACATTTATATTAAAAATATTGTATAATAACAATAAAAATAATTCTAGAATTTTATTACAGTATGTTTTTATTTTCCGTATTTTATTTATTTGATTAGTGTGACATTTTACTTCATAATGAATTCATCAATTTCGATGATGGTTATCTCTAATAATTGTATTTTACCCCTACACGAAGCCATAGCTGTCAGAATATGTTATTCTATAAAAAGAAAAAGAATATATATCTGCATGAAGAAAATGAAACATATTGCTTTTATATATTTATATATTCAAAATCAATTTATAACAATTAATACTTATATATATATATATATATAATAAAAACATATAATATATACACACAACAATGCTACATAGAAATATATGGGGGGGCGGGGTGGGGTCGGGGGGGGGTGGGAGGCGGTGGAGAGGTAAATTTCAGGTATTTATTGTGACCTTGTTGGATTAAATTCTTTAAAACTGCTCACCTGTTGAATAAAGCAACTAGCAATAAAGTAGGACATGCTTGCGCATTAATAGGGGTATTAATACAGATAAGCTGACATTACAAACAAGGTCCAGCGTGTTGTACTCTGGGAAATTACTTTTAAAACCCCACTGATGCATTCATCCTTAACTGCACACACTTCCTTGAAATATCCTCATACTGAACACACAGTTCTGTCATGGTGTTTGATTATGTCGGCTCCGTACAGCACATAGACGCTGCTGTTTTTTGGACGTTCACGTGACAAAGATTTCTGCTCATTTGCTCGGGGTGAAAGCGTTCTTTGAACATAATCCAAAGATGTGATAAGATAGCGGACATATAAACACATGCAAAACTTACAGCGTTCTGCTTCTTCTGCAGTTCTTCCAAGTTATCGACGATGTTCTCATCGGCTACGTCGAGTGGAGTTTGGCCCTATGATATGAAAATACACAACGAATACTTGATTGTGATTGGTCACTTACAACACTTTATATTTTTAGCCATTTATTTACTTATTTCGTAAAGGGATAGTTCACCCAAAAATGTAAATTACCCCATGATTTACTCACCCTCAAGCCATCCAAGGCTTTCTTCTTTCAGATGAATTCAATCAGAGTTATATTAAAAATGCCCAGGCTCTTCCAAGTTTTATAATGGCAGTGAATGGCTGTTGAGATTTTGAAGCCCAAAAAAGTGCATCCATCCATCATAAAAAGTGCTCCACACGGATCCAAGGGGTTAATAAAGGTCTTCTGAAGCGAAGCGATGCATTTGTGTAAGAAAAAATCCATATTTTAAACTTTATAAACCATAATCTCTAGCTTCTGCTAACTGTCATACGCGCGTTCACGAGAGAGTCCAGTGTACGATGTAGGCGTAGTGTAAGCTCTGCTGAGAATATGCTAGTCTCGCTAGTTTTGTTTACAGCAAAAGAAAACCAGTCTCCTCTTGGCTTTTATCGAAATCCTCCGAAATTTTTCTTTACAAATCCTCGTTTTGTACTTCTAATTTTTGACCGGTGTTTTGTTTTGCTCTCTCCTCTTATGCTACACCATCCGCTGGAACGCCACTCTCTCGTGTACATGTGTACGACAGTTAGCGGAAGCTAGAGATTATGGTTCATAAAGTTTTAAATATGGATATTTTTCTTACACAAATGCATTGATTCACTTCAGAAGGCCTTTATTAACCCCTCGGATCCATGTGGAGTACTTAATATGATGGATGGATGCACTTTTTTGGGCATCAAAATCTCAACAGCCATTCACTGCCATTATAAAGAGCCAGGACATTTTTTTATATAACTCTGATTGTATTTGTCTGAATAAAGAAAGTCATATACTTATATATTTTTGGGTGAACTATCCCTTAAGCAGCCATGTATTAGCCACAATAAACTTACACTCAAGCCTGTCATTATCATAAAAAAAAACCTTTAGGGTGATAATAGACCCCCGTACCACGTTATTGATGGTGCTCATGTCACACATGTGTTCAGCCAGCAGAATGCAGGCCTCTTCCTGTCCCCAGTGAGCCGCAGCGTGAAAAGCCGTCCAGCCATCACTGTCTCGACTGTCCACATCTATCCCACACTTCAACAGCACCCTGATGAGCAGAGAAACACAAAGACTCGAATGGTTTGAAAGGACAGCTAGGGAAAAAAAAAACAGATGCATGACGATTCTGAACCATTGAACAAAAAGCCTGATTTCAGAGGTTTCTCAACTTCAATGACACAAAATACCCACAATCCCAAACACAAACAAATTGATTCACAGAGTCTTTCTGATTGGCTAGTTGTATGACTGGCCAAAACAACTTAAAAACATTTATAATGTTACAAAAGATTTCTGTTACAAATAAATGCTGTTCTTTTTAACTTTCTATTTCTCAAAGAATCCTATAAAAATGTCTCACAGTTTTCACAAAAAAATATAAAGCAACACAACTGTCTTTAACATTGATAAGAAGAATCAGCATATTATACTGATTTCTGAAGATCATGTAACACTGAAGACTGGAGTAATGATGCTGAAAATTCAGCTTTGCATCACAGAAATAAATTACATTTTACAATATATTCAGATAGAAAACAGTTATTTTAAATTGTAACAATATTTCACAATATTACAGGTTTTACTTTATTGTTGATCAAATAGATGCAGCCTTGGTGAGCAGAAGAGACTGCTTTTGAAAACATTAAAAAATCTCACAACTTTTGAAGTATGGAAAGTATCAAAGTTTCAACAAACTTTGGAGAGGGCGAAGCAAATCCCTAGGTCTATAACGTGTTATATCAAAATATTCATTAAATCCAAAATCGCCTTTTTAGACATTTAGTGTTTAGTATGAAGTGTCTTGCACTTACTTTAAGACCTCAATATATCCTTTAGCAGCAGTGACATGCAGCGCTGTGGCCTGAGTGTTCGGATGAGGGGCCAGAGAGCCACTTCCTGCCAACACAGCCATCGCATCCTGGAGCATCACTCTCTCTTCCTCTCTCCTGGCCTGATCCACATCAATACCTGAAAATTAATTTAAAAAAAAAGCTATTATAATGCTTTCTCAGGCAGCACATTCCGTTTTTTTTTAGATTTCATAACATATTAATATATTACAGGTCATTTGAGGAACCATGAGTTTTTGTTGGTTCAAGATCAGTTTGTTCTTAAGGACTTAAAGTTATAGTTCACCCAAAAATGAACATTTGCTGAAAAAGTACTCACCCTCAGGCCATCCACGATATAGATTTGAGAAATGTAGCATTGCTTCACTTGCTCACCATTGGATCCTCTGCAGTGAATGGGTGCCGTCAGAATGAGAGTCCAAACAGCTGATAAAAACATCACAATAATCCACAGCACTTCAGTCCATCAGTTAACATCTGGAGAAGTGAAAAACTGCATGTTTGTAAGAAACAAATCCATTATTAAGATGTTTTTTAACTTTAAACCATTGCTTCTGGCTAAAATACGAGTCCCTAATCCATAATAACGCTTACTCCAGTGAAAATGTCCATCTTCTGTTGTCTCTCACATCAAACAATCACCCACACTTTGTTAGAGCGGTTTTGGACCGTTTCGGCTTGTCAACGGTGCTTGATCTGTGCAGATTTCTCGCCTGCTTCAGATGAGATTACTTTTTCACTGCAGAAAGCAATATTATGGATAGAGGACTCGCATTTTAACAACAGTTCGACGTTAAAACACCAAAATGATGGATTTGTTCGTAAAAACATGCAGTCTTTTAACTCCTCAAGACAGTATGCTGGACTGTGAGGCTGTGATTACTTGTGGATTATTTGATAGTTTTTATCAGCCGTTTGGACCTCTCATTCTGCGGCACCCATTCCGCAGAGGACTCCTTGATGAGCAAGTGATATATTGCTACATTTCTCCAAATCTGCTGTGAGGAACGAACAAACAAACTCACCTATATCTTGGATGGCCTGCAGATGAGTATATTTTCAACAAACTTTTGTGTGAACTATTCCTTTCAGGACATAAAGACACACCCACATTCACAAAACCGATCACTGCTAACAAGATGCAGGAGGAAGTTTATAAAAACCTTGCGCAGCTCCAGTGTTTTTAATGAAGTTTTTGATGTGGGAAATTCACATGCTGTTCCTATTAAAACCAAACATCCTATAACACATCCAACACACACACACACACACATGTACAGTGAGCTTCTGTGAGCGTTTGTGCGTCGATTAAGGTTTTAATGGGATCAAACGCAGCAGGTCACGATCAGACAGATGGTGTGTTTAAGACAGATAATGTCAACCTTTATTTGTTCAAATGAGAATCTCGCAAAGAAATGTCACAGTTCAATATCAGAAATCAAGAAATAAGAAATTATATTTTGCACAAAAATAGGTCTTAAGTACTTTTTTGATCAGAAAATGATTTTAATAGAAACACAAGTATGCAGTCGGTAAAGTTTAGCATGAATGATTGACAGGCAAGTAGGTGGTTTTTTACTGTTGTTGTGTCCGATGCACCAGGATGAATTAATGTTACACAGAAAATGCAATGTGTTCACAAGAATTTCTGACTACATCTGTAAGCAGCTTCAGTGAATGAAGCACAAAACATTCAGGAAACATTTAGGCTTATCTTTAGCACTGATCATACGTGCAAACCAGTGATATTTTTCAGTATTATTTATATACTATTATAATAATATAATAATAGTTGCAGAAGAAGAGAAACATTTATTTTACTAATTTTAATTAATATTAAAATTTGTCTTTTGTCATTTTATTAGTTTTTATTTTTTTTCTATATGTCTATATAGCTTTAGTTTTTATTCTTTCATCAGTTTAGCTTCAGCCGCTAATTATTAGGACTTTTCAAATTTAACATTTATTTTTAGTTGTTTGTAGGTTTGTGACAGTGAGGAAATTTTCCCACCGGTTAATCGACGAGAGTGAAACCACGGTAATACCAGTATCACCGCAGGCGGGGCGGGGCGTCTCACTTTTCCTCGCGTCAAATAGCTTAAAGGCAGCGTGCGCATTTTACTTTCCACTTCGTTGAATAGCGGCAGGCCGCGTCAATTGCTTATGAGGGCAACAACAAAATAACGTTCAAATCACTTTCTAGCCATATAAAAAACATGGACACTATTATTAAACGCATTTTTGTTTTTTACATACACATGTATAAGGCAGGATATGCCTAATAAAATAACAAATATCCTTCCCTAAAGTTTAAATAGATACAACATGGAATAGCTAAAGTAAATGTATAATATAATAACAAATAAATAAGAACCGTTAGACACGTTTATAGCCAAAAGGACCCTTAAGGAAAGTTGGACCAGGCACTTCGGCATCACCCAACAGTGATGTCAAATAAAATAAATAAATGACACAACGTTTAAAAGTAAAATCAGCAAACAATGTGGAACCAATTAAATAAGAAACAAATGTTTAAAAAAACGTCCAAAATCACCTTAGATAAACGGCAAAAGTCAACAGGCTTTTCAAAATCCAAAATACTGCCAAACAGGAGCTTTTGCATTTCGTTTCAAAACTAAATAATCCGCGATCGTCTTGTCTGTCTCGCCCCGCTCTTCTTGTCCGTCTCGCCTCGCTCTTCTTGTCCGTCTCGCCTCGCTCTTCTTGTCCGTCTCGCCTCGCTCTTCTTGTCCGTCTCGCCTCGCTCTTCTTGTCCGTCTCGCCCCGCTCTTCTTGTCCGTCTCGCCCCGCTCTTCTTGTCCGTCTCGCCCCGCTCTTCTTGTCCGTCTCGCCCCGCTCTTCTTGTCCGTCTCGCCCCGCTCTTCTTGTCCGTCTCGCCCCGCTCTTCTTGTCCGTCTCGCCTCGCTCTTCTTGTCTGTCTCGCCTCGCTCTTCTTGTCTGTCTTGCCTCGCTCTTCTTGTCTGTCTTGCCTCGCTCTTCTTGTCTGTCTTGCCTCGCTCTTCTTGTCTGTCTTGCCTCGCTCTTCTTGTCCGTCTCGCCCCGCTCTTCTTGTCCGTCTCGCCCCGCTCTTCTTGTCCGTCTCGCCCCGCTCTTCTTGTCCGTCTCGCCCCGCTCTTCTTGTCCGTCTCGCCTCACTCCCGTCAGCTCGACTCGCTCTCCTCACTGGAGAAATGAAATCTGATCTGTGATGCGACTGTTGTTCGGCACGCTGCATTGAGCAGCCAAGTTCATTTTTTAATTGTAGTGTCTGTTCTTTTAAATTATTTTTATTACTATAAAAAAAAAAATCAAAACGACGGTGGGGGTCGGTGCCGCGGTGGACAAGTGACGTAACCGGTGTTGCAGCTTAACTCCAGTATCACCGTCAGCACCGTCTATCGCAGCAAGCCTAGTTGTTTGCCAAAGCATCATTTTTAATTTTCAAGTTTTTTAGGTTTAAGTTTTTCAAGTATTTTATTATTATTTTTTTCATAGTTTTAGATTTAGTTAACAATGCCAACACTGGTGCGATATCTCTTAGTCTTTCTGCAGTCTCAAACTCCTTCTTTCACTCCATATTTCTAGGGTTTGAATCTCTCACCCTGTTTTTTGATCTCTGCTTTAAGCAGTCTCCCCATGACGTCCTCCGTAGCGACGTCCAGAGGAAGTTCTCCCTCGCTGTTCACCGCTCCTACATGAGCGCCGTGTTCGATCAAGTACCTGCAACGGGTGGAGAGAAAAAAAAACATTACATTGTTGCAACGGTAAAACAGTTGAAACAGTTACAACTCCACTTACAGTTGATTCCAATAGAATCTGACACAAAATTAAAAACACATAACACAGTGCATTTTAATTTGATTTAGCTATACATATATACACAAATATGATTTTGGGGTACAAGGCATCTTAGAAGGCAGCATCATGTCATCTAGGTAGGCAGCTCACTAGATTGTGGAAATGCATTACTGACTTTGCGATCTGGATGAAGCCGCAGGAGGCCGCGGCATGGAGGGGCCTCCAGCCTTCATTGTCTCCTCTGTTCACGTCACTGCCGCTCTCCACCAGAAACTCAACCATATCTGCATTTTCATCAATACAGGCCTGAGGATAGAACCAGAAAATGTGTTTAATCAACATTGACATGAATAATAACAAAGAGAATGCTCCAATAGTCATGACACTGCTAACCATGGTTATTAAAGTTTGCCACTCAGATTCTCTTCTAAAAATGAAAAAAAAAAAAAATGTATGTTATGACTAATAATCAAAATTATACAAATGTATGTTGTTCGGACCAGGGTTGTTATTTTTGACTAAAACTAAAACCATTAAAAATAGAAATAAAAATCAATCGCTTGAAATAAAATCAACATTAACCGAAAAATAATAAATAATATATATATATATAATATATATTATATATACAAATATATATATAATCTATTATATATAGATATATAATATTATATATATATATCATAATTTAAATGTATATGGCTGTTGCCAAGCAACATTTCTCATTTTCATTTAAAGTTGAAGTACTAAAATAACTAAAAACTAACTCTTAATAAAAATTATACATATATAGTTTTAAAAAAATATTTACTAACAAATTACTAAAACTTTAAATTAAAATAAAAACAAAGTATAAACAATATTATTAAAACTATGAACAAAAACTTAAACAGATATATCAACGACACTCAACACGTGGCTTCCAGACACACTAGTCAGAAACATATAGTAACAAACCTTTTAAAAATTATAAAATAAAACAACAATATTTAATGAATGCTAATATTGGCTAATACTGATATGGCACTATATATGTGCTTCCACCGTCGTGCATTCTTAGTATCATGAAATACTATTATGTTTTAATAATATTTTAAGTGTTTTATTTCTATATTGTCAATTATCATTGTATTTATTTAAAGTTTTAATATTTATTTGAATTGCTACTTTTTGAGTATTTTTAACACTGTAAAAATATATTTTTTTTTTTTTTTTTCAGTTTTAGTTATTTTATTACATAAAGTTAAACTAAATGATAATGAGAAATGTTTTTTGGCAACTAGTTAAAATAACATTAGTGTAAGATTTGATATGTCATTAGATTTCAGATATTGTTTATTTTAACAAAAATGTTTTTTACATATATACAGTTTTAGGTTTTGTTAACTCTAAAAACCTTGGTACATCCCTAATGTTAAATAATTAATAATCAAGTCTGTACATGTATTTTTCAAAAATAAGACACTGCCCTTGACCTTTGACCTTATATTAAACAAAACATGCAAATGAATGAACACAATGCAATCCTTATCAGCTGAGCGCTCTGTGTCTGAATAACTCTATTGACAATCTTCATGACATTCCTAGTGGCATCATTACAACACTGTGTCAAGTTGCATCATGGGAAATCTGTTTTAATGTCCCGAGAGTTTCAGCCAGACACAGCTGCCACTGGCTGCAGGCAAAACAATAATTAGTCAGCGAAGCGTTTACATGATGGATGCATTACTGTGTACACATACTGTACATGTGCAGGCTGTAATCAGGGTTGAGGAGTAACGTCCTAAAAGCAGCAGCATTACTCCCTCAACTACATTTTTAAACAGTAGCTCGTGTTTTCAAAATACTGTAGCTTTTCCAATAACAAGCTATTCTGTCGGCAGCATGACTGAACACTACAACACCACTTTATAACATCAAACTGTATTAAAGGGGTCATATGACATTGCTATTATTTTGTGTATTTGGTGTAATGAAATGTGTTTATGCGGTTTAAAGTTTAAAAAACACATTATTTTCCACATACTGTATATTATTGTTTCTCTATGCCCCGCCTTCTGAAACGCGCCGATTTTTACAAAACTCATCGTTCTGAAAAAAAGTGCTGTGTGCTCTGATTGGCCAACTATCCAGTGCGTTGTGATTGGCCGAATACCTCAAGCGTGTGACGGAAATGTTACGCCCCTCACCATACTGTGATGCCCTGTCCGGCCGGAGCAAGGAGACAAAAACATGAAAACCCATATAGGCATTTGTTGCATCCAGTGGGAACACAATTACTGATTATAATGACTTACACTGTCTTTTTACGCGCTGCATTGCATCGTGCACGTAAACATAAAACCATGTCTGCATTTGTGATTGGAGAAATAACAAACAAATAGCACTACTCTACACTGCTCAAAACTCGTCAGTGGCAAATCCTTTAAATGAAAACGTGCTTACAGTCTGTGAGTCAGAACAGCCGGCATTGTAGTTACTCTCCCAGGATCAGGAAACAGTCTTCCATAAAATGTGATGCACAAATCCTGGATATTGGGGTTAAACTGTTCTGGAACAGTGTTGTTAGGGCTGTCGCGATAACCGCAATATCGCAATACCGCGCTATTGACGAGCAAACCACAGAGGAATGCAAAATCCCCAGCAACCGTGATTTTTGCGTGTTTTATTTTTTCGTAAGGTTATGCCCTTCTCGTTTTACACTTCATGCATGTGGACTGAATATTAAACAAGTTAGTAATGATAACAATGTGTACCATGCTGATTTGTACAGAGGCTCCGTAGATTTGCACTTAACAAGCCTAAACAGACAGTGAATGAGAGAGAGATCGACTGAGCGCGTGCGATTACTTGCGTCTGTCCTCCAGGCAGAGTCATATATATTTGTGAAAATAGGTTGTCATGTCCTAGGAAAGCGAAATCTCTGTCTTAGCATGACGCATAGCTGGTCAGCTGAGCCTTTTAAAGTGCCGCTCAAAGTTAAAATGATTTCAACATCGTGTTTCATTACGTCTCTTTGAATGAATGAATCAGCGTTTTTGAACGTGTAGTTGAATGACAGTCACGTTCCACCACCTTGTGGCGCAGCACTGTAACTGCACTGACTGACAGCCCGTCTAGAACGCGCGCAGGTGGAAATATCAATAGAAAGTTTCTTGTCCAGTCAGATTAGAAAATCAGAACTAATTGTTATACATACAGCCTAACGATCTTATTGTCAGGTTCATGTTCTGTTATGTAGACCGTTATTTTGTCATTCTCTTCTGTTTACTTCACTTCTGTTTCAACGCTATTTGGTTTCGGTATCATTGTATTCTGAATATGACCTCATTAGTTATATCGTAACACATAACACACAGTTTATATATATTATATCAGTATATATTATATATAGATACAGATATCTATATATATTATATATATATATATATATATTTTTTTTTTTTTATATATATATATATATATATAGGTGTGTGTGTGTGTGTGTGTGTGGGCATATTATATATATTATATTATATATATATTGCGGTCAAATACCGCATACCGCGCGCTATTGAGCCACTCAAAATTACCGCAAGGGCAATTCCCTCACCGCGACAAATCTAAATGTTGTAAATACAACTAACCACTGATTTCTAGTCGTGTCCTCTTTTGAAAGACCAAACAAAGTACGTTAGTTTCGCTTTCACAACGAAAAACACTGCAGCCTAGCGTGAGCTGACAGCTGCGGCTTAGGTGAGCTGAGGGGATAGATGAGCAAAGGCAGGGGGTCTTGAGACGGCGGCTAGCCCGGCGGATTTGACGAAAGGAGAAGGCAACCACATGTACGACCACCCGGGATTTAGTCCACGGTGGAAAGCCGATCCGGCGATCCACAGCACTTAGTTGATGTATTTCCTCAGCGACCAGCACGGATCAGCTCCAGGCATGACGAAGCGGATACCGTCCTGATTTGAGAGGCCAAACAAAGTAGACATGAAATCCAGAAATCCAAATCCAAGACATGGCGGCAACAAAAATACTACAGCGAGAAGAAAAGTTACGACTTCTTTCTTTGCGTGAACATTTGGGCGGCGTTATGCAAATCTTCCCACACAGTGATGTAGACATTTGGGGGCGTGTTTAAAACGTGGCGTTTTAGGAGGGCGTGGACCAGTCTTAACCTTTATAAAGAATATCTCTTTAGATTTAACTAAACTAAAACACTGTTTGTTAGTATATTGTAGTGCAGCTTGTACATTGTTTATCTACTTTAAATCAAGTAGCTTGTCAAACATGTCTGTAATAATTGGCAAGCATTATGATGCTGCAAACAGCAGACATGCCTCGTTACAGTGATTCTACCACTGATAAAACGTGTGTTTTTAGGCATGACGCAAAAGAGGTTTTGAGGGGAAAAAAGGCCTCAGCCAAAGCGAGTGGCTCCCAGGGGAGTGCCTATAGAAATATCCACGTACACTGCGCTCGCTCTGGTCTCTGTGTGCAGCACAACAGAAGGCCGCTCTGTTCCTGACCGCTCACTTATCATGTGTGTTGTTTGTGTTGGTTATGAAGACATGGAACCATCTGATGGAGAAGGTTGGAATTCTCGATGGGGTCCCTGATGAATGAGGGTTGTGTGGTTGTGTGTGTGTGTGTGTAATGAGTCGAGGCGCTGCCTTTGCCTATGACAACAACCGCTCGCACTGCATGAAGAATGTTTTCCATGCGCTCACTGGAGAACGACAGAGAGAGAGAAAGCCTTTGGATGGAAGGCATGGAAAAACTTAAAGAGCACTGACTATATTTAATTCCTGTTACTGAGCAACAACAGGACAACAGGACTGAGATCGGGATGAGCAGCGACAAAGCATTATCACACATGCAACGATTATTACAATAAAGACATACTATAAATATGAATGTGAAGTAGTTAAACTAAAAACTAAATCTTTCATTACTTTAAAATGAATGGTAACTGTAATATTATAAAATATATTATATTTTAAACTATTTGTACTAAGTTTTGATTTTGTTTAGTTTAAATGATGCATTAAAATGGAATAGCAAAACCTATAATAGCTTCTCAATAATAAAATAACGAATATTACTATACAAAAATCAATCTGAAGATAATTTAAAACAGAGAAACTGCTGACTTTTGTATATTTGAATGTTTTACTGATGCTGTACGTATTTAAAGGAATAGCGGAAGATTCCAAGTAAATTAACCCTTTATTTTGTATTTTATTTTTATATTATTTACTCATCAATGAAACAATGATAATTTTGCATCCATACTAACAGGATATAAATATGAAAATATCTTTATAATAATAATTTAAATTTATTAACTAAAAAAATAAAGCAATATAATTAAAACTAGAAAGATTTACTAACCAACCAGCATTTTGGACCAGAACTCTCCATTTCATAAATATGAAAATTAATATGAGCCAGTCCAGACATTCCAAAATTCATTACATTTATTAATATAGTAATTTAATATGCTATGAAGTGTTCTAGCATATACTACGTTTTCATTAAACAAAGCACAAATTGGCACACAAAAAAAAACAACTACACTTTCCATAAATGATTACAAATTTTGCAAATATTAACAATTGCATTGCTGAAATAGATGTAAAATGTACATGCCAAGGACTGACTAAAGCTGTCTTTCTTCTGAGGAACCTTTAACAGAAGATCTGCTCACAATCCTCCCTCCTGCTCGTCCATCTGTGCACCGAACGGCTGTTTACTTTAGGATTCTAGTGTATTAGATAGGTAAATTTACAATCGCTGTAACCGCAATTGAGAAGGATGGAGAGGAGCGTGACGGGTGTGTGTGTGTGTGTGTGTGTGTGTGTGTGTGTGTGTGTATATAGAGGCCAAAACAGGATGACAGGATGTGACACTGATTCTGTCCAGAGCCAAACACACACACACACACACACACACCAGCAGGCTGTGTGTTCCCAGGCTAATCATCAGACTAAACAGGCCAAGAGAACTCAACGAACTGGGTTTCATTTTATTTTATGCTCTCATATAATTCTGCATATCCATGTCATGGCAACACAGAGTGCACACTAAGATATCTTTTGTAGTTGATGTGATAAAACCTACAGATCTAGAGTATTCATATATAACATTTATTTTATTTAATATATATATAGATATATATAGGTATAAAATTATTTCTAACTGCATTTCTACATTTCTAAAGTTACTTTAACCAAGCAAATAGCTTTTATATAATAAATATAAAAAAAATTTACTATGTACTTCTTTTAATTAATTAATTATTAATTATTAATTATTAATTTAATTTATACATGCATACATACATATTGCCTATTTTAGATCCACAGGAATTAATATTAAAATTATTTCGCACCCTTTGTTAAAATAATTGTAATTCATTTACAATATTTTAATAAATTACATTTCAAATTAAATGCAGTACAATATAGACCAGAGGTGGCGAACGTCGGTCCTGGAGAGCATCAGCCCTGCAGAGTTTTGCTTCAACCATAATCAAACACACCTGAACAAGCTAATCAAGGTTACTACTGACGGGTTTACTAGGAAGCTACAGGCAGGTGAGTTTTAATTAGGGTTAGAGCTCTGCTCTCCAGGACCGGAGTTCGCCACCGCTGATATAGACTATCATGATGTATGAATACTTTATTACATAAATAATACATCTCATTATTTATTGCATTGTGGAAATAAAAACACTTGAGCGTAAATGTGCTTTAAAGGGATAGTTCACCCCCAAAAAAAAGTAATTGTTCATCTGCTGACCCCCAGGTCATCCAAGATGTAGGTGGCTTTGTTTCTTCAGTAGAACACAAATTATGATTTTTAAGTCCAGCAGTTGCAGTCTATCAGTCGTATAATGAATGGCAATGGTAACAAAATCTATGAGAGTAAAAAAAACATGCACGGACAAATCCAAATGAAACCCTGCAGCTCGTGACGACACATTGATGTCCTAAAACACGAAATGATCGGTTTGTGCCAGAAAACGAACAGTATTTATATAATTTTTACCTCTAATACACCACTACGTATGTCCAAAACGCTCTTGGTATCCCCTCCTCCCTGTGTGCCTGCGTGTGCAGGCTCCATCGGCGTGAGGGTGTCGTACGCACTCTGGCGTAGTTATGTTAAAGGGTCATTATGATGCTGCCCTAAAAAGGAATGTTACGCTAACGGTATTGTATGCTGTGGCCAGAGCGACGAGACAAAAACCAAGTGAAAACCCCATTACACAACGAGGATTGTGCATCCAGTGGGGGACATATTACTGATTATAAGGACTTTATACTGCTTTTCGTGTTGCATGCATCGCGCCGACGGTAATGACATAAAACCATTACTGCATTTGTGATCGGAGAAATGACAAAACAACAAGTGCTACTCTACACTGCCCCAAACTCGCGTTTGAATCATCAGTGGCAAATTCCTTTAAATATGTAAACGTACTTACACTCTGTGAGTCAGAACAACCGGCATTGTAGTCTACTCTCCCAGGAGCAGGAAACAGTCCTCCATAAAATGTGCTGCAAACATCTGAATATATGGGTTGAACTGTTCCGGAACAGTGTCGTAAATACAACTTAACCACAGATTTCTAGGGGGGGCCCCCGTGTCTCTTTGGGAAGACCAAACACACGTAGTTTCGCTTTCACACGGAAAAACAACAGCTGGCCTAGTGAGGGGAAACAGCCGGGATTAGCTGGGTGCTAAGGAGGCGGAGTCGAGAACGCGAGCGCCTGGCGGATATGCGACGATGTGACGGACCCAGGGCTGGATCCGCTTTGTCCCTGGTGCTGTGTGAAGTTGATGTTTTTCTTCAGCGACCAGCACGGATCAGCTTAGGCATGACGAAGTGGATATCGTCCTCTTTTGGAAGACCAAAACAAAGTAGTTTCGCTTTCACAACGAAGACACAGTGCATTCAGGGACATGGCGGCAGCAACAATACTTACAGCGGAAATTACAAAGCTTACGCCTTCTTTTTGTGCTTCGGTGAAATTGGGCGGCATTATTGCAACTCTTCCAAAATAGGTAGGTAGATATGGGGGGGCGTGGGCGTGTTAGAACGAGCCGTTTTAGGGGAGTGTGGTCTTAACTTTGATAAAGAATATCTTGGAATTGAGACTTTAGTCTTTGCAACTTTACAGATTTCTTTATGCACCAAGAGCTTGTAAAAAAAGAGAAAGGAAAACTTGAAATATGACATTCATATGACCCCTTTAATGGGTGTGTTTATATCTAGCCGAAGAGCAATCGCTCAAGGAAGTTGGACATAGTGGTGTATTAGAGGTAAAAAGTTATATAAATACTGTTCAGTTTCTGGCACAAACCAATCGTTTCGTGTCTTAGGACATCAATGTGTCGTCACGAGCCGCAGGGTTTCATTTGTTTGGATTTGTCTGTGCATGGTTTTTTTTACTCTCATAGATTTTGTAAACATTGACGTGCATTATACGACTGATAGACTGCAACAGTGTGTGTATTTTATTTATTTATTATGATAAAACTTGCTAAATATTTTATTATTTCCTTCTATTTTGGGGTGATATATATGGAACCTTGTTTCTGCCACAGGATTAAAAAAAGGTAACTGCAACATTTCTCTCACAATTAGGACTTTTTTTCCTTGCAATTTTTAGTTTATATCTCACAATTCTGTAAAAAAGTCAGAATTCTAACAACAACAAAAAACTGCAAGATGTAAACTCTGAATTGTGAGAAAAACATCTCTCAATTTTATTCTCATTGTGAAATGAAAAAAATATATATCATAATAATTGCCTTTTTTATTTATTTTTTCCTGTGGCGGAAACGGGCTTCCATAGAAATATGACTTGAACATGTTCCTGGTTCTGCGTTAGATTAGAGAACGCATGCAAACACAGGTGACTACATTCATTTAGAAGAGCTCACGTGAGACTCAAAGCTGTGCCACAGAACTTCCCAATGACGTCAAATCTGAGCTTCCTACACATTCCTGACATCAGCAGAGCGGCAGCCAATAGCTGCTCTCGCCACATGACCACGGTCTGAATCAAAAAAGCATGCACTTCATATTTTTTCAAGGCTAGAGTGGATTTGAGCAAAACCTTCTGCAGTTTTTTTTTTAAGTGGCTCTCTTCAACAGAAGCTTGTTATAATAGATTCAAGACAGACATCCACATAACCTCAAACATGCTATCATTTTTCAGCAGGCTTTTTCCTCTTTTAAAGCTCTAGGTCAGGATTAGCTGGTTTCTGAGGAAGACTGTACTGTCGAAACAAAAGGATGAGACACCAAAAGCCGAAAATAATCATGTAATTAAAAAAAAAAAAAAAAAACATACACAGCTGAGAGGAAGAATGAAAAAAAGAACAAAAACAAACACTGAATGAAAAGGGCCGGCGTGAATTCCAGCCATTCTCTGAAGCAGCGCTGGAGCTATGAGGAAAGTCTTGCTCTGCCAGTTCAGTCTGGATGCTGGGACGGTGGAGTCAGAAGTGGGCAGGAGCCACATTAAACGGGACGGGCCGTCATTAAAACAGCATCAGCTCAGCTACCCTAAACAACTACACAGAGAGTCCAGACCCATCTGCGCCAGAGGAACACAACTATTCCAGTCCAGAACCAAAACCACACCAGCAAGGCAACCCAACAACTGGCCTTAGCGCAAAACAACACCGCTAAAACTAAATATGTCCTGGAAACACAGTTTCTGACATTATAATAGTACATAAACATGTCAAAATACCAGACTTCGGGCATTCAGACCCAAAACAGCCAATGCGTTTAAAAGTTTATACAGTTTGCGACGAGGTTTCAAAGTGATTTCAGGTTTAAATCACCACTTTAATAAGTCTGTTATAATGAACTAGTATAACCCAACAATACTTTTTAGGATGTTTGATACATTGTATCTGGATCAATAATGCTCATTTATATTAGGATCTATTATGATCAAAAATGCATTTAGAATTATACAAAAGAACGGCTTGAATACACCTTTTGTAAAAGTTTTTTTGTGCAGCTTTAGGTCAAAATATATGAGAATAATAAATAATGGAATAAAAAATAAATTAAACAAATAAAAAAGGTAATTGTGAATTTTTACCTCCCAATTCCGACCGTTTCTTGCAGTTCTGAGAGAAAAAGTCAGCATTGCATTGACATTTATATCTCGCAATTCTGACAGTTTTCTTAAAATTCTGACTTTACGTCTCTCACAATTCAGTTTTTTGTTTCCGCCAAAGAATAATAATTAAAAAAAGGTAATTGTGACTCATCTCAATTTTGACGTTTCGTCTCAGAATTGTGAGGAAAGTTAGGGGGTGTGCCCGAAGCGTGAATCCGTATTCAGAAAACGATTGCCTGTTACATTACAGTACATAAAATGTAACTTACCACATAAACAGAGTAAGGAGAAATGTCTGATAGGATGATGGCGAATGATTTGCAGATCCTCAGCACCAATGACAAACATCTAATCTTGTCAAATGTGTGGCAAGTACTGCGCTTTATAGTATAAACGGAGTACGTGCTATCGCAAATCTGGAAAGTGAAAGTGAAACTAAAATGCGATCGTGCATTTAAAAGCAATTTCATTGCCAGGCATAATAGAAGGGCTCCCTGACGCCAGCAATTTATATACAGTATAATTACCCAATAATATAACTGCGAGAGAAATTATTAAAATTTGTAATTTTCAAAAATCTAGTATTTATTCCCTTTAGGGGTTGTGTGTACATTGATGGTCTCCCGACACGTATTGGGATGCGGCGGATTTGGGGGGGTGGTTTACTTAACCCTAGAATTGTTGTCAAAATTAACCTTTTGTTTTTATTTTCATCTTTTCTTCTTCCCTTGGCGAAACCGGTTTTTCACAAATGTCTATACAAATGTGTACTAAAATTTTCTTACAAACGTTTTCACTTTTTTATATATAAAATTTCGAAAAAAAAAAAAAAAAAAGCACCAATTTTGTTTCAAATATAACAAATTTGAAAAATCTGTAAAGTCATGTGGACTACCAAACATGCAGAATCCTTTTTCGGGGGGATGTTATTAAACGTAAAACAGAGAGACCCCGTTTAGACCCCTATCAAGTATAGTTTTCAATTATCTAAACATATATCACGTTCTTTATTGTAAAGTGTGCCCCTTCCTTTTGTTATGGTGCAACATACCTACATTACATTTCCTCTGTTCCTCAGTACACTAATTAAATAGTGTACACACCATGCATTTGAGTATTTCACAAATAAAAATTTTACTTGATGCTTACATAATTTATATTTTTAAACGTTATATTTTTTTGCATAAAACAGCATGTTTTTTTTTTTTTCAAAAATGCAAATGCCATACGAACACAAAGATAGCATTTCTAAAGATTGTGTCAGACATAAGCTAGATTTTTAAGAGATGCCTCCTGTTCATCATCTCTAGACATCGACCACACAAGTTGAGAACGGCGCCCAGAAAAGTTAGTGAACTTTCGCAGAAGTTTCCGAACCGAGTCAAACTTCAGCGAACAATCGAGCGTGCTCCGGGTACCTGATGCAGCGCCGTCAGCCCGTCTATATTGGCGTGGTTGATATCTGCTCCCTGTCGCAGGAGCTCCGCCACCTCCTCCCGGTCTCCGGCGGAGCAGGCGGCCATGAACACGGCGCCCTGGGCGAAGCGCACTCGGGCCCGTCGGTTTCCGGGAGCGGAGCACAGGCTCCTCGCCTCCGCCCCGGTCCGGTCCGTCTCCGAGCCCTGCCACCGCTGCAGCTGATCCTGCCGCCGCTGCTTTGCCGCTTCGGACCGGGAACGGTCAGTGGCCGCCATCTTCCTCCCTCGCTCTCTCCCGGGGAGTTTCAGCGCATCAGACAAGCGATGTCCGATTCACGTACGAATCGTTCTTTCGAACCGACTCTTTCGAACGATTCACTCGGACTGATTCCTGTTTGTGAGTCAATCGGAATCGGACGAAGCGAATCGCTGAGGATGTTCACAAAGCATAAATAGGCTACTCTATATTATCTATTTTTAATAGTTTATCAACAACTGACGTTTTTTTAGTTAAAACCAATCTACCATTACTACAATAAATCCATATAAAAGTCGCCCTAAAAACTTGTACGCATTACAAGTAACGCGAGTTACGTACTCAGATTACTTTTTTCAAGTAACTAGTAACGTAACGCAGTACTTTTTAATTACCAAGAATATCCGAGTTATTTTCAAAAAGTAACGCAAGTTACTTTTTTTTCCCAATTTATATTGATTGACAGCTCTGGTGTCCCCAAGTTGAGAGAAATCAGATGTTACTGTAGCTCTAAAATAAATATGAATATGCATTATCTCACTCACAGATTCAGTCTCCCGCAAAATGAATAAAAAAAATGCAACTCAGAATATGAGGCAAACCTGCAATAATTAAAATGTTAAACAACACAAATATGCTTTATGTATTTAATCCCATTCTATTAGCTTCTGAGCTTCGATGATCCGGTTCAAGCGTACTAATAAGCACTAATTACTCTAGACGAACATTTGTGTCTTTGTTTATTGCTGAAGTGTGTTGAAACTTCTTCTTCTGCATTCTACTGTACTTTCCCTTCAGCCTGAGGCGCATTCATTTCACTTCTGGTGTGAAAATGCTTTTATATTTGCCAAAAATATAACTTTTTTATTTTCAAAAACAAACAAGCAAGCCCTGTCCAGATTTAAAAAGTAAAGGAACTCATTACTTTCCATAAAAAGTAACTGAGTAACGTAATTAGTTACTTTTTTTATGGAGTAACGCAATATTGTAATGCATTACTTTTAAAAGTAACTTTCCCCAACACTGATGATAACCTACAAGCAATCAGCCAAGCTAGATCCTTAAATAGTAATCCATACTGATTTCCAAATTACATGACAAAAATTGTAGTTAGTAATGTAATCTATTAGATTACTCATTTTAGGTAATATAATCTGACTACTTTTTGATTACTTTTAGGTTACTTTTGACCTAACTTGTTTATCATATTGATTTAAATAGGATAATCTCGTACTATATCGATAGAAAATTGCAAAGAAAAAGAAAATATGTTCCATTCGTTGTTATTTACGACATTAAACATTACATTATAAAGGTTTCCCAAACTGGGGTCGTGAGTTCAATGAAAAGCTTATAATTAATAAAAAAAAATTAAAAAGTTAAATTAAAACAACATCAATTAAAATAAAACACTTACTAAAAAAAATTATATTTTATTTGTCTCGTGCATTACCGTGAACATGCAAATTGCTATTAATTACGAAATATTTATTTAAAATCTCAGGGGTACTTAAAGTCACTATATAGGTGAAAGAGTTGGGGAATACCTGCATTACATGTAAATCAGAAGAACGTAATTTGTGCATTTGAAAGACGTGCTCGCCTTCCAAAGAACATAGTAAATCCACTTGTATAAACCACCCACTGAGGTGACTAATGCAAAACAAAATGAATGGTTTCATATTGAGAAAACACTTTTTAAAACTGAAATGATTTTTGTAGTCAAATGCTGTGTAATTATAGTCTTTGTGTGAAACTGGAAGACTTTCTGGATGTGTATAAGCGGTAGGCTGTTTTAGAAAGGAAAATTTAAAAGATGAAAAAAGAAGAATTAGGGAGAATCAATAAAATATGAATAATTTATTGCTATTGTGTGAAAAATATGTAATCATGTAATCAATAAAAAAGTAACTGTAGTCGGATTACGGGTATTTTAAAATGTAATTTAATCAAATAACAAGTAGGCCTACTTATCCAGATTAATACTATACCCGCCTTGTAATCAGCGATTTACAACAACAACAAAAACGCCCAGAAATCGCACTGGATATCCACTGAATTAATCTTCACTGACCGATTCACTCAAAGGAATCATACAGATAGTTGAGAAGAGGCCCACAGACTGTAATAAACAGAAGAGGCGCATTATTAGCAATAAATCGCGCCCTCTGCCGCCGCGAAAGAAGAACAGCGGAGGCCGGATCGAGGGCGCAACTCATCAGCCAAATCAAACGCAGGTCGTGATGCGCAATAGCTCCCACGCACTTGAACGTGACTGGCTGTCGAGCTGTATGTAATGAGAGCGGAATCGCTTTCCTAAACAGGCAGTGCTGTAAAAGTCAGGGAATGTTTGCAAAGCTCTCCCAGAACGTCACAGGTTTGGCCAGCAATGGCAACATAGACTACAAGAAATAAAGCCAAAAAAGAGGAGCACAGGAGACCTTTTAAGCTTCCAAACTACTAGCATGTAAACAACTTATAACAAAGGTTTCTGTGCTGACATCCTAGGGAAAAAAACAAGAAATAGTTGTTTTAAGAGAATGCCTCTTCAATCAAGCCTAAATAAGGTGAAATTCCAGTCAGAAATGTTAGGTCTTGCTGGTTAAAGGGGTCATATGACGTTGCTAAAAATAACATTATTTTGTGTATTTGGTGTAATGCAATGTGTTTATGCGGTTTAAAGTTAAAAAAACACGTTATTTTCCACATACTGTACATTATTGTTTCTTCTCTATGCCCCGCCTTTTTGAAATGCGCTGATTTTTACAAAGCTCTTCGTTCTGAAAAGCGAGTTGTGCTGTGATTTGCCAGCTATCCAGTGCTTTGTGATTGGTCGAATACCTCAAGCGTGAGATGGAAAGGTTACGCCCCTCACCATACTGTGATGATGCCCTGTCCGGCTGGAGCAACGAGACAAAAACATTAAAACCCATTATAACGCGTCATTATTTGCCTCCGTGGGGTAACCATAAATTACTGATATACTGAACTTTATACTGTCTTTCCACACAGTGACATAGACATGTGGGGGCGTGTTAGAACGAGCCGTTTTAGGAGGGCGTGGCTGACTCTTAACTTTTATAAAGAATATCTTTTTTTTTGAGACTTTAGTCTTTGCAACTTTAGATCTTCTTTATGCACCAAGAGCTTGTAACACTCCAAAGAGGAAGGAAAACTTGAAATCGCATCATATGACCCCTTTAAACATTTACATTAGAATACTGTAACCGAGCAGAAATGCAGATTAGGAGGTGTATTTTACGGTCTGGCTCACACTAAAAGCGAAATCCCAGATTTTGAAGCATTTACAATAGATTAACGGATTAGTTTAGCCCAGAACTAACCTTAATCTGCGTCTGGCAACCATTCCAAACAAGAAAAAAATAAAAAACAAGATGGTGCATTTACAACAAGTACAGAAAGTAGCAAGAAATATGCTTTACACATAAAAACATGAGAGTACAAGTACAGTACAATAGCAGTATCGCCAGAGCATATGGTCACATGGTTTGCTTTGAATCAGTCTACATGCATAAACCTTCAGAAACCACCTCAATCCGGATCACTTTACTTTTTCGGGTTTAAAACTATGCTGAGGTGCCTTCAAAACATAAATCCTGATGAACCAGGACACGAGAGACACATCCGAGGACATTCTGAGGGAAATTACGTTTCTTTCTGATCCGTCTTAAAGGACTGTTCCTGGTTTAATACAGATTGAGCTCAGTTTCTGTCCTGTTCTTCAGTAAATACAGTAACACACTTACAATGGAAGTAAGCAACAAATGTGAAGCTTGTATTTTTGGTAAAGCACTTACATGAATTATTCATCAAAAAGTGTATTATTTCGCTGTAAAGGATGTTTTTGAGGTGAGACCAATTTTCTAGGTGGATGAACTTCTGCTTCTGCAATGCTACTGATGTGATTCATGTATATAAATATATATGTACTATGGTCATGGACATTAAAATCTCTGCTTTAAAAAATTCAAAACTCAAACTTCTCACAAAGATTTGCAAAGCATTTGCTTTCTTTCTGCTGATGCTAACCATCAGGCACCGAAATGTTCTACTCAAGGTTCCTCGGCATCATCACAGTGCATTGTGGGATATAATGGTCTCTCAGGCCCAGAGGTTAAGGGAGCAGGCTGGTGTTCAGGGCTCTGGTGGGACGCATGGTAAGACCCTCCATTGCGTCTTGGGTGGCTCAGGGAGCTGGAGGCACTGGGGTGAGCCGAACTGGTGGTGAAAGACCCTCGGAGGTCCAGACTGACACAGAAAAGGCCTGGCAGGAGTTGGCGCTGGTACCGGTCCAATCGCAGCATGGTGTCCAGGACTGTGGAGCTGCCCCCGTAGACCCAGCCCGGGAGCAGATGTGCCACACTGAAGCTGGCCGGGACAGACTGGGAATGTTTCAATTCCAGCTGATATGAAAAGCTGAGAGAGAAAGAAAAGTAAAAGCTTCCGGTTACATTTTTGAAAAAGTTGTCTATTAAGTAGGGTTGAGCATTTTAGGCTCCTTTTTAATCAGTGAGTGTGAATTTGAATTGATTAGGCGTTGGAAGATGAAACATTCTTGTAATAAATGTACTTACATATGACTTATACAATTTTTTTGTTTGTTGCTTTTTTAGTAAGACTTGTTAAAAAATACGATCTATATAAAAAGATTTTTCTCTTCTTTTAATGTTCGATGTCTTGTGTAATGTAATGAATTACAGTGGGTACGGAAAGTATTCAGACCCCCTTAAATTTTTCACTCACATTTTTTTTGCAGCTAGCAGCCATTTTTTGCCAAATCAGCTTAAGTAAATCTGTCTTTTCTCATTAATGTACACACAGCACCCCATATAGACAGAAAAACAGAATTGTTTACATTTTTGCAGATGTATTAAAAAAGAAAACTGAAATATCACGTGGTCCTAAGTATTCAGACCTTTTGCTCGGTATTTAGTAGAAGCACCTTTTTGATCTAATTCAGCCATGAGTCTTTTTGGGAAAGATACAAGTTTTTCACACCTGGATTTGGGATCCTCTGCCATTCCTCCTTGCAGATCCTCCAGTTCTGTCAGATTGGATGGTAAACATTGGTGGACAGCCATTATTAGGTCTCTCCAGAGATGCTCAATTGGGTTGAAGTCAGGGCTCTGGCTGGGCCATTCAAGAACAGTCACTGAGTTGTGGTGAAGCCACTCCTTCGTTATTTTAGCTGTGTTTTAGGGTCATTGTCTTGTTGGAAGGTAAACTTTCGGCCCAGTCTGAGGTCCTGAGCATTTTGGAGAAGGTTTTCGTCCAGGATATCATTCATCTTTCCCTCTATTGCAACCAGTCTTCCTGTCCCTGCAGCTGAAAACCACCCCCACAGCCTGATGCTGCCACCACCATGCTTCACCATTGGGACTGTATCTACATGTGTGACAGTGGCCTGCTTTCCGCCACAATACCTCCTTCAGAATTAAGGCCCAAAAGTTCTAATCGTGGTCTCATCAGACCAGAGAACTATTTCTCGACCATCTTTGATCCTCCATGCGGGTTTCATTTTCCCGTGCAACTGAGAGAGGCTCCGTCGTCCACTCTGCATAAACCCCGACGGGGTGGAGGCTGCAGTGATGGTGACTTTCTACAACTTTTCTCCATCTCCCCACTGCATCTCGGTAGCTCAGCCACATGATCTTCTGGTTCTTCTTATACCTCTCTCACCAATCTCTTCTCCCCCCATAGCTCAGTTTTGGCCGGACGGCCACTCTAGGGAAGGGTTCTGGTCGTCCCAAACGTTTTTATGGAGGCCACTGTGCTCTTAGGAGCCTTAAGGGCAGCAGAAATTTTTTTGTAACCTTGGCCAGATCTGTGCCTTTTTCCACAATTCTGTCTCTGAGCTCTTCACGCAGTTCCTTTGACCTCATGATTCTCATTTGCTCTACATGCACGTGAGCTGTAAGGTCGTATATAGACAGGTGTGTGGCTTTCCTAAAAAAGTCCAATCAGTATAATCAAACACAAATGGACTCAAATGAAAGTGTAGAACCATCTCAAAGATGATCAGAAGAAATGGACAGCACCTGATTAGAAATATAGTAGTGTCACAGCAAAGGGTCTGAATACTTAGGTCCATGTGATATTTCATTTTTTCTTTTTTAATATATCTGCAAAAATGTTAACAATTCTGTTTTTTTCTGTCAATAGGGGGTGCTGTGTGTACAGTAATGAGGAAAAAAAAATAACTTAAATGATTTTAGCAAATGGCTGCAATATAACAAAGAGTGAAAAATTTAAGGGGGTCTGAATACTTTCCGTACCCACTGTATATATGCTAATATATAGAGAAGAGAGAGAGGAGAGACAGACAGGAGTGCTGGGTAGTAACTGATTACATGTAATGTGGATTACGTAATCAGATTCCAAATATTAAGTGCTTGTAATTAGAGTAAATTACATTTTAAATACTCAGAATCAGACTACAGTTACTTTTTATTGATTACATGATTACATATTATTCACATAATAGCAATAAATTATTAATATATGTTTGATTCCCCCTAATTCCTCTTTTTCATATTTAAAATAGCTTACCACTCATATACATTCAGAAAGTCTTCCAGACCTACACAGTAAACTGAGAGGCCACACAGCATTTGACCAAAATCATTTCAGTTTTAAGAAGTCTTTTCTCAATATTTCAACATTGCATCAATTGCTGACACTCATTTTTATATGAATTATCGGTCAGTGGGTTATTTAACCATGTATTACTGTGTCTTTGGAAGGCTTTTGTTTTTCAAACACATTAAAATGCACAAATTAACGTTATTTCTTTCTTTACATGCACAATTTTGGAAAAAACCAAACATTAATATATTAATTATATCTTGAAAATATGTATACAGGAATAATTATATATTTACATGGAAAAAAAAAAAAAAAAAAAAACATTAACAAATTGTAATTAAAATCAACCATGAAATATACAGAAGTAAATGTAGCTATAACGGTAAACAATATAACTAATGAAATATATAGAAAGATATTTCAGTTTATACATATAAATTATATAATCTATATTTGACAAATTTACATATAATTGCCTTAAACAGATAAAACAGTTAATCTATATTATATAAAAGTTATATAGTGATTTGACACATAAAAGTATACATTAATGATAAGTAAGTAGAAAAAAGAATTAAACATATGAATTGTATATATAATTTTAAAAAAATCCATCATGAACATATATAAAATTATATTTAATTTATATTATTTTTAATTATTTCATAATATATATAAAAAAAGAGACCTAATATACTATATAGCTCTCTCTTTTATGTCTGTACTGCGTATTGGGCCTAAGGTCGCCTCTCACACACCATGAAACTCTGCTGCACTCAGCCGTACTTATCCGCGTCAACTACAGCTGTGATAAAAAAAAAAAACAAATCTTCAGCATACAGCTGTGGGCCAGCAAACAGATAATCCCGGTTTTTGCCTATTGCTTGAACTCTTTTTGCAAAACTTCGGCTCATTGTGTCAAAACTTTGCACACAAGACACAACACTGGGAAATCAAAACCTAACAATCCTTTGTCAAAATGTCACTCTGATGACAAAATGATACACACTTGCATCATATGAATACACTTTCAGATTAGCAGCAACACACTAGTGTACTTTATATAAAACACTGCAGTCTTTAATTTTCACTGTTTTTATTCAGTTCGTCAGTTAGCGTTCTGTGAAGCTCAATGCAACACTTAAAGTTTTTGTTCTGTTTTTTTTCCAACAAAGGTTTTCACAACAACCAAAAAAAAGCACTGAAAGGTAACAAATTACATCAACTCAATACGGCACATCACAGTACGGTACAGTAAATGCAGTAATGCAAAAATAATACAAAAATTAAACACAAAATACACTACTGTAAATACAGAAAAACAGGCCAATTGTGCATGGGTGGGATTACAGATCCTGCCGTCTGTTTGGGTCTGGCCACAGGATCTCATCATGTTGCTCTAATATCATCTGAAATATTGTTCCGTGCATAGCCTCTTCGACCATGTCCTACTCCTCTCTCTTTGTCTTTGTCTTTGTCTTCCTCTTCCTCTTCCTCTGCCTCTAGCTCTCCCTGCCTCCATGCTTGCAAAGTTCTCAAAATGGCTCAACTGAGGCCTATTTGTGGTTGGCTGATTGGTGATCAGTTTTGTAAGTAAGTGTTTTCAGGTGTGTGTCTAAGTGTTTTCAATCACCCAATATGTTTTGTATTTTGAATAGATGTGTTTTCCCAATGGTACCCATGAGATTTCAATTATGAACGAAGTGTCTTAAGTATGAAATAGTGTGTAGTGTCTAGGAGCAAGTGTGTTACAGAATTGCAACTGAAGTGCAAAGCAGCGTTTTTGTTTAAGGTATGGTTACACTGTGTTTAAGGTGTAGTAACAAAAGCTTCAAGTTTTGTTACTTTGGTCTAAGCATGTGTCTATAGTGTTCAAGCAATAGGCAAAAACTGTAAATGCGCCTTCCAAACATCCTGTGATAACTAGAATACCTGCCCATATCCAGAGATACTCACCGTTTGGTTTGTGAATACACTTGTGTAAAAAAAACCAAACAATCTGAAACTTTGCAAAAGACTCACCGTCCTCTTGAGGAAGTAAACGCATCTCTGTATACCTTCTTGCACATATTCTTTCATATCACCTGAGGAGAAAGACAAGCACAAGAGAATGTCATTTTTGGCATTCAGTGGTCTTATTAGCCATTTGAACAGGGAACAGCCGCATACAGTGTTAAACGCGGTGTGTGTGTGTGTGTTTTTGTTTGTGTGTGTTTGTTTGTGTGTGAGTGAGTGTGTGTGTTTGAGTGAGTCAGTGAGTGTGTGTGTGTGTTTGAGTGTGTGTGAGTGTGTGTGAGTGAGTTGTGTGTGTGTTTTGTTGTGTTTTTGTGTGTGTTGAGAGCGAGGTGTGTGTGTAGTAGCTGTGTTTGTGTGTGTTTGGTGAGTCCCAGTGGTTGGTATGTTAGGGAGTGTGTGGGTTTGGAGTGTGATGTTGTGTGGGTGTGTGTGAGTGTGTGTGTGTTGTGTGTGTGTGAGAGTGAGAGAGAGGGTGTGTGGGTGGTTGTGTGTGGTGGGTGTGTGTGTGTGTGTGTGAGTGTGGTGTTTGTGAGTGAGTGAGTGAGGTAGTGAGTGTGTGTGGTGTTGATTGATTCAGTGCTTGAGTGTGTATGTGAGTGAGTGTGTGGTTTTAGTGTGTGGGTGGTGAGTGAGGTGTGTGTTGAGTGTGTGGTGTGTGTTGTGTTGTGGTGAGTGATTGCGAGTGTGTTTGGGTGGTGTGTGAGTGAGTGGTGTGTGTATGGGGAAGTGATGTGTGTGCGAGTGAGTGTGTGAGTGGTGTGCGAGTGAGTGTTGCGAGTGAGTGGGGTGTGTGTGTTGGTGTGGGTGTGGGAGTGAGTGATGAGAGTGGTGTCTGGGGTGTGAGTGTGTGTGTTGGAGTGTTCTGGCTCTGGAGACTCTGTACAGGTTGGCCAGTGTGAACTGAATGGAGGTGTTGGTGAAGCGCAGCTCATGAATGTTGGTTGAGCTGATGTCTCGCGGGCAGATGTCACTTTCTCCTGAGAACGGAGACACCGTGATGGTGTTTTTCAGCTCGTACTGAGGCAAATTATCACTGATGCCACCGTCCACGTACTGCTGAGAGACAAAGACACAGAGATAGTCTTATTTTTATTCTTTTAAATGACTTATTTAATTAATCCTATTTTCCTAAATGTGTTGCTTGCCACTCACTTCGTTTTTTTATTTTATTTCATCTGTTAATATTACTTGTTCACTCTATTTGCACTGTAGTTGCCTAACAAACATATAGAAACAAATATATAGAATATATTTATAAAATGGTACACATATATCATTTTGCAGAGTGCAGCTAACTAAAGAAAACTAACTATTTAACAAAAATGAAAAAGAAGAATTAAGCATTAATCCTTTATTTTATGCGCTATGTTTGTATAACTTGTTTATTATATTCTTTTGTGAAATACATTGTTCAGGTTTACTCTGCGATACTTTCATTTTATTGTTTTTTTGGCTGAGCGGCAGCTAACTAAGGAACAATCTATTTAACATGTAATTACAAAAAATGTAATTAAGAAATGTAATAAAAATGTAATTAAAAATAATTAAACATACTTGAATTTTATTGAATGTGTATTTTTTAGTTAATATACATGTTTATTATTGTTTATTCAATTTGTTAAATACATTGTGTAGTTTACTATCCACATTTAATTTAATCTTTAATTTAATTTAATCATTAAATTACATAATTAATTTAGTCATTTCAAGTTGAAGCTAACTACCTAAACGAAACATCTATGTAAGCACATTACTAATAAAGAATATATGAATTCCCATACATAATTTAATCTCACATTTTGTTTATTTTGTTAAATTACTGGTTTATTATTGTTCCCAAAAACTCATTTTTTAAATCATTGTTTATTTTAACTGTTGACATTTAATTTTATTGCAGAGTGCGCTAACTACACAATCAATTGACCAAAACAAATATAGATACATTAGGAAGATAATTAACACATTAATTTACATCTAATGGCTTGTAAAATTTTTTAACAGTTACTATTACTTGTTTATAATGCTTACTTTCAATTTATTTTGCTTAATTTCTCCCTCTACCCCAACGCACACAAACCCACTAAAAAAGAATAGTTGTGACACACACGATTATTAAAACATTAAGATGGATTGGGGTTGCATGTTGTGCTGCAGTGCTGCTAACAGACAGAACAGAAGAAAGAACAGCAGCTTTCAGAGCACTGAGATGTGCATCAACAAACACACACAAACATTATTTGGGATTCTTGTCAGAACACACACATATGCAAACATACAGTAATCCCAGCCTACACACACACTGACTCACTCACTGGCACAGGACGCAGGGAAGGCGAGCCACGCACCAAAATGACTTCTGGACACCAGCTCACTGATCTGACATCACATGATCTAACTTCACAAACACATCCACTTCAACTGTTTGACTCGTTTCTTCTACTTCAGATGCAAATCACTGGCAGTTTTTATAGTGCCAAATGAGACACTGAATGAGATTGAGTTTGTAAAAAAAAAAATAATAATTTAATTTAGAGCTGCACAGCACAATAACAACCACTAACAAGCATAAAAAAGAGTGGAAAGAGAATGAGTAAATAAAAATAAAAAAAAGAAAAAAATGAAATTATATTTTGCATAAAGAAATTTAAGCTTTTGCATTGTGACATTATTTTCGTGATAATTAACCACATTTCCCCCCTCAATTTTTAATTACTGTCATGTGAGAATAAAACAATTATACATTATTAGAATTGAAAAAATATTAATTTTAATGAAAGTAACTTGTAAAAAATGATAATTAACCACATTTTTCTGTCAAATTCCCTTTACTGTACTGTAAAAAAAAATTCATTATAGATTAATTCAATTTAAATATGATATATAAGTTTCATGAAAATATATTGTATCATTATTTCTTTGATAATTATCCAATTCATCTCATCATGTAAAAATGATAAAAAATAATTACACCATTTAAAACAGTAAAGTATTTTATATTTAATGATACACATCAATGTTTGCATTATTTTTATGACAATTACCACATTTGTCCCTCAGTTTTCATCACTAAACACGTTCCAAATTACAACAAATTTGCAAAAAATGATGCACTATTTAAATTGTGAAATACTTAATTTTAATGAAAATGCCACAATGCAAAAATTCTAATGGTTCTAAAAATAGACTTAATTTTCCTTAATCATTTTTAAAATATTTTACAAATTAATAGGAAGCGGAAAACCTAAACAATAAGAAAAAGAGAAAGCGCCGTTTAAAGGGGTCATATGATGTTGCTAAAAAAAAAAATAACACATGGTGGTATATGGCCAAATGGTCATGAAATTTTTATGCTGTTTAAGGTTAAAAAAACAAATTTTTTCCATATAATGTACATTATTGTTTATCCTCTATGCCCGCCTTTCTGAAACGCTTCTATTTTTACAAAGCTCATCGTTCTTAAAAGCGAGGTGTGCTCTGATTGGCAGCTATCCAGTGCGTTGTGATTGGCCGAATACCTCAACGTGTGACAGAAATGTTACGCCCCTCACCATACTGTTATGATGCCCTGTCCGGCCGGAGCGACGAGACAAAACACATTAACACTCCATTAAAACGAGGCATTTGTTGCATCCAGTGGAGTCATAATTACTGATTATAATGACTTATACTGTGTTTTTGCGCGTTGCGTTGCATTGCGTATCGCGCCGCGGAAACATAAAACCATGTCTTCATTTGTGATCGGAGACTTACAAACAACATGCGCTATTCTACACTGCTCAAAACTCACGTTTGACTCATCAGTGGCAAATCTTTAAATATAAAAAACGTACTTACAGGTTGTGAGTCAGAACACCGGCATTGTAGTCTACTCTCCATGGTCAGGAACCGTCCTCCATGAAAATTGCTGCACACATCTGAATATTTGGGTTAAAGTTTTTCTGGAACAGTGTTGTAAATACAACTAACCACTGATTTCTAGTCGTGTCCTCTTTTGGAATACCAAACAAAGTATTTTCGCTTTCACAAAAAAACACACAGCGTCTAATATGAGCGGAGGCTGGTGGGCTTGAGAACGGCGCGGCTGGTGGATTCGACGAAGGAGCGGCCGGTGGTCTTGCGGCAACCACATGTGACGACCTGGGCTGGACTCCGCTTCGTCCAACGGTGAAAGCCGATCCGGCGATCCAAACTGCGAAGTTGATGTATTCCCTCAGCGAACAGCACAGATCAACTCTAGGCATGACGAAGCAGATATCGTCCTCGTTTGGAAACCAAACAAAGTAGTTTTGCTTTCACAATGAAACACACAGCTTCTCCACGACATGGCGGCAGCGGCAAGAGTACTACAGCGAGAATCAAAGTTACGCCGTTCTTTCTTTGCGTGAGCATTTGGGTGGCGTTATGCAAATCTTCCCACATATTGATGTAGACATGTGGGGGTGTGTTTAAACTAGGTGTTTTAGGAGGGCGTGGATGAGTTTTAATTTTTATAAAGAATATCTCTTTGATTTGAGACTTTAGTCTTTGCAAATTTACAGACCGTCTTTATGCACCAAGAGCTTTTAGAAGGATCAAAGGAAAAATTGACATCGCATCATATGACCCCCTTAAAAATACACAAACCATACAAAATTCATGGAAAAAACCAAGACTAGAGCAAGGATCCAGAAGCTGGCGAAGGTCCACCGAACATTGGGTAAATGAAGGAGAAGTTAAACAATCGCTCTAACGCACGAGCTTTACAATCCAACCATATTACCTTGCACACTAACATCTGAATCCAAATGAAAACACGGCTTTTCTTCCAAAACATCAATACTCATAAGGTAACTTTTACAAACAGAATACTGGGCTTCCCAAGCTGTCACAATCTGCTAGCAACCTTTTAGAGAGATTTCCCCCGGCCTGATTTAGTGGTTGTTCACTTAGTTTTCACGATGCCGTATCACCATTGCTCATGTTGAGTGAGTGATTTAAACAAACCCATAATATATTAATAACGTTACCTGCAATCAAACAATTCACTGAATAAAACATAAATCCATAAATTAAATATCTGGATTGCACATACAATTGCATATAAAAAATGGTTTCTTATTTTTTAAAAGAATCTCCTATGCTTCTCCGACGTGCAATTTTGTTTAAATAAAACAGTAATACTTCAAAATATACATCCAATTTAAAATATTTTTTCTATTTTAATAGATTTTAAAATGTACTTTATTCCTGTGGGAATGCAAGCTGATTTTTCAGCATCATTACTCCAATCTTCAGTGTCACATGATCCTTCAGAAATCATTCTAATGATACAGCATTCTATGATACATTTTTACATTTTTTTTATGAATTTAAAGTAATTAAAGAACAGCATTTATTTGAAAATGAAATATTTGTCTCAATATTAAATGTCTTCACTGTTGCTCAATTTCAATGTATCCTTTTGCTAAATAAGCATTATTGCTTTAAAATAAAAAAATCTTAGACCCACATGCCGTTGGGATCGGTAGTGTACTCACTCTTTATCATATTCGAATAAATAAATCAGAACCTACATCGACAATGTGGGCCGTTCTTTTAAACCCATTAACTTGTAACTGAACATTGCACCACTTAAAGCACACTTTTAGTTTAATGTGGATATGTTTTTAATATGCAAGAAACATTTTGCTGCAGTTTTGTTTAGTCTACCAGACAGCAGTAGTCCATGGCGGACTGGGACAAAAATTCAGCCCTGGCACTGTAGCCACACCGACACAGCCCCACCCACGGATACTCACATTCACTACTTACATTTGTGTACAGATGGTGAAATAATATAAGCAGTACCATATATGTAACAGATATTTAAACATTTAATGTATGTGTCTGGCAAACAATGCTTACTACTTTTTAAAGAGCACACGTTTATAACACATTTACACATACAGTTAAGACAAAAGAAAAAGAATCTGAGGATGTTTTAGAGTCTGTGTGCTGTCTGTTTATGTCATTTGTCTGCTGTTACTGTCATTCTCTACAGTATGCTGTTCTTTGTTGTCACTGTCTGTCTGTTGGGTTTTTCCTACCTCTACCACACTCCTCCTTGTCTCTGCTTGGCCTACCGTAGCATCCTTCCTCACATCACTGGTGTTGAAAGACCAGGGGTCTCTGGCTGTACTGATTCCAGCAACATCCTAGTTAATGAACACAGTATAGGATGTTAACATTACAGCAAACTATTTTCTCACTGACTGCTCTCAACATTGGAATACACATGAATACAAACAAGTAATGATAGCAAAAAAGGGAATAGAATATATAGCAAAACTATAAATAGCAGCAGTAAATTATTTTTGATATACAATTATTTGTGAATTAAAGTACGCTGAAGTGTTGCTAGTATGTGCTGCATGTGCATTTATGTGTGTGTGATGTAAAGTGTGTGTGTGAGTGTGAGTGATTGTTAGCTCTCTCCTCAGTCTCTCTCTCTGTGACGTGTGGTTGTGTGTGTGTGCTTTTTGTGAATTGTGACAGAAAGAGCGAGTGTGTGTGGTGTGTGTGTGTGGTATGATTGTGTTTTTGTGGTTGTGTGTGTGTGACAGAAAAGAGAGAGAGAGAGTGGGTGGGGGGTGTGTGTGTGTGTGTGTGTGTGTGTGGTGTGTGTGTGTGTTGTGTTGTGCCAGAAAGAGAGAGAGAGTGTGTTTGTGTGTGTGTGAGAGAGTGTATCTCTGTCTCTCATCTGTGCTTGTGTGTGTTGTGTGGTGGATGACGAATGAGTCTCTCCTCTCTCAATCTACTTCCCCTGCTCAACTCCTCTCTGTTGTGTGTGTGTGAGTGAGTGAGTGAGCCTCTCTCTGTGAGTGTGTGTGTGTGTGTTGTGGTGTGTGTGTGTGTGTTTGGTGTGTGTGGTGTGTGTGTTTATGGTGTGTTCGGTGCGTGTGTGTGTGGTGTGAGTGTGATCTCTCTGTCTCCTCTCTCCCTGTGTGTGTTGTGTGTGTGTGTGTGAGTGTGATCTCCGTCTGTCTCATCTGCTGTGTTGGGTGTGTGTGTGTGTGTGTGTGTGTGACACAGGCACATGTTCCTCCTATCCTAAGAGTTAATTAATAGTTAATTAGATCCACATTATTAAAAAAACTGGCAGCATCTGTATCAGGGTGTGTCTCTCTCATTGTGTCTTCCTCCATGACACTTGACTCTGCAGTTCATATACCTAAGGATTAATTGCATACTGTAAACGTATGTACTGTATGCGTGCTCAAATTTTTATTCTAATATATGACTATCTACATATTCAAAATAAAGTTCACTACAAATGTCTACAGTACTACAGCTATTGCTATAGGTTTTTGATGTGTTAAGACTATATTGCAAGTAGCTTTACCTAAACATTTTTTATTACCCTACATCCCCTGTTATAAATTATCTGCTGGATGCAATTCAGAGTACAGGCGCGTTAACACTAAGTTTAACCATTATCAAACGAAGCACTGACATTTTGAAAATAACTGGGGTTCTATGGCTAAAGTACTAACTGGCAGAATAGTGTGAAACTGACCTTTTCTGCTTATTTTCCTGTTTTCCTTTTCCTTCTTCTTACCTCTGCGGCACTAACTGTCCTCCGCTGCAGCAGCCGAATTTAAAACTTTTGAAAAGAGTTCGGTTAATTTTACGCATTTAGCAGCGTCGGGCCTAAGCCCTTTTTTTGTCCTTTCTTAAAGTTTTTCTGCACCGTCTTTCCTTTTTTACGGTCCATTATCTAGTTTTTACTGAAAATTAGCTTGTGTTGCAATCTCTCTGATGATGTGCTTGATTTTGACTGAACGGTTCTGTCGGCCCATCTCAGGACCAGGCGGCCGGCCGTGGCCGACTGGGCCAAATGCTTAACATTTATTAATTATTAACATTATTATTATTATAACCACAGAGAAATTGTGCAAGCGATAAAAACACGTCCTATGAGCTGTTGGCCCGTAAAAACTATTTAATATATGTATATTTAGAAAAAATCTGACTGGCCCACATTAAACAAAATGGTCCGGCCCCTCTGGCATTTGCCAGAATTGCCAGATGGCCAATCCACCCCTGGCAGTAGTGCAAATTTGGGGAGATTTGTAACAAGCACACAACGACTTGCACGTTTTTGCTTGCCTGCAAAAATGAAAGTGAGCACAGAGGGAATGATCATATTGCAGTTGTAAATTAATTATGAGTATCTATATGGTGACTGGATACTTCCCACTCCCTGCAGGTTGTGAGGGATCGCCACAGACCGGTAATTTATGCTCATATACACGCCTGTACACACACACACACACACACACACACACAAGGGATTTGGACATGAAACCATAATGATGTGATCTAAATCACGTGCATTTACTGTAAACATCATGAATCCATGATTGTTTACAGCTGGGTATTAGGAGGTCATGCAAGTTGATTCTCACTAAACCTACTGCATACTTTAGTTTGCGTTTATGGCTTTAATGAATATGTGTGTTGTGTGTGTGTTTAAGCTGTGGCCCGGCTGTAGCCGTCGGGCGGCAGCACGTGATACAGTATGGTCCGCATGATCTTCACCAGGTTGAAGGAGGGGTGCATGGGGCCCAGGAAGCGCTTTCGGGCTTCTTTAGCCACATCAATGATGCCGGCACCCGCCTCTCCTGTCACAGGACCAGAAAGAGAGCAGTCAGTGATCGCACATTGACAATAAGCAACAGGTGGATGTTGTGTCATTGCATCTTTGACATAGATACTAAATATAGATGGACACAGACAAGATGAAACTGGTATACCATGATAGCGAGTGAGTGATGTATTCATATGCACAACAAGTACCTTGGTCTCAGTGTTATTTTAGTTTCACTGAGATACTTGTATAGTTATTGTAAATATTTTGAATTAGTTTTTACTCTTATATTTTCATTTGTCATTAGTTGTTTTTTTTGTTTTGTTTTTTTTAATGTGTCTATAGTTTTTATACATTTTTCTTTCTTTTTTTAGTTATTTTAATACATCAAGTTAAAGTAAATGTAAACAAGAAACATTGCTTTGGCAACTCTATGAAAAAAATAAGTTACATTTTTTTCTATTTTATTTTATTTCAGGTAAAGTTTCATTTATTTAGTAACAAAAATGTTTTATATGGTTTTACTTTTAGTTGTAACTTTTTTTGACATGGTGCTCCCATGGTACTTTAAAGATGTATTTTTGGAAGTATATTGCAGAACCATATAAATGCTATGGTACTTTAACTTCAGTGCTGTTGTAAATCTAAAAATACCATGGTATTAACATCTCTGTATGTTTTATAGTACTTGAAAGGTGCCTCAATCAAAGAATATCTTCCACCATGGTAAATATCCATAAACATGCTCTTATACACTATATATAATATCATATTACTTGTTTCGCTTCTGTTTCAGTTTTTATAACCATTTCTTACGATGTGTCAGTAAGTTGTTGTGTTTTAGCATGTGTGTTTGGCTCAGTGTTATTTTTTAGGATTACTGATAAACTTCTGTCATTTGATTTGTATTATTTGTATTTGTTATTTATTTTAATTTTAGTTAAATTGTCTGAATTTATGATGTCTGTATAGGTCTTTTATTAAGTTTTTAGTTTGATTTAATTTGAGTTATTTTAATACTTCAACAAACTAAATGGAAATGAAATAATATATATATTGAATATATAAATGTGTATGTACATATACAGTATACTGTATATATATATATATCTATAAATATATATGTCTGTTTGGTATACATACACATATGTAGTTTTTTTTTTTTGGTGTTTGGCTTTGTTTTATGTTAGAATCATTGTTATACTCTTATATCTTTTGTTCTTTAATATTTTGAATAGTTTTTAGCTTTATTTTTTGTTTTTCATTTAAATGTTAAGTTTTGAAATTTTGTTGTATGCATTTTTCATTTTTATTTAATCTCTTTATTTTAGAATGTGTATAAGTAGTATTTATAAAGTTGTAGCTTTTAGTTTTGGATCTGTTTTTAATTGTTTTAATACTACAATTGATTTGCTTCTGTTGTCCTCATTTGTAAGTCGTTTTGGATAAAAGCATCTGATAGAATGACTAAAAAATAAATAAAAAATAAAATAAATCCACTGAAGCTGTAACGAATCATCCACTGAAGGCGAGCGTAAGTGAGAACCCAAGTGCAGTTTATTTACAGGTGATATCCAAACATCCAAACAAGAAACACTGACTTGACTTGACTAGACTTGACTTGACTTGACTTGACTTGACTTGACTTGACTTAACTCTGACTTGACTTGACTACTCATCCCCAAACCGCAGAGTTTAAATACATTCAATAACACGAGATCACAATGGGAACATGAAGCTACTTATAGGAAACATAGGGTCACATGACATGAACAAACCAATTGGAAACAAGACACATGACTAAGACTACCAATCAGAACATGACACATAGACAAGGGAACCAATGGCGTGAATACATGAGGGCAAGGGAAGCATTGACACAAACAGGGACCATGAAACAATTACAAAATAAAAGACATGGAAAACATGAACAAGAAACATAACACCACATTACAGTAGCAACGATTGCAATCAAAACAAAGATTATTGAAGTACATTTTACAAGACTATACTATTTTAGTCTTTCTACCTCAAAATTTCTCTTTATAATATTTGTGAAATACACTAGCAATGAAAACTGTGATTTTAATTAAACACTATGGTACAGAGATAGTATAACACAGAGATACTATGGTATTTTGAAATGCAAAATGAATGTACCGTGATGTTTCTCTGCTGGCTTGTTAAATAACTTTACGTACGGTGACCGGTGTTTTGACGTGCTCGGCTGAGGCAATATTAGCCAATGAGAGGCTGCACTCATGGACCCCATCCACTTTCTCTGGAATGCGTACTTATCAGCTGTGTTTTGTTATTGAATGTATTTTTTATTTTTTATTTCATTATGACATACTTCTGTGAAGCTTGTAATGACAAGGTCATTTTGATTTTTAAAATATTTAATATTGCATATTTAAATATATCTATATTTTTTGCACGATTGTTTGAAGTTTGCTATTAAGTAACGAATAATAAATTAAGTACAGATATGTATTTAATATACGTATTTAATATATCAAAAATTTATTTTTTCTTTAATCAGTGTCAATAAACAGCAGGTTTCCTGCAGTTAGTGTGACAACTCGTCCCTATATACTGTATGTTATTTGAATGGTGTTTTCCACCTTTGTACAGTGTTTTACAACATATCTTACCAGGGATCCTCCCACATGACATGGTTTTAATAATATGTCCTCTCGGTGGACTGTAGAGGACAGAATACTCTGCAGTACTGTTTTGGTTGCAATGTTCTTTATTTGAGTGCAGTTGTGTCAAGATTCCTCGTGTGCATGCACTCGACATTCTCGCATAAACATGTGTTTTGAAGTTTGGGATGTCAGAGAGTTTAGAGTTCACAGGGCTGACACACTACAATTGAACAAAACTAATGTGTTCGTCCGATCCAAGAGGTGGGACCACCACAGTTCCACAAATTGATTTTCTGGGCATCTTTCCTGAAATTGTTTGCACAAAAGCACATTTATCATGGTTATATAGCTGTTTATAAAGTTATGTATGATTTACAAACATTTACAAACTGAATGTCAGTGATATAATTTATAATCGGACCGGTTTAAAGGCCCCCCTGAAATCACTGACTTGGGTCCCCCTCGTTTGAAATGGCGGTCCGAGGGAGCATATTTCGGCTGGGCCTTCTCTGGACTAGTGCCCAGGGCACGTGCCTGGTATGCCTGTGCATTAATCCAGCCCTGCATTTGTCTGTCATTTTTTAAATTGTTACTATTTGTTTCAGAATGTTCAGAACCTGGACGTTTTGAATGTTCAGAGAACATTCAGAAATAATATTTTGATGGGAACATTAGCAAAAAAAAAATTCTAATAAAGCTCTAAACTAAAAAACTAAAATTCTTTGAACATATTTTGTCTCTCAATTAATATGAGTTTACAAAAACTGCATGCATGTATAATAACTGTATACACAGTGTGTGTGTGTGTGTGTGTGTGTGTGTGTATATATAAAATTATGAAATTATATATCATATAATTGTACGACACTGCTGAAACTATCTGCATGCAGACATGTTTTCTGGATTTTTCACATTTCTGGAGATGTGGAGTTTTTGGATTTGTTGCTGTGGATATTTTAAGATCTCAATGAATGGACTATTTCCTGTTCACGTGCTGGTCCTTCAAGAGGATGTTGTGAAATACAGCATAAACTATATCCTTTAACCCACATTTGGACGGCACTAAACACAATCTCGAAGAAAATATTTTCTTGGAGACTTTTGAGAGGTCAGTGATTGAGAATTTGCTCCGAAGACCAATGAAACAAACGGGCAGGTGATGATTGGCATAAAACATATTTGTAAAACTTCGTCCTTTTAATCTACTCGGTCTTCTTTTTTTTAATACTTTAGACGTGACCACTTCTCTTCTCTGTCTGCATGGCATCACTAGGTTCTGTCGTTCAGAAACATGGCTTTTCATTATCACTGCTATGCTGATGACACTCACCTCTACCTCTCATTCCATCCTGATGCTCCGACGATAGCTGCTCGCATCTCAGCATGTCAAACAGACATTTCTTGCTGGATGAAGGATCATCACCTTCAACTCCAACCTTGCTAAGACAGAACTGCTTGTGGTTTCAGCAAACCCATGACTTTATCAATATTTCACCATCCAGTTAGGCTCATCATCCATAACTCCTTCATAAACAGCTAGAAACCTTGGAGTTTTGATTGATGATCAGCTGACTTTCTCAAACCACATTTTTAAATCCTGCAGATTTGCTTTATTCAACATAAAGAAGATCAGACACTTTCTTTCGGAACACGCAACACAACTCCTTGTTCAAGCTCATGTTCTGTCCAGGCTGGACTATTGCAATGCTCTCTAGGCAGGTCTTCCAGCCACTTCTATCAAAACTCTACAATTAATCCAAAATGCAGCTACAAGATTAATATTTAATGAGCCGAAAAGAACACGTCACACATATGTTCATCAATTTGCACTAGCTACCAGTAGCTGCTCGCATTAAATTCAAGGCATTTTTTCTATTCTATCTACTTGTTTTTCTTGTGTGTGTGTGTGTAGATATGTTTGGTGTACTAATATATAGTATATATTATATAATATAATATGAGTATATATACTACACCGTGCTAACTGCTAGGCTAACCGAGACTTGTATGTTGCACTTAATATTTTGTCTCTTTTGTTAGTTTTTGTTATTGTTCTCATTTCGTAAGTTGCTTTGGATAAAAGCGTCTGCTAAATGACGTAAAGTAAAGTAAATGTCATTAACCTTTCTATATTTGTCAGGCACACTCCATTCATATTTCTCCCATCAAAATAGATCTCATCCCACTTTTGGTTACTGCACCGCATGAGATAGGAATTTATCCAGGATCTCACCGCTTATTCCTGGTGGGAGAAACCAATCCACACACTTCATAGCAGGTGGTGGAAGCCAGAACATGTGAGAACATGCATAAAAACACTGCAACAGCCAGACGATGAGACACCAATGATCACATTTAGCACTCTTTAACGGAAATTTAATATTTTGTAAGTATCATTTTTACATCGTGGCTAATTTTTCAAATAGTTTGTCGCTAAATTAACATCTCAGAAAATGTTATGGTTTCAGTTCGGAATATTAGTTTATGTTTAATGAAACCGGGCATAATTTCATACATGTCTTCAGTAGAGGACCCAGACAAACTGCGCTGTTAATCAGGCATTTTTTGGAGAAACATCAACTCAATTTGTTCAAGAGTAAAGAAAAGTTAATATTGGATTATTTATTTGTGCTTTTATGAAAATGTTCGTCCAAGTTATACTCCCCGTATTTTACCTCTTTTTTCAATATGGCTTGCCCCAGAACCATTAATATCCAATTAGATGCATGTATAGATTGTGTAGAATGGGAAATACCAAGTATAGACACTTTACACACATATTCCCTAAGTACAATAGTATATCCAATATTCCTGTATATCTTTCATAACATAGTTGAGAATCATCTTTGGACAATATTTTGGTTAAAAATAGTCTGAAACCTAAAAACTGATTTGTGAATGAAAAAATAAAACATTGTTTTGCCTATACATGCCTTTTCATGTCTATTTTTTTTTTAAATAACTTGGTCCTGGTGTCCTAAGTTAAAAGAATAAAATATAATAACACAAAAATAAAATATGAATAAAATTAATTGTTTCAAAAAAAAAAAAAATTAATCCATTTGTTTTCTTCATGCTCCAACAATGTAATGACATAAAAAATAAAAAAATTCACAAAAGAATTATTATATTTTATATATTATATTAATATTATATTAAAGGGGTCATATATGAATTTCAAGTTTTTCTTTGTCCTCTTTGAGTGTTTTCAGCTGATTGTGCATAGATAAGATCCCTGAAGTTGCAAAGACTAAAGTCTCAAAACCAAAGAGATATTCTTTATCAAAGTTAAGACTCTGCCACGCCCCCCTAAAACGGCTCGTTCTAACACGCCCCCACATATCTACCTCACTATGTGGAAATATTTGCATAATGCGCCCAAATGTGCACGCAAAGAAAGAAGGCGTGGTTTCAGTAACAAATTAGTGTTGAAGCAGCCATGTCAGGGAGACTCTGTTTGTGTTTAGGCGAAAGCACTTTATTTGGCCTTTCGGAAGTAGATGCATTTAGGAATCTTAAGATCACTTACAACAGAACAGCAATACATTTTAATGGATGACTGTTTCGTGAACCTAGGAGAGGAGGTAATTCGGACTTTGCTATGACAATCTGGCGCTTCTGAATCAGCTACTGTTTTGTTATTAGTTTAAGTATTTGCTATTGACTGTTCAAATGCGGAGTTTTGCGCATCGTGTGTGTGTGTGTGTGTGTGTGTGTGTGTGTTGTGTGATGTGTGTGTGGCGGCGGGTGCTAGAGAGAACGCCACATAGAGAGGGGTCACATCACAAACACATACCAGCTTCATCACTGTCTGTCACGCGACTCTTTACATTTATTTTGAAAGATGAAGCTCGCGATTATGGTAAGGGGCGTTACATTTCCGACGAGTGCTTGCGGTGTTCGGCCAATCACAATGCACTGGGTCAGCTGGCCAATCAGAGCAGACTGCGCTTGTCGGAAGGAGGGACTTTGTAGAAAACTAAGTGTTTGAGAGAGGCGGGGCATAGAGGACCTACAATAATGTACAGTATTTGAAAAATAATGTACAGTATTTGAAAAATGTGTTTTTCTGTTACACCAAATACACAAAATATGAGCATCATATGACCCCTTTAACACGCATTTGAAGTGTACTTCTTTGCTGTCACTGTGTCTTTAAGAAATCTCCTCCCACCTTTTGCTCAAAGTTCCGCGGTGAGTGTCAACACGAGACATGTGCGAGAAACACGGAAGTACACTTATTATATTTAACACATGTAAACGCATCAAATAAAGATGACATTTTGGTTCTATACATGTTAGTTTAACAGAAATCGCGAGACCGTATATCGTTTTAAACGACAGACGCCAGCAGTGTAAGTGTTTTTCATTCAGTCAGTTTGTTACTTGTTAAAATGAGATATAACTTATTATTCTGTATAGAGGTTCAGTGAGGTCTTTTCCCAGCACTCGTAAATGTTGTTACACACTTGAGTTCAGCTGTGATTTAGTTTTAGCCACAACGGAATGAATGAGTATGGTGCCTTTACAGTGATTTATAAATATAGTTACCTCTAAAACAGCGCCGATAATGCAGTTATTGTTACTAAATACAATAAGATGGTAATACCACCACTGTCACTAAGTGATAAATTAAAATTTGACAAAAAAACTAAAGTTAGTAAATGCAGTAAAATGACAGTAAGATGGATAATAATAATGTATACACTGAAATTAAATATGCAATAATATGCGATCATTTAATTATGTACACATGTACACACACTCTTACATATACATACACACTGTTTATGTAGATAGCATTTAAACATCAGCGATGTGTTCGCTTTATTTTATCAGAAATATTAGATATATATTTTATTAGAAATATTAGATGTTAGAAATATTAGAAATACTGATTTTTTAGATTATATATAATTAATATAATTAGAATCTGTTTAGAGTTATATTTTAGTTGTGATTTAATTTTAGATTTTTTTTATATTATAATATTTATGATAAATAGATTTAATTATAATTATTATAGTATATATATATATATTAGTTTAGATTTAAGTGTCGTATTTACTAGTATTTTAATACTTATTGATAATTTAATATTTATAAATATAATAGATAATATGAATATTACTTTGTATGAAGTAGTACAGATTTATATGAAAGGATTATTCATTGACCAAACTTATTATTAAGGTTTCCGTAGGTAGGGTGCTCCAGGTGCTGATCTTGAGTTTTTCTCACTGTGCAGTTCATTGTTACGGATTTATTGATTCTGAGTGTTTCCAATTAACGCCTTTCTTTCTCTCTGACTGATGTTTTGTCTCTCCAGTGCAGGGGCTTGTCTGAACATGACTGCCCAGTCTAGAGATGTGACCCCACCGCGGTGATGGAAAGATGAAGACGGAGGTGCCAGATTCATCGCTCCTTCATTTTTCTCACTATATGTTGTTTGTAGGAGGGGCTGAAGAAAAGAAAAAAGGGAATAGATGGAGAGAGAAGAGGATGAACAGGCAGAGGAGAAAGTGTGGCTGGCCACAAATCTTGGAGAAAGAGAAGGAGGAGGACATATTGATGGTTTTTCAGCTGAAAGAGGAGCGAAGATGGGGACGGAAGTGGGTCTGGTTTTACCAGGTTTCTTTGGGAACTTGCAGTTGGAGGAAAGTCCACCATTAGGATTCTTTCTTTCCTCGGACCATACGGATACCTGGGCTCTGTCCATCTTATCGTCCTCTTCCTCCTCTCTGCCCTGTCTCTCTCCTCCTCTTCCTCCGTCGGTGGGGCTGGATGGCGTGCTGGCAGAGGGCCGGCTGGTTCTGGACGTGTATCGGGGCGGTGGAGAGGTTCTCCCTGTGTTCTGGGAGTGTGTTCAGGAACGGATGAGAGGCCTGCAGTACCTCAGACTGGGATCAGAGGACGAGGGGGCGCTAGAGAAGGCACTGAGTGTCCTGCCCCGACTCACACAACTGCGCTCTCTGGCTATCAGAGGTACACAAACACACACATCTACCTATCCATCCATCCATCCATCCATCCATCCATCCATCCATCCATCTATCTATCTATCTATCTATCCATCCATCCATCCATCCATCCATCCATCCATCCATGCATCCATCCATCCATCCATCCATCCCTCTATCTATCTATCTATCTATCTATCTATCTATCTATCTATCTATCTATGCATCCATCCATCCATCCATCCATCCATCTATCCATCTATCTATCTATCTATCCATCCATCCATCCATCCCTCTGTCTTTGTGCTTATATATTCATCCGTCTGTCTATCGGTCAGTCTATCATGTTTTTGGTCTATCTGTCTAACGTTTTTCATGTGTTTATATTCTCTCTCTATTATGTTTCTGTCTCAAGGACATCGTTTCTATGACCCTCAGGGTGACCCTCTCCCCGGCCTCCTCTCCTCTCTCCCTGACTCCGTCTCCTCTCTGTCTCTCCTCGTTCACCTGGATCTCTCATTCAACTGTCTATCCTTTCTTCCTCCCTGTCTCCTGTCTCTCTCTCATCTCTCTGAGCTGCTGCTGTGTCATAACCAGCTGACGGGTCTGCCGGAGGGTCTGGGAGCGCTGGTGTCCCTGCGGCGGGTGAGTCTGCTGGGGAACAGGCTGGAGGATCTGCCCCGGGGAGTGGGCCTACTCTGCAGGCTGGAGGAGCTGGATGTGTCCTTCAACCAGCTGGAGAGACTTCCAGAAGAACTCGGCCAACTACAGGACTTACAAAAACTGGAGCTGTCAAATAACAGGCTCAGAGCACTGCCGGAGACTCTGGGTGAAGAACACAAACACACAGGACACACACACACGTTTTTATGGGTACTTTCCATATAAGAAATATAGTATATAATATATAGTATATATATCATTATTTCCAGACTGTATTTTCTGTCCCCTAACCCTACCCCTGAACACAACCCTCAGAGCAAACGTTCTGCATTTTGACATTTTCCAAAAAAAAACATCAAAATGTTACTATCCTTGTGGTCACATTTGGTCTGCTACAACAGGAGTATTTACCTGCACCCACACACACACTTTGTAAAAAACAGTGTCTCGTAAATGCGGAAATAAGATAGGCTTTTATTGTTTTCTATAGCAAATACTACAAGAAAACAAATACTACAGACTAACCATTAGAATTACTTTGTTTACCTGTTGTTTTTATGCCATGGTAACAAGGCTATTTTTCTGGCCGAATGTACAAAAGCTCGTTAAAAATATGTGAATAAATTAATAACATATTTGTTAACGTGTTTACAATATTAGTTTTAATATCATCTAAGGCTATTTTCAGTGGCACAACAGTAAAATATAATTTTTTTATAAAAATCGGTAATATACATTTGCTATAATGTGCGTGCGAGTAGGTATTTGGGTATGGTTATTTGCATCAAGGCTATTATTGCATGGACGGGGGTGGAATTTGTAAAAAGCTTACAATAATAAATAAATAACATATGTGATAGGGACGTTTAGAATATATTTAAGAATTAATGTTATATTTTATTAATAACGGAAGTTAGATAAAGGGAAAAAACAGTGATACAATATTATTTTACAAAACAGATCAATTCAAGATTTAGTACTTAGACTAAACAGAATCTATTTATTTTGGTACCGTAAATTCTTTTAACCAAATGAGATGTCTCTAGATGGCTGCAAAGGGAAGTTTTGGCAGATTTAGTTAGAAACAATTTTTATCCCTGCAAGCTATAGGCTAACTAAACACACAGAAACCCTCAAACACTTTTAACATTTGTAAGTAAACGCAAATGTGTTTCCTGATGAGTCCCAACAACACAAAGTAGACGTCTACTGCCTTACATTATGCTATCTTTGTGTCCGAAATAGTTTTTAACTTCAATCTTACGTAGAACAACTATTTCTAAATGGGTTTCCGCTTTTGAAATGAAGTCTAGTATTTTTACGCGGTTGTCTTTTGGTAAGTTTAACTGGCCGGTGGCAATTCCTCTCTGTCAGTTCTCTCCGCTCTCTGAGGCATCTATGGATGCCTGAGTAAGGATCTGAGGCTGTTCCAGAAATGTTTGCGCGGCCCTCCCGTGCTCGACAACTAGACACGAGTTAACAACCCCGCGTGGTCCGACCCCGACGCCCCCCACATCGTCCCACGTGACCCCAGGTGCTCTTGTTTTTTTTTGCTTTGGGGGTTAGGTCGTAGGTTGCGTTTGCATTATGTATAAGACATTGGTTTACAACAAAGGTATGATTTTTTAGGTCTTTATATACATGAGTTATTCTGGTCTTAGATGTTATTTTTGTGCGTGGTGATGAAACCTGAACAAACTAGGCCTGTATGATCTCAAAGCCAGGTTTGTGCTTTAAGTAAGTTCTTGAAGAATCTGAGATCCCAGAGCGTGCACCTCGGATTTGGTCACCAGGTTAACTGAACCCTCCTTCATTACCTTCCAAAAAGTTTCTGGGGCGGTTTTAATGCATACCGTTGAATAACGTGTTATATGCTCACCCTATGGTGCCTTTATTTTGCTAGAAATACAGCAAAAACCAATATAGTGAATATTCTTACATTTGCAAATAATGGTGTTTCTATTTAATATATTGTAAATATATTTATTCTTGTGTTGCAAGCTAATTTTCGAGCATCATTACGCCGTCCAGGTCTTCGCGGCACAGGTGATCTTCGAAATCATCATAAGTTGCTGATGTAGTGCTCAAGAAACAGGTTCTAGGATTATATATGTGTTGAAAACATGTTGTTCTCGTGGATCATATTTTGTCTGTACACCTTGATGCTTTTTTGTTTTGCAGGATTCTTTTTCAAATGTTAAGTGTCATCTTTGCTGAATAAAAGTAGAATTTTTTTTTTTTTAATTCAGTACACTTACCTATAAAATAGTATGCCGTATACATTGCTGTCATGCCTAGTTCCAAATGTAACTCTTCTCTGCCCATCAGTTTTGAAGTAATCGGTACTCTTGTTGTCACGTGTTCATTCCTGGAGGGCGACTTTTGTTTCCACGGAGATGCGTAACTCAGTCAACACAACTCCATTTTGCGGAGAGGAGACCCGACAGAAGTGGATGTGGGGCTAGAGACATGACGTCCTTGTTGAGTCACAGCGTGGAGGCTGCCGCCCAGCACGAGCACATTTGGGAGAGTCGTGGTGTTTTTGTGTTTATACGGTATATAAATATCAACAAGTGGTATAGTGAAAGAAAGCTCCTGTTTTAATATTGTATACAATGATCCAGTTTCATAACTATAAATTATCAATACAGTAATATGATAATAATGTTAAAATTAAACTATAAATATATGATAAATATATTAATAATGAATAATTTTAATAATTATAAGGATAATTTGTAGAGTGACGAAAGCTCGCTGTTTAATGTATAGAATAGAGAATAATAATCAACTATAAATGTACCAAAATCCAGTATTATTATATTATATATATGGAAAATTATAACTATAGAACTAATCAAGAATTATAATGATATAATAATTATAGAATGATTGAATGGGCCAATTGGTAAAAAATATAAGTTTAGAGTGAAAAAAGCGCTATTTTTGTAATTATAGTAAATATATTATTGATAATATATGAATATTAATATAAGTTATAATATTATAATTATTTTTTAAGTGTGGGGTGGGCTGTAGAGTAAAAGTCTCCTATTTTTTATAATGTTCAATACTAACAATAATAAACTATAATAATTTATATTAGTTCTGTCAACGATTATCGCGATTATCGCATTCAAAAATGAAAAGTTTCCGTTTCACATAATAAGATGTTTGTGGGTGGACTGTGTACATTTAGTTATGTTATATACACACAAGGCGCTATATATTTCGAAATATATTTACGATGTGTATATCTTTTATCAATATTTATATTATATGTACATATTTTTAAACATAACATATTTTTCTTTAAATATATACATGCATGTGTGTGTATTTATATATACATAATAAATAATCACAGTACGCACACATATATTATGTAAACAAAAATGTTTATTTATTTTGGATGCGATTAATCGCGATTAATCGTTTGACAGCACTAATATATATATCTATATTTTAAATAAAAGCTACAATAATTTTTCTCTGTGTCACTCTTTTAGCCAGTAGAGGTGTGTATTCCATATCACAAAACACGGAAAGGTGATGTTGCGGTTCGCAGGTTTGATGGTCGGTCTTGGTCGACACTACCCACCCTGACCAGAAGGGGAAGTGAGAAACACAGCTGCAGGCCAGGGGGACGCCCAGCGCGGGTGAGCGAATCAGATCCCTCTCAGTCCAAAACCTGTAAAGCGTCCTGCGAGCATGAATGCACACATATATATATTATCATCTGTGTGTTTGCAGTTGGCCTGCTGCAGTGTGTCTCAGTTCTCGTGGTTTGTGGCCATCTCTCGTCCTTTCCTGGACAGTTGCTGTGTGTCTCCAGAGGGGGCGCTGCTGGTGTCTCAATTCGACCCGGGGATCAAACTTATTTTCCCTCCAGAGTGCACAACAGAGACACGTACAGCCACATTGCAGGTCTGTACATGAATATACTACGCCGTTTGTGTCATTAACACATGTGATTATCGTGCTGTTTTCGATAGTGATGCAATATGATTATTATTTTTACATTGTGGCCAAAAAAGCAATAAGATGGCCAAGATTACGAATCAAATAAAATAAAGGTAATAATTTATTTTGTAAGGTATTTAGTAAATTAATCATCAAAATGTTAAAATGTACAGTAGAAATTATGAATAACTGTTAATTTTTGAAACCTGCTATACTGTTTGAATCAGTGTTATTGTAGTATCACCGATATGCTATTATGGTATTTGTTAATTTGATTCAGATTTAATTTTTATATTTTCTGTTTTAATTTTTGTTTTAGTAAAGTAAGTTTTGCTTTAAAGTAAATTTGTTTTTTGCATTTTTATTCATTTTTGTGTTATATATATATATATACTATATATATATATATCCGTGGGAATAAGAAAAAAAAAAAAATCTCCGCTTTGGTGATATGCTACCAAAACCACCCACCGCAAGCAGAGCATATAAATAAATAAAAATTAATAACATTTTAAGTAAAATACTGCAACATGACAATACAAACAACAACAATAGCGCTCCTGCTTAATAGAGACCGTCTGGGTTTCGTGATCCTTGTTCACGCATCTCAATCCATGCAGGGCTTTTCAGAAAGTCAGTGCGCGTGACAATGAGATTAATACACTGTTTTTGCTCAAAACTCACTCTACTGTGACCTAATGCATTTATTGTATATAATAAACTGACGCATAAATGTATTATGAGACTGAACGCAGAAGTTTACAGTCATGGTATTGTGGGAATTATGATCACGCAATATTGACTGATGGATCGGCAGAGAATCATCCTTCTGCGAGTCATTATAGAAATATGAGGTAAACGTGTGAATACATGTGCACACATTTGAGTAAAAATTTGTATGTTGTGAAGTGAAGCACTGATCAAAAATAAATGGAAGCAAACTCGATTGAATATGTTTGTGTCATTCTATTCAAAATATAATTAACTCACGATTGATTTTGCATTCCTGGCAGAAATAAGAAGTATTAGTGTCATTGTAACCAAGTATTATCATAAATAGTTGTCAATCAAATATCAAATGTTTTTTCAAAACAAACCCCCCCCCTCTGGTTTGCCTCCAAACGCACCCTATATATATATATATCTTATATATATATATATAATAAAAATTAATTTTTAAAAAAAATTTAAATAAAAATATATATCATTTTTGAGATATAGGTGCATCTCAGTAAATTAGAATGTTGTGGAAAAGTTCAACTCAATTCAACTCAAATTGTGAAACTCGTTTATTAAATAAATTCAATGCACTCAGACTGTAGTAGTTTAAGTCTTTGGTTCTTTTAGTTTTAGTTGTGATGATTTTGGCTCACATTTTAACAAAAACCCACCATTCACTATCTCAACAAATTAGAATATGGTGACATGCCGAATAGCTAATCAACTCAAAACACCTGCAAAGCCTTTCCTGAGCCTTCAAAATGGTCTCTCATTTTGGTTCACTAGGCTACACAATCATTGGGAAGATTGCTGATCTGACAGTTGTCCAGAAGATAGTCATTGACACCTTTCACAAGGAGGGTAAGCACAAACATTCATTGCCAAAGAAGCTGGCTGTTCCAGTGCTGTATCCAAGCATGTTAACAGAAAAAAGTGTGCAACAACCAACCGAGAGAACCCACCCTTCTGAGGATTGTCAGCAAATCGACAAGACATTGCGTGAACTTCAACAAGGATGACTGAGCTGGGTCAGCATCGATAGCCACGCACACACAGCCTGTCAGAGATTTTGGCTACAGTTTTCGTATCCTCTTGTTAAGTCGAGTGCGTGCGTTACCTGGGCTAAGGAGAAGAAGAACCGGACTGTTGCCCATGGTGGTCCAAAGTCCTCTTTTCAGATTTTTTTTGTATTTCATTTGGAAACCAAGGTCGTAGAGTCTGGAGGAAGTGTGGAGAAGCTCATAGCCCAAGTTGCTTGAAGTCCAGTGGTAAGTTTCCACAGTCTGTGATGATTTGGGATGCAATGTCATCTGCTGGTGTTTTGGTCCATTGTGTTATTTGAAAACCAACGTCACTGCACCTGTTTACCAAGACATTTTAGAGCAGTTCATGCTTCCTTCTGCAGACCAGTTTTTGAAGATGCTGATTTCATTTCCAGCAGGATTTGGCACCTGCCCACAGTGCCAAAAGCACCAAAAGCTGGTTCATTGACCATGGTGTTACTGTGCTTGATTGACCTGCAAACTCACCAGACCTGAATCCCATATAGATTCTATGGGGTATTGTCAAGAGGAAGATTAGAAACAAGAGACCAAAAAATGCAGATGAGCTTAAGGCCACTGTCAAAGAAACCTGGGCTTCCATACCACCTCAGCAGTGCTACAAACTGATCACCTCCATGCCACACATTATTGAGGCAGTAATTAAAGCAAAAGGGAGCCCCTACCAAGTATTGAGTACATGTACAGTAATTGAACATACTTTCCAGAAGGCCAACACAATTCACTAAAAATGTTTTTTTTATTGGTCTTATGAAGTATTCTAATTTGTTAGTGAATTGGTGGGTTTTTGTTAAAATCATCACAATTAAAAGAACCAAAAACCTAAACTACTTCAGTCTGTGTGGCATTACATTTATTTAATACACGAGTTTCACAATTTGTTTTGAATTACTGAAATAAATGAACTTTTTTTCATGACATTCTAATTTATTGAGATGCCCCTGTATAAATATCTATAGTATATATTTCTATAGTATATACATTGGGGCAAAAAAGTATTTAGTCAGCCACCAATTGTGCAAGTGCTCCCACATAAAAAGATGAGAGAGGCATGTAATTTTAATCATAGGTATACCTCAAATATGAGAAACAAAATGAGAAAAAAAAAAAATCCAGAAAATCACATAGTAGGATTTTTTTTTAGAAGAATTAATTGGTTTATTCCTCGGTAAAATAAGTATTTGGTCGCCTTCAAACAAGCAAGATTTCTGGCTCTCATAGACCTGTAACTTCTTCTTTAAGAGGGTCCTCTTTCCTCCACTCGTTACCTGTATTAATGCATCTGTTTGAACTTGTTATCAGTAAAAAAGACACCTGTCCACAACCTCAAAAAGTCACACTCCAAACTCCACCATGGCAAAGACCAAAGAGCTGTCAAAGGACACCAGAAACATAATTGTAGACCTGCACCAGGCTGGGAAAACTGAATCTGCAATAGGTAAGCAGCTAGGTGTGAAGAAATCAACTGTGGGAGCAATTATTAGAAAATGGGAGACATACAAGACCACTGATAATCTCCCTCGATCTGGGGCTCCACGCAAGATCTCACCCCGTGGGGTCAAAATGATCACAAGAACTGTGATCAAAAATCCCAGAACCACACGGGGGGACCTAGTAAATGACCTGCAGAGAGCTGGGACCAAAGTAACCAAGGCTACCATCAGTAACACACTGCGCCGCCAGGGACTCAAATACTGCAGTGCCAGATGTGTCCCTCTGCTTAAGCCAGTACATGTCCAGGCTTGTCTGAAGTTTGCTAGAGAGCATTTTGGATGATCCAGAAGAGGATTGGGATAATGTCATATGGTCAGATGAAACCAATTTAGAACTTTTTGGTAAAAACTCAACTTTGTTTGGAGGAGAAAGAATGCTGAGTTTCATCTAAAGAACACCATACCTACTGTGAAACATGGGGGTGGAAACATCATGATTTGAGGCTGTTTTTCTGCAAAGGGACCAGGAAAACTGATCCGTGTAAACGAAAGAATGAAATCGTGAGATTTTGAGTGAAAACCTCATTCCATCAGCAAGGGCATTGAAGATGAAAATGTGGCTGGGTCTTTCAGCATGAAAATGATCCCAAACACACCACCCGGGCAACAAAGGAGTGGCTTCGTAAGAAGCATTTCAAGGTCCTGGAGTGGCCTAGCCAGTCTCCAGATCTCAACCCCATAGAAAATCTTTGGAGGGAGTTGAAAATCCGTGTTGCCCAGCGACAGCCCCAAACATTACTGCTCTAGAGGAGATCTTGCATGGAGGAATGGGCCAAAATACCAGCTACAGTGTGTGAAAACCTTGTGAAGACTTACAGAAAACGTTTGACCTCTTTCATTGCCAACAAAGGGTATATAACAGAGTATTGAGATGAAATTGTTATTGACAATATACTTATTTTCCACCATAATTTGCAGATAAATTCTTTAAAAATCCTACAATGTGATTTTCTGATTTTTTTTTCTCATTTTGTCTCTCATTGTTGAGGTATACCTATGATGAAAATTTACAGGCCTCTCTCATCTTTTTAAGTGTGAGAACTTGCACAATTGTTGGCTGACTAAATACTTTTTTTTTTTTTTTTCGCCGCACTTAAGTATATATTCTATATAGTGTTCAGTTAATGCTTATTTGTTATATTGTCCAAAGATGTTAAGAAGTGCTGGCAATCAAAAGAACTTGACACAATTGATTATAGTTTCCGACAAGAAAACACATTAACTTAGTAAGTTTTCTACTTTTAAGGTTTCAAATAAGTTTTTGGAGAATAAAATGTTGAAATAATGTTACATTGTCATTCAGTGTAACACAATATTTCTGTAAAAATTCAAACAACATGCTTATTCTGACTTGTACATGTTAAAATATATAAAAGAATAAGGGAGCATATTAAATTTTATTGTGTTTTAAATTAGTAAAAATTCTTACTGACAAATGGGTGAAACCTAGGATAGTGGCACATTTAAAAATGTAAAAATAAAAACTAATTAGTATTTGGGGTGAAGGTAATTCGTTTTTTTAATACGTCATAAATTGATTTTTGTTGTAAATATGCCTGACAAGATTGTTACACTGAATGACATTTTAGTGGGTGTCTTCTGTAAATCAGGGAAAATATATGATATTTATTTTTTACTCAGAAAAACAAAAACAAAAATACAATTACATTAAACAGAAAACGTTTTAATATTTTTTTGGGGGAAAACAATTTAAAGCAGTATTACACTTTTTGTTTTTATGCTTAAACCCTTTTTCATCTTTGACCCTAATACATACATATTACATATTTTAATTTTCTTTTTTTTTGTCCTATGTCCTGCAGGTGGGGGTGCTGTCTGGAGGCAGGACCTGACCGGGGAGAGACCCTCCTGCTAGTGCCAGCCCACTGCTATGCCTCTCTCAAACTCCCAGCATACATTTCCTTCAGCCAATCACAGTGCAGATTCCTCTTCCAGCTGGAGTGACTGGTATTGCATCACATTTACTCTTCACTTCTTTCTAGGAAATGGTTTAATTGTTAAACCGAGCAGATCTTAAACTTGTTAGATAACTTGTCACATAAAACTGACTGAAAAGTGTGCTTGTACTTTTTTTTTTTAGAATAGCATGCCACATATCTTAATATTTTTATGTAATGCCGGATTCCAACCTGAACCCCTTAGATGTAAAATATTTATTTAAATTATTATTAAAAGATTTTAAGTTCATTTTCAATAATTTAATGGCACATTCGCATGTTTTCTGATGTTGTTAATGGTCACATGAAGTGAAAGTAAATAGATCAAATATTCAAACTTTTTAGTAAGAGTTTTTATTTTTAAATTTGTAGCTGGACTAAAGTGGACTCAAACCTCTTTTTAATTGTAATAGTGTCTCAGTTCACATTATATTCACACTAGAGTTTGCATGTTTGCAGATGCATGTTTTAGGTCTGTGTCTGTGTGTGTTCAGGACACATGGTGGACATGTCCCGTTTGCACCTGATGCACGGCGACCCCACGGCCCACACCTGGACTGACATCACCGCTCAGGTGTCGCTTTACGTCACGCACATCTATGCCGTCTTCTCCATCACACACTTCTCATGGTGAGTGTCTATAAACACACACATAAGCGTGAACCCATACAGTCTGTCATATATATATATGTGTGTGTGTGTGTGTGTTCAGGTACTGGTTGTGGTACACCACTCATAGGTGTGTTAGTGGTGTCGTCAGGAAGATGTATCATCGCTTGAAACAGTTCCGGATTCGATTCCTGGCGCTACAGAAAAAAACCGACCCAGAGCAGGTTCTGCTGCAGTGCCTGCCGTCGGACAAGGTGAGTGTGTGTGTGTAGTCAAGCTGAAGTGTAATTTCTGTGCCGCTATTATGCTAAGAGGTTGTGGGTCGATGCTCAGGAGTTGATATAATATTCATCTGCCAGGTGTTCACAATCTTCAGGAAGTCAACCTATGAACTTATTAATAGGTATAGGCTTTGTATATTGATGTAGGACTTTAATGCCGAAATGAGACACTTCTGGTCTCTCTTTAGGCTGAGAGCAGGTTGGCATCTCTGTCGGAGCAGTATGAAGGTCCTCAGCCGTCTGAGTTGTGCATCCTGCTGGAGGGAGAGCAGTTTTTTGCTGGTTTTGAGAGAGGCATTGACATCAGCGCAGGTGGACACACACACATAAAACAAAAAACACTACAGCCTACTATAAAGTCACAATAATAGCTCAAGTTTGTTTAGCGGAATGTAATTGGAATGTGTTTCCTCAGACCGTCCGGACTGTAAAGATGGCAGACTCTCATTCACCTTTTACTCTCACCTGAAGAACATTAAAGAGGTGCACGTGTGCCCGACCCACCCACAGCAGGGCACCGTGAGAGGACAGGTGAGACGGGCACGGGACACGGGGCGTTCAGGGGCCATAGTTGTTGGATCAGCCCAGTATTTCAAGTCAAATGTAATGTAATAAGATGCGTGTCCTTCTAGGTGTCATTTTACAGGGGTGAAGTGCCCAATGATCTTCCAGAGGAAGTGGCGAGTAAAAGAAAAGGTCATGACAACCAGTGGATGGCGACGCTTCCTCTACGGATTGCTGTGAGCGATCTCGAAGATCTAGAAAATTATGCCTCTGTCCCAAACCACAACCACATTGCTATGTTGTGTATTATAAGATATCGCTCTTAAGTCTTGATCCTAAATGTAATGCTCAGTGAAAATATATAGTTTAAAATACAATTATTTATTATACAAATATTTATTATAATAATATTATATATATAATATAATATCAACATTAGTTTTTTTCTAATTGACTACTGGAATGCTATGGGAGTATATTTATAAATCCAATAAATCGTGTGAGTGTGTGTGTGGTTTCAGTATTTATTGTATATCTATATATATAATATAGATAGTTATATATAATATATATATAAAGGTATATTTTAAATATTTGGTACATAGATATATATATATATAATATATACTGAAACACACGTATGTGTATGTCTAGTATTTAGTTTTTATATTATAAAATTATATTTGTATAATATTATATAATATAAATGTATTTTAAATATTATAAATAGTATAACAAATTATTGTGACCATGGACCACACAAAAGCAGTCTTAAGTCGCTGGGGATATTTGTAGCAATAGCCAAAAATACATTGCATTGTAATGTATGGGTCAAAATTATGGTTTTTTTTTTTTATGCCAAAAATCATTATGATATTAAATAAAGATCATGTTCCATAAAGATATTTTGTAAATTTACTGTAAATATATCAAAACTTAATTTTTTATTAGTAATATGCATTGCTAAGAACTTCATTTGGACAACTTTAAAGGCGATTTTCTCAATATTTAGTTTTTTTTGCACCCTCAGATTCCAGCTTTTCAAATATTGTCCTATCCTAACAAACAAATTTTATGTCCTATCCTAACAAACCATACATCAAGCTTATTAATTCAGCTTTCAGATGATGTATAAATCTCAATTTTCGAAAAATTGACACTTATAACTGGTTTTGTGGTCCAGGGTCACGTATTTGTATTATTATGTACTTAAATATTGTTTAAGTATCCATTCAGTATATGTAAGTATTCATAGAAATTAAAGTGCTTATTAGCAGCCTGCTAATGTCAGATCGCTAATGTATTAGAATCATACTTGACCGATTGTCAGGTTTCTTGTGTGCAAATTGTGTGGAATGTCTGCTATAAGTGACTATTAACCGCACTGAATTCAAATCAGTTGCTTATTAGGTTTCCTTTTGGTTAGGATGCTGCCTATGTAGACGGTAGACAGTGAAGCAGCTCACTAGTGTTAGGAACACAGCCCATGAAAAATATCTCAAGTTTAAATCACTTTTTTTTTTTCATTTTGTGTAGCATTTCAGTCTATAATGTAAACCTCTGACAGATGAATAAGTATTGTTTTATCATATACACACACAGAACGCAGACTGTGATGGGAGCATCTCCGGCGAGCTGAACCTGGGCGACCCAGAGAGCGGCTACCTGACACAGACCAACCTGCTGTCCATCTCCTTACGCATCAACCAAGAGTGGCAGAATATCGGCATCAACCTGGGCATCAGCTACGACCAGCTGGAACGCATCCGGAACCAGCACAGGTGAGCACCAGATCAGAGCCAGCAGATGGCGCTGTTAATGTCTGCTGAGAGGCCAACAGCACATTCAGTCTTTATTACAGGACTGATTTACTACAGATTTTACAGCACATGTGATCTCCACATCCACTTAACAATTCCTGTGGCATTCAATGATGCAATCAGATTTCAACAGGGCAAGCAGTAACAGATTAGACGTAAATTGTATTATACATTTTTCCACCAAAATAGGTCGGTACAGTATTCACATTTATTGCATCTTGTAACATTCGTTATTTCTGAATACTGACTCATTGAATGTTAATTACAGTCCAGGAATTATTATCAAGCCAGATCAGTATGACCTCATTCATTTTCAAGAGCTTTTAATAACAGAACCAAGAATCTTGAAGGGATAGTTCACCTTCAGTTGCTGGTCCCCATTGACTTGCATAGTATTTTTTCCCCATACTATGGAAGTCAATGGGGACCAGCAACTGAAGGTGAACTATCCCTTTAAGATCAGATTTTCCAGCACAGATGTGTTTGCGCTGGTGTAAAATCACTTATAATTTCTGGGAAATGCTTACAGAGAGAGAGAGGCAGTGTGACAGTGAGTGATGGAGGCCCGAAATTAAGACAGCAGTGGTTTTATGAGGGGAATCTGAGTGTTTTGTGTTAATGGCTCAGCCATCTGGGACACTGCAGGAGACGGTACACACTCACACGCATGCATGCACGCTCTGTTTGTGAAGCCCTCCACGTACTGTTCTGTAGTCTGTTCGTCTGTTTGTCTTTAAACCTCAGTGTCTCTTAGTTCAAGTTACATCTCAATAAATGTGTTCTATTATTAAGGAGCAACATAGCAGACAAAACTGAATAAATTATGAAAAACTAAATAAGTTCTGAAATGTTTCAATTAAATAAAAATACAAACAATGTCAGTCACAAAATGCATGTATTTATTTCAAGGACATTTCTGATTATTTTTCATTTCAAAGCATATTTTATGCCACATTATGTCATTTTTCATTTTACATTAATAATATTATGCCTTATTAATTTAGGCATGCATTTAATAATTTTTTTTTTATTGATTTAAGATATTTTATCCCCAATTCTCATTACTCTAATTCAGATTATTCTCTTTTACTATTCCCATTATTTTCGATGGGAATAATAATAGTAATAATTATAATATAAATGTTATTTTAGTATTTTTGAGATACTATTATAGTTATAATATTTTCAATTGGGGTTTATTCTCATAATTTCTACTTTTGAGTTTAGCTAAAAGTTGTAACAATGTTGTTGTGTTTCTGTTTTGATTTTTATTAATGTATTACTATAATTTTATAATTTTTTTCTTTTCATTTAGTGTTGTTATGTTACTACATCAAAATTAGAAAGTTTCCTTGGACTATCTGAAAAATTCGTTTAAGATTTGTATTTTATTTTAATTTATGTTATGTTTATTTTAGTTCAGTAATGAAAATGTCTTTTTATGATTTTAGTTTTTAGTTAACGAAATGACAATGATGAGACTGCAAGGTTTTTTTTGGGATTACATCAATACAATTGAGTTAAAGGTGTTATGAAATCATTCAAATGTTGATATTAGCTCATGGTTAATTTATTTTATTATTTATTGCAACATTTCATATAGATTATTTATTATTTTTGTTATTTCTTATAGTGATTTATTATGAATATATTTATATTCTATCTCTGGATACTTTAATTATGACAAATTGTACAGTATGGAAGACAGATCAGTTTAGTAACAGTAATAGTAAAAAAAAAAAAATAATAAACTGGCATCTCCCTGTGTTTGTTTTGTCAGGGACAACTTTGGGGCCCAGGTGTTGGCGATGCTCTTTCATTGGGCGAGAGGGCAACAGGGGGCGGGGCCAGGGGCGGTGCAACAGCTGATGAAAGCGCTGGTGGACAGTGGTAGGCGGGACTTGGCGGAGGAAGTAGAGGACATAGTGACTCTGGGGAAGAGGAAGTATGAAGAATCGCTAAAGAGGGTCGGACTGCAGACACCAGCGAGCTCTGCAGACCCTCAGTCCAGCTGACACACACTCACACCGTTAGGATGATCGTGCTGCTGAGAGCGGCTGCCAACATCATGACATATAAACTCCCACCAGCAGCACTGCAGACCAACACAGTGACACACATGGACATACAGTACAGAGTCTCATCTCACAGGACAGTCTCTGGGTCTCAGAGCAGCTGTCTGTCTGAATGATGTCTCCATTAGACGCCTGTCTCTCTCTCCTGTGCCTCTCGAACTCAGTGTCCAGCAGATGTATTTTATTTGTAGTGAGACACAATGCTGCACATTTACACTGAGCCAAATGAGCCATGAGTATTTGTTACATGTTTTTTTAGTGTTTTAACCAAGAAACAATCAAAATTGTTTTTTTTTTATGTATATGGTGAATCCCAAGCAGCCTCTCAAACAGGGTCATATTTCATATTTTTGGTGTGTGTGTGTGTGTGTGTATACAGTTAGATAGCCAGACAGACAGATATCTAGATAGATATAGATCATATATAATATTAATTTAAACTTAATATATTAAGTATTAACTAATATTACATATGAAATCATGAAAAAATGGGCTATATACAATACAGTGTACTTTTAAAATAATGTTTTTAACTAATAAAAGCAGTATATGTAAATACCCTCATGAGGTACACATGTTGTTGCACTTTATATCAAAATAAACTGCATTCTCGTAAGTTTTACAGCTTCATATATTTGACACCTCAATTAATATATATATATATATATTGGCCGGCAGTCATATCACCTGTAACCAAGATGGTTGCCCCCGACAGCTAAGCCAGGGCTGAGTGGTCCCAGCTAATGGATGGGAGACCTCCTGGGAAAACTAATTTGCTGCTGGAGGAGGTGTTAGTGAGGCCAGCAGTGGGTGCTCACCCTGCAGTCTGTGTGGTTCCTAATGCCCCAGTATAGTGACGGGCACATTATACTGTCAAAGAGCACCGTCTTCCGGATGAGACGTTAAACCGACGTCCTGACTCTCTGTGGTCATTAAAAAAACCCAGGATGTATTTCGAAAAGAGTAGAGGTGTGACCTAGGCATCCTGGCCAAATTCGCTCATTGGCCTCTGACCATCACAGCCTCCTAACCATCCCCATATCTGCTAATTAGCTTCATCACTCTGTCTCCTCTCCACAAATAAAGCTGGTGTGTGGTGGGTGGTCTGGCGCAATATGGCTGCTGTCGCATCATCAAGGTGGATGCTGCACACTGGTGGTGGATGAGGATACCCCTGACAATGTAAAGCGCTTTGAGTGCCTTGAAAAGCGCTATATAAATGTAATGAAATAATAATAATAATAATAATAATACGCGCACACACACACCCATATGTAATTTTCATGGTTATGAGAATGCTGTGTTACTATATGTAAGATAGAAGTTGGGAGTAAAAGGTGCTTATTTGTCAAATACAATGCAAAATTAAAATTATGAAATCAGTGATGTTCATTCTCCTGTTCTCTTCCCCAAAAGTGGGGAATATTCCTCGATCCAAAGGGCGCTCCATCCTTCCATGTGTTTTAACTCAAGGTCACCGTTGCGTCACGACGATGACGTCAGCACGCTTTTTTTTTTACGCCGATGACGTCAGCACGCTTTTTTTGGGGTTCGTTTACCTTTGCTTAAAAAAGCAGAAAAAAATCTGACGGCGCCGTAACCGACAGCACGCGCCAGCAGGCGGCGACCGAAACACGGACTTTCTCCCGTCCTCTCCTCCTGTCGTGTCGTGCTTTTCCTCCCTCCTTTTCCTCCAAACACACACGAACGCGAGTAACACCGGCAGCTTTAACTATCATCACACCGTCACCGGAGGAAGAACATCACACGAAGCCATAATAACCCGGAGTAACGGGACAAAACTGCAGGATCCGGTATGTAACGCGGTTAAGCGTTTATTTCTTTGCCGAGCACTTGTATCATATTAATATTGACATTTGTTTTGCGTGAGGAAACTGTTAAAATAGAATTATTGCTGATCTGATCGGTCACCGTGGTAAAGATTATGTCAGTCAGCGGAATAAACAGAAATAACGGTACAGCGGTTCATATAATGTGCTTCATTTTCCCGTTATGTGGCTAAACACGATTCCCCATCGCTGCGTGACGCTAGAAGGCGTTTATAATCCATCAAACCGGCAAACGGTAACGGTAGGATTCAAACGAAGGCGCGTCTTTGACAGCTTCGTTCATTCTAACGGCCGCGTTCCGCGCGCGAACATCTGTTTCGCATCAGACAGCGGCACGCGTTCCGTCTGCGCGTTTCTGCACCGCCCCGTGCGTTAGTCAGTCGGGTTCGATCCCCGCGGGAATAACCGGCCCCGCGGAATCCGCCCCAGGGCCGTTAAAGACGGACGGATCTGCAGCAGCATCAGGGCGCTGCGGGCGGCGCGCGCTCTTCAGCCTCTCGCGGATTTGAACGCTATTATATCTGCAGCAGAATTATGTCGTTCACATACTGCACATATTTCTTCTCTCTTCTGCATATTCTAGCAGTTTGTTTTCCAGCGATTAATAATTGCGTCCTTGGTCTAAAATCAAACAACCTTTACAAAAAAGTGCTACAGAATCGTGGTATTTTGGACACGTTACCCTGAAATACCTTGTAAATGCCATAATACATGCATTTTAGTACCGTGGTGTATTTCAAAATACCATATTTTTAGCATTTTGAACACCATGGCAAGGTAATACCTTGTTTTTTTAATGCTGCTACTCTGGAGTACCATGCAAATACCATGACATTGCATTATTACAATAATCATATACCATGATGGGATTTAAATGTGACTATATTCTGCTTCAAAGAATACTGTGGTATTGTACCATGCTTTAAAAACACGGTATACCATAGTACTTTCTTTGTAGGTTGCTTCAAATCGTCAAGATATTTGCTGTTTCATATTGACTAATCTTTACCTTTACGATGTGCGTCTTTCAAGCACAATCTGGTCTCAGGTGAACTTTAGTGTAAGTTAAACGACCGCTGGCAGGGCAAAGGTGAACCATAACTAGTTAAGAAGAGCAGAACACCTTGCAGATAACAGATTTCTTGTAAGTTGTCCTTCAGTTTTCCCGTACTGTCTCACTCAGATAATAGAATACATTTTAAAAGAATTTAAATAATGGTGTTTCATTTTCACTGTGCCTACGTATTCCTTTCAATGCAACTCCTGGGTCCCAAACACACCACACACCACACACACCACACCACACACACACACTCTCATCACCTCTCTCACACACACACACAACACACACACTCTCACTCCACACACACACACACACACACACACACACACACACACACACACACACACACTCTCACACACACACTCACACACACACACACACACACACTTCTTTAAACTCTTACTGGCTTAATAGTGAGCAGAGCGAGAGAAAGAGAGAGTGAAACTACATATGGCCTGAACACACACACACACTAAAACACCACCTCACATCACTCACTCACACACACACACACCCACACACACACAACAACACACACACACACACACAACACACACAACACACACACACAACACACTCACTCACTCACTCAATCACTCATCACTCACTCACTCACTCACAAACACACACACACACACCCACACACACTTCTTAAACTCTTAACTGGCTTAATAGTGAGCAGAGCGAGAGAAAGAGAGTGAAACTACATATGGCCTGAACACACACACACACTCACTCACTCACTCACACCCACACACCCACACACACACTCACTCACTCACACAAACAAACACACACACACACACACACGCGCACTCACTCACTCACTCACTCACTTTCTCTCACACACACACACACACACTTCTTTAAACTCTTACTGGCTTAATAGTGAGCAGAGCGAGAGAAAGAGAGAGTGAAACTACATATGGCCTGAACACACACACACACTCACTCAATCACTCACTCACACACACAACACAACACACACACTCCAGCAGAAACACACACAACACACACACACACACACACACCACTCACTCACTCACTCACACAACACACACACCCACTCATCACTCACTCACACTCTCATCACTCACGCACACACACTTTAAAACTCTACTGGGCTTAATAGTGACGCAGAGTTGAGAGGGGGGGGAGAAAGAGAGAGGAACACTACATACCGGTCTGAACACACACACACACACACACACAAACACACCACACCACACACACACTCACTCACTCACTCACTCACTCACTCACACACACAACTTCTTTAAACTATTATGGCGTAATAGTGAGCAGCGTGGAGAGAAGCGAGAGTGAACTCATACGGTCTCTTCTGAACACAAAAAACACACACACACACACACACAATGGTTCGAGAGTACTGTACATCAGTTAACCAGCAGACAGCGAGAGCTCATGCTCTGAGTGACTGATATTCATCACTCTCATCTTATAATTTCTGCACACACTGATTCACCAGTCAAACTCTGCAAATCTACTAGATGCTGAGTTAGTCTCTCTCTCTCTCTCTCTCTCTCTCTCTCTCTCTCTCTCTCTCTCTCTCTTGCTTTCTGCTTTTTAAAATTTATTTTTTTTATAAATTCAATATATATATATAATACACACACACACACACACACACATATTATATTAAAATAGTATGTTGATTGTTTTAATAATAAAATATTGAAATGAATAAAAATAATAATTATACATTTAATTTTTTCTAAATGATCAAATAAAATTATATTTTATTTATTTGATTATTGTGCTCTCTCTCTTTCTATAATATATATTTATATATAAATAAATTAATATTAAAGATTTAATTGGGATCATATAATCCGATTTTATTAGTTTTATAAAAAATTAAAATCGTACTATATAATATAAATAAATTATAATAAAATATGTATATACTGTATATATATGTATATGTATGCATGTATGTATGTATTTATTACCATTATCTCTTTTTTTTCTCTTATGAAACTGATGCATTTTAGTGAATTCATTAATTTTGACTGTTCATTTCTATAAACCTGTTCAAGACATTGAGTCTGATTATTAACTGATCTTTTGATTCATCACTTAAAAGTGTTTTGCAGAAGCCATACACTGAATAAAATGTAATAACATGTATAAAATGCATAAAAATGTATCATGGTTTCCACAGAAATATGAAGCAGCACAACTGCTTTCAACACTGATAATAATAAGAAATATTTCTTGAGCAACAAATCAGCATATCAGAATGATTTCAACAAACAGGATCAACAAAACTGTTAACAGCATAATATTCCAAATAATATTAATTTTAACAATATTGTTCCCATCTCACAGATTTAGTACTAAACAAAATAACTTCTGAAAGTCAAATTATTTACAAATGAGTTTAAGCAAACCATTAAAAATTAGACATTAAGATCCCTCTAATAACTGACTATAGTCTTTATGTTATTAATATTTGTCCGCTCCTGATGCATCTCAGTATCACTGTAATATTTGCTCTCTGGGATGCTGATATTTATTCATATGTGTTTGTTTTTTTCCTTACAGTAGCAGCTAAACGCAGTATATGGTTGTTCAATTTCACTCTCTGTCATGCGTGGTGATTAGAATCAAGCACAGCTGGACTATTCTGGGTTTGAAGCACAATGTAAAACCTCCTGAGATCAGACACACAGCGCTCAGACTGAAACCATGACAACAGGCCTGCCGAGACCCAGATGAGACGGTACGACAGATAGAAATACTGTAAATAAATGGAGCCGCTACAACATCTGTTATCAGAGTCAGATGAATGACGGGTGCGGTTTGGTCAGAGGTGCATTCAGGAACCGTCAACAGCTTGATAAACCAGGTCACAGCAGCTTAAAGGAATAATTCATTATTATTCAGCAAGGATGCATTCAACTGATCACATATCATAATTTCCACAAAAACATTAGTCAGTACAACTCAACATTGATGATAATGTTTCTTGAGCAGCAAAGCAGCATATTAGAATGATTTCTGAAGATCATGTGACACTGAAGACGGGAGTAATGATGCTGAACATTCAGCTGCGCATCACAGAAATAAATTACTTTTTAAAATACATTCAAATAGAAAACTGTTATTTTAGACTGTAAAAATATTTCATAATAGTACTGTTTTTTACTGTATTTTTGATCAAATAAATGCAGCCTTGGTGAGCAGAAGAGACTTATTTCAAAAACATTACAAATTCTTAACAACCTGAAACTTGAGAACAGTAGTGTATATATTTTCGTGTATTTTTAGTGTATTTTTATGACTTTAGGAGGTTCAGAATGTAATTTTATGGTGTTTTTTTGTAGAGCTTTATAATATAAATCAGTATCATTTTTATTCTATGGACAAGAAATGTTCTTCTAAACTCCTATGGAATGACATGAGGGCTTGTTTTACAAGCTCTAACATATTAAAGGGGTCATATATTGTTGCTAAAAAGAACATTATGTTGTGTATTTGGTGTGTTGCAATGTGTTTATTTATGCGGTTTTTTTAAATAAAAAAAAACACATTATTTTCCATACACTGTACATTATTGTTTCTCCTCTAAACCCCGCCTTTCTGAAACACATCGATTCAAAGCTCATCGGTCTGAAAAGCAAGGTGTGCTCTGATTGGCCAGCTATCCAGTGCATTGTGATTGGCTGAATACCTCAAGCGTGTGACGGAAATGTTACGCCCCTACCATACTGTGATGCCCTTTCCGGGCGTGTGACCTAAACATTAAAACCCATTATAAACGAGCATTTGTTGCATCCAGTGGGGACCTAAATTACTGATTACTGACTTATACTGTGTTTTTACGCGTTGCCTTACGTATCGGGGCCGGGTATCGCGCCTTGTGCTGCGAAACATAAAACAATGTCTGCATTTGTGATCGGAGAAACGACAAACAACAAACAAGCGCTACTCTACACTGCTCAAAACTCGTGTTGGAATCATCAGTGGCATTTTCTTTAAATATAAAAATGAACTTACAGTCTGTGAGTCAGAAGCGCCAGACGGTCCTGGCCCCCCCCCCCCCAAAGTTGGAAATGCCCCACTTTATAGAAACAGCCTTTTTTGTGCACAGACCATTGTAGGCTATGCCCGAACTGCCAGGTCAGGGGAAAAACAGTCCTCCATAAAATGCGTCACACAGCGTCACACACGGCGGGCTTGAGTGAGCAGCGGCCGGCGGATTCGACGAAGGAGCGGCCGGTGGGCTTGCGGCAACCACATGTGATGAGCCCCGGGATGGACTCCGCTTCGTCCACGGTGAAATCCGTTCCGGCGATCCATAGCGCGAAGTTGATATATTTCCTCAGCGAACAGCACAGACCAGCTCTAGTCATGACGAAGCAGATATCATCCTCTTTTGGAAGGCCAAACAAAATAGTTTCACTTTCACAACGAAACACACAGCATCTCCACAACCATGGCGGGGGGGGAAAGCAAAACAAACAATACTACAGCGAGAATAAAAGTTACGGCTTCTTTCTTTGCGTGAACATTTGGGCGGTGTTATGCAAATCTTCCCACACAGTGAAGTAGACATGTGGGGGCGTGTTTAAAAAAGGCGTTTTAGGAGGGCGTGGACGACTCAACTTTTATAAAGAATATCTCCTTGGATTTGAGACTTTAGTCTTTGCAACTTTACGATCTTCTTTATGCACCAAGAGCTTGTAACACTCCCAAAGAGAAAGGAAACATTTTTTAAATAGCTTCATATGACTCCTTTAACCGAGATGATCAACCAAGTTGAAACCATTGGCAGATCAGCTGATGATCATAAATTTCAGACTAGAATTATTGTCCAGCTGGGCTTTTCCAGAAAGAAACGGTGGTGTGTCCAGAATGACTGATTGTGAAGTTCTTGGCTTCAGCAGCTGCTTGTGATCTCAGGTCGGCTTCACCTACTTTCTTCTTCTCCTCTCCCTCCCTCTTTTCTCTCCTCCCACCCAGCTGTCTCCCATTACAGCTCCCTCTTATCTCTCTCTTTACACTCCTCCATCCTCACTGATTCTTGCATCCCTCCATTTGGCAGAAAAACAACATGTTAATGGATGTATTTTATAGTTGACCTCTGTGATTATGGTTTTCCTTAAAGTACCACAGTAAAATCCCAAAAAGTTTTTTTTTGTTTTGTTTTTGGAAATAGTACTACAGTAATACAATGGTTTAGTTTGGGTTTTTGGACATTTTTGGTGTTTTTGTGTAGTAAAATTAATGTTTGGGTCCCCCGCCCGGTAAGACAGACTTATTACTTTTAAAGAAGTCTGTTCTGCTCACCAGAGCTGCATTTATTTGATCAAAAATATAGTAAAAATTGTGAAATATTATTACAATTTCAAATAACTGTTTTTTATTTGAATGCATTTTAAAATGTAATTTATTCCTGTGATGCAAAGCTAAATTTTCAGCATAATTACTCCAGTCTTCAGTGTCACATGATCTTCAGAAATAATTCTAATATGCTGATTCTTATTATTAGCAATGCTGAAAACAGTTGTGCTGTTTCATATTTTTGTGAAAACTGATTTTTGTGAAATTTTGTAACATTATAAATAATTTTACTGATCACTTTAATGCATACTTGCTGAATAAAAGTGTTCGTTTATTTTAAAAAATCCCCATACTTTTGAACAGTAGCGTATGTAAGACAAAATTATGAGTGATGAATGTCTTACTATTTGACTGTTAGTCAGCACAGGTGTGTGTATGAACATATTAGTGCTGTACGTTTACATTCAAACACACATAAACGACGGGCCTGATATCTGCTGTAAGACATGTAGAAATCTCTGGCTCTCAATCATAGGATTTTCAAAGCCTTTTTCAGTCCATTTCCATGGAAACCATCTCAATTCTGTTGAGTAGAAATATTCAGACTCGCCCTTGCTGGAGAAGCATGAAGATCAGAGCAGCATTAGGTGGTTGGCGTTGATATCATGCGGCGAGTGCTTTATTGTTGTTTTAAAGAGCACACGCATATTTTCTGGTGCATGCTGGGTGCTCATTCATTGACATTATTTTCTCCTCAGTGGCATTAAAAGTCTTTAGAGTGCAATAGTTGTTTAAGTGCTAACGGTGGTAGCAAGATAGCTGCTATTTGGTTGGTCAGTTTGGGTCAGTTATGCGCTGTTGAGTCTGAGGTCTAGGTACATGAGACTAGTTTCTGATTTGATTTGATTGTGCTGATTTTTAGACACAGACAGACAGATATCTTGTCTTCAGTCTTGTCCTGCTGTCACAAGACCAAACCACTGATAACACAAACACATCATTCTCAGCTTCTTCTGTTCCTCTATGGACTGAAACTGAAAGCTGAACAGTAAACGTTCATTGCTCAGATGTTGCTCTTTCTTTGCTCGGGAGACTTGATAGACTATTTATTTGAAGTATCTACTTTTTCTCAGATGTTTCTCATGTTTCATATACTAAAGTTGATGACATGCACAAAAAGTATAGAGCAGGGTTATTTTAGTATTATTTATATACTAATATAGCATTTATTCATATTTTTGTGTTTTTGTCGTTTTTTTTTTTTTTTTTTTTTTTTTATTATTTATTTATTTTTATTTTTTTAGTAATTTTAGTACTTCAGCTTAAATTTAAATATTTCAGCTAGTTTCCAAGTCAACATTTAAAATTTTTAAAAGTTAAAACTTCTTAAAAGTTTGTTTTAATTCTATTTATATTTTATTTTATTTCATTACTGATTTAAATATACTTTCTCTTATTTATTAATAGTTTGAACTTTTGCATGCTTTTTGTCATTTTATTAGTTGTTTTTATATTTTAATTATTTACACTTTATTTTATTCCAGGTGCATTTATATTTTTTAGTTTCTAGTACTTTAAAGTTAAAAGTAACGTTTTTTGTAGTTTTCTTTTTTATTTGATATTTATCATTGAATTTCAGCTTATGTCAATTCCTAAATATATTATATACATAAATGATGTTATTAATATATTATTACTTCATTTTGTTTTTTTTAGATAAAGTTTTAGTAATTTTGTAATTGACATTCTTTTTTTAGGTTTTTATTATTTCTATTTAGCTTAATTTGATTTCAGTTTATTATTATTGTTACAGTCATTTTAGTACTTCAGCTTATACTTATTTACTTGAGTTAGTTGCCATGTTTTGTCGAAGTTTAAAAAAAATATTATATTCATATTTTATTTGATTTCTACTTTATTTCAATTACAGATTTGTAAATGTTTTAGCTTCAGTTGTAGTGTTCCTTATTAATAAATTGAACTGAAATGTGGATAGCAGCTCAGATCATTTGATCTTGTGAATTTGATGAGAAATATCTGAGGTCATATTGAGATCTTTGACTTTTGATTGAGACTTTGGCATAAAAAAAAAAAAAAAAAATCTGAGATATTGAGATCTTTTCTGAAACTCTACAGGAGAGATGTACTGGAGTCTTTTCTCAGGAGAAACATCTGAGAAGCAAGAGATCTCAGTAAATTTCAAAATTTTAATTTTCAAATCCCCCCAAAAATGATTTGTAAGATTTATTCTTCTATCATTGTTGCTTGACCTTCATGAGCCTCAGAGACTCTGCAAAATATATGACAAATCTGTGTTATTCACTGAGAGTAGGAACATTGTGCCAGTCAAAACAGACCTGATGATGTTCTCTCGGATGAAGAGAAAGATACTGAGAGTAGGATGGAACAATAATAGTCCTGCTGAAAGCACCATAAGATTTCAAGCTGGTCCAGACTGGTTAGTGTTGGTTAGTGCTGATCTAACAGGCTATATTTTTGGGTCTATGGTAACTCTCTCTGAGTGAAGGAAAAAGAGGAAACCAGATAGAGAAAATGCAGAATTGAAGGTAGAGGAGTCCAGTCCAGTCAGCAGAAGTCAGGAAACGCATGAGTGGAGGGCAGGACGAAGAGAGGGAGGGGACAGAGCGAGAGAGACGTGTTGATTGGCGGAATGGAGGGGAGGAACGAGGGAGAAAGTCTGACCGCCTTTAAGTCGTTCAAATTCCACATACGATTAGCAGGAAACACACACACATGTTCCTCTCAAACTCTGACCTTCTGCCTGTTTATCACGAAGATCATGACCATCACTTCAGTGCTGAATATAGAGAATGGTTTGGGTTGTTGGTCATGTGTTTAATGGAACATGCTTTAAGATCCTGGCATAATTCTTGTAGCTTTAATTCTACACATTAAGGAAAGTTTCGATAGCAACAGGAAAGTTAAACAACGTTTCTGTAACCGCACTAGTTTGAAGTGCTGCCACCAAAGAGATTGTAAAAGTGCTTTCCATCAGGACCAGTGTCAACAAAACATACATATTGTCATTATTTATCACTTTAATGTACATTTGCATTGCATAACATACTGTATGTATATTGTATATATAAAACCTATTTCAGTTAGTTGTCAAAGCATTTCTAATTTTGATTTTAGGTTTTTCTATCTAATTATTTATATTTAGTAATATTATTAATTATTAATAATATTATTAAAATACTTTTTAGTCTTAAGATTTTTATATAGATCACAAAATATCTTGTTTAAAAAAGTCTTGCTATTTTAGTATTATTGTATACTATTTCAGTATGGATATAATTGAATTACTATAATAATATAAATGTTGGTTGTTATTTATTTGCGTTTTAGTTGTAATTACCTCTTCTCATTTAGAGACCATTTATCATCATCCCGTTAATTCCCAAAGGATGAACTCAAGATCTGCCCTGCATGTTGTGTTTCAATCAGAAATGATATATTACAAAAGTAAATATAGTTTAAAATAGAGTTGACACCAATTTGACAAAAAAACTACTTATCTGTGAGACAGACAGACATGTTAGGAGCCGCTCGCTGTGCGTGTCGTGAATCAGACGGCATGAGCCCGAGGAACTATTTTAAACTTACTGTGCATCCGGCAAAATGCAATAGGAATAAAAATAAGACATCGAGAGATGAGGTGAGAGGAGCAGATGAGGAAAGAAAGGAAAGAGTGAGTCCAGTGTGAGGAATTTCTGGAGTCAAACAGTGAGAGATGACACCTGGATCAGAAACACACTAATGTCCCCTCTCTCTCTCTCTCTCTCTCTCTCTCTCTGTGTCTTTCAGAGATCTGCCAGAGGACGGTGAATAGACTGAGATCCCAAAATCTGCAAAGGCTTGCACTCTGACGCCTTAAACACCACACACACACACACACTGAAGACGTACACGGAGCCAGATAAATGGCTGATAACAGATCAGGTGAGTTTGAAATTTCAAGTATCACTACTTGGACTTGGTGTTGAACTCTTTGACCCCAGAACACCCTAGCAACCACTCAGAACACCTTAGCAACAGCATACTAAAGCCCTAGCAAGCACCCAAAACCCAACAATACTTAAGATCTCTTTTACGAGTCTCTTTTATGTCTCATGCTTCGCTCCAGTTTGCCTGCCAAGCTAATAAACGGCGGTGTGGCGGGACTGATCGGCGTTACCTGCGTGTTTCCCATCGATCTGGCCAAAACCCGCCTTCAGAACCAGCAGAATGGATCCCGCCTCTATACCAGCATGTGAGTGTTCACACAGACGAGTCGAATCAGTTCATTAGATTCACTTGTGCATCATATATACTGTGCTCTGCAGGTCAGACTGCCTTATTAAGACCATCCGCTCAGAAGGATACTTCGGCATGTACAGAGGTATGTCAGTAGACTAGTTAATTGTCAACTAAGAGATTATTTTGTGAATGATGTCATTGAGAATGTATGTTTTTCTCTCTCAGGTGCAGCGGTGAACTTAACTCTCGTCACTCCAGAAAAGGCCATCAAGCTTGCGGCAAATGATTTCTTCAGATATCACCTCTCTAAGGACGGGTGAGACAAAAACCCACACCACACACACACACACACAGACAGAGTAAACATACAAATCAATATAAACATGATGACTAGCTCTTTGAGCTGACTGTGCCCATTCACACACACTGACACATCATCTGGCCCAACACACTGCTTGGGTTCATTCCCGGCCTTCAGCATGTCGACAAACATTTTTAATGTTAAGTTTTTCATCTAGTAATTAAATTTTTATACATAAATATAAAAAATAGATATAATAAAATAAATACAAATAAAATTGTATTAATTTTTTTCTATATTTTATTTATGTATTATTACTGTTTCTGTATTTAACTGAAATTCATTTAGTAACAGTTAGTTAAAAATATAATATGTATTGCTATATATATAATATTATATTATACTTTTATATATTATATATAATAAATTGTATGTATTTGTAAACTACATATATATATTTTTTTCTTTCATACACACACAACAGCCATATTATTTATTTATTTATTATACTTTATTTTTGTTATTGCTTTAAAACAATTTTATCCTTTACAATTATATGACTTGTATTATATTATACTTATATATATAAATAAATTGTATTTTGTTATCCTACATGCATCATATATATAATTGTTCTTTCTCCTACACACACACACACATGTATATTTGTTTATTTGATAAATACATACACACAGACACATGTCCACATGTCCAAAAACACACACAGAGCTCAATACCATACCGTGGTATTACCATCTTATACAGCCACAGTAGTGACATACCGACACTGTCAAACATCTCAATCAATTCAGCACACAGTATCACGTTACCAGACCCACATTAATATTAAATAAGTGTGGAAGCACACAGACAATACCCACAATGCCTTGCTCGGCAGCGTCTCCATGGCGACCGGAAATGGCACCGGTGAATTATTGACCGGCGAGTCAGAGTGTGAATTATTAACGACCCTCGGTGTGTGTGCTGATAACGAGAGAGGCACTCACACACACTGATCGCGCGTCATCTCTCGTTCCCTCAGGCAGAAACTCACTCTACCGCGAGAGATGCTAGCCGGCTGCGGCGCGGGAACGTGTCAGGTCAGTATGCAAACACACACAGCCTCCATTAATAGATGTTCCACTATTATTTTATTCAAGTGTGCACACAGATGATTCAGCAGCAGACAGATCATTGTGTCTGTAATGGCCTAAGAGACAAAACACAGATGCATTAAGGGTACAAGCACACTCCCATTAAACATTGACATCACACACGCGTGAGCTCATCTGCCACAAACAGCTTTTGTTGAGCACTGTCACCTGAAGCAGGTGCTCATTCAGAACCAGCTCTGCTTATTATACTGGAGCCAAGTGGTTTTCATGACGTTCCATTCATTAATGTGCCACAATACCATCCTAAAGTACTCCTTTTATACAGAAAACATCTGCAGAAACGGCCACAGGTTCCTCGGATTAGTGAGGCGGGTTTCCATTCACAGATTTTGGGATGTTGCTTTAAAAAATGTTGGATGAAAAGCCAAAGATCTGAATAAAATTAAAAAAACGCATATACTTGCTTTATTTACTAATATTTTGAATTAGCTTTTCTTTTTATATCTTAAGTTAATTTGATGATCGTTATTCATTTTATCTTGTCATGTGCTTTTGTCAATTTTATTAGTTTTAATTATATATTTCTATTAAGCTTTCATTTATTTTTCTTTCAGTTTAGAACTTAGTACTTCATCTTAACATTTTTCATTTAATTTATTTTGTTATTCTTTCTCTCTGCTATATATAGATAATTTTATTTACATATACATACATACATATACTCTTATAGACTATAATCTATATGATATATATATAATATAGAGAATATAATGTATATATTTTTATATTTTAATAATAAAACTGATAAAAAAATTTTGTATCTATGCAATTTACCGTTATATTATATTATAATTTTTATAGATTTATTGATACATGTTTTAATAATTATAAGTCTAATCATGACTATGTAGATTAATTTAATTTACTTATATTACTATATATATTACATAAAATAAAAATAAACCAAAATAAACTATACATTATATGTCAAATTAAAAACTTAAATGATACAAAAATACATCAATTTAAATCTACGATTAAAACGCAGTGAACGCAGAATATATTTTAACATCCCAAGTACTTTAACATTTAGTTGAGGTAACATCACGTAACGCTCAGAAGTTGTGTAAATATATATTAATTATTGATCATAAAATCAATCAGCACTTATATTATATTTATAAATAAAACCATTTTATTTCAGATGGAAAAAGAAAATAAAGTGGCCGGAGTAGCACAACGACTAAATGCGCTAAGCATTGCGTTGCGTTCCACTATTGACAGCTTTCTTGACATGTCCAGTCATGTGACTTCTCAGAGGTGATCAGCTTCCTGTCAATAAACAGGTTTCCAGCATGTGGGATTAAATGATGGGATTACAGCAGACTCTGGATGAAGATTGACATGCTGTTTCTAACCACCGATATCTCACTCCAGTAATCCCATTAGCTAGTGCCGAGTCAGGTTTGCAGTGAGCAGATGGAGAACGGACAGTAAAACCCACTTCCTGTCCACCTACAAGCCCCTTCAGATTTGATTAAACGTGTAATTGTGGTGTTAGCGCACATAAACACGTCCCCCGTGTCGCCTGTGCTACTGATGTTGCTTCATGTTTATGCTAATCTAGACTTCACTCAGCTACACAGTATGAACCTCGTTCAGCTTCTTTCCAAAATATGTCACAGTACGAAAGTAAAATGAGTTGCAGATATGCATTTGAACCTTAGCGTGTAGGAGGATATGCTAATTGTATGTTTTTGTATGTGGTTGTTCCTTTTTGAGATAGTAATAGCATAAAGTACAGGCTTTCAGACAAGGCTCCGATAGGCGCAATTATAGCAAGCTAAAGGAGAGGCGTTAACATCAGTGTAAAATTACAAAACCAGTGTCTGGACTACCAGTTTAACCATTTGAAAACAACTTTAGGCATCAAACCTGTGACTTCTTACTCATCCTAGTTTATTTAAACACGTGCGTGGCCCTTTAAATGTGCTTGTTCTCGTTTTCATTGGTTCTGAGGTTTCCTCTAACCTTGTTTCCGTTGTGTTGCAGGTCATCGTTACAACACCAATGGAGATGCTAAAGATTCAGCTGCAAGATGCCGGAAGAATCGGTAAGAATCTAGACTAAAAAGAGGAAGAAATGAAGGGAGGTGAAGTGAGAAATCAAGACACAGGACAGAGAAGAGAGAAGAAGCACTGCCACCTTGTGGTCACATTTCTCTCTGTACATTAGTGTGAAGATTTGTCATTTTTGTACATTGAGCAGTTTATTTATTTGTGTATCACTTTTACACACACACACACACACATATAGATATATATATAGTAGTCCTGGAAAGGTTAAATGTTGTTAAAAATTATTATGTCTGTTGTTATAAAAAGGTATTGTCAGCAATAATAAATCCATATATTATTCAGTATGGCTATGTATTCAATATTATATTGATTTTTTTTTGCCAAAATATAGAATATTAAATATTGAAACATTTTCAGTATTAGTTTTTTCTATATTTTAAATAGTTTTACATTTTACATATGAAATTTAAGTCTTGTGAGAATCCTAATAGATGTAAATCCGTATATTAAATATTCTATTGATTTTTATGATAATAGTTTTGTCAACTTTAGATTTTTTTTTTCTATTGAATTATTATCAAGGGTTTGTTTTCTGTTTTAAATAGTAAATATTTACATCATTTGTCATCAAGCGGCCTGACTTGAAAAAATCTGGAATATTATTTAGTACATAACTATCTATATTGTATTTCTAGGTATACTTTTTTATTATGATAAAATATGACATTTAGTATATTAATATAAAATAAATAAATCATGACATATTACAATATTCTATGAATTGATTTTGAAATACTGAACTTGTTACATTATTAAATATGTTTCAATTAATTAAAAAAATGAATATTAAGTACTTCAAGAGTATGAATCTATTTCTAAAAGGTGACTATTATTTATTTCGTATAATATTATTACAGAGTTTTGTAAATCTTTTTTTTAAATACTGACTATTAAGTAATTGTCAGTGGTACTGAGTAATTCATATGCAAAAAAAAAGCTTAAAACATTGTTATGTTATTCTACAATAAAGGGACATTCACAAGTTGCAAGCAATGTTTTGTTATCTACTAAAGTTTACTCATGCTCCTGCCATATAGATGCTTACAAAAAAAAGTTAGCAAGAGTAGAGTGCTAAAGTGTGATCCAAATTAAACGAGTGTAAGGGCTCGTTTATGCTGGATACTGTAATGTGCTGTGTGTGTGTGTGTGTGTGTGTGTGTGTGTGTGTGTGCGCAGCGCTCAGAGAAAGCTCATGCCTCAGTCTGTGGCCCCCGGGGGCCCCGTGGAGGTGAAGTCCCCCACAGCTATGCAACTCACCAGACAATTACTGAAGGAAAAGGGCATCGCGGGTCTTTACAAGGGCCTGGGAGCCACGCTGCTCAGGTTGGGGAACAAACATGCAAATCTATTACACAATCAGTCGTCAGAACGCAGACTCTCAGCTTTGTGTTTTCTCTCCCTTCAGGGATGTCCCGTTTTCTATCATTTATTTCCCTCTGTTTGCTAATCTGAATAATCTGGGGAAGAGAGGAGCCGACGGTCCCGCTCCCTTCTACGTCTCGTTCTTATCGGGCTGCATTGCGGGCAGCACAGCCGCCGTCGCCGTCAACCCTGTAGATGGTGGGTTTCTCTTTACTGAAAGATGTACTGTGATGTTCTGGTATCCTGATGCCCTGTTCCAAAACCTAGTGAGCCGCCTACATAGAAAGCATTTTAAAGCATCCTAGAAATACCTCTGATGCAAATGCTGTTCCACAAAATTAGTTTCGGCCTAATTTTGCAGTAAAGGCGATCCAAAAATGCACTGAGCTCAGTGGAAAATTATACACTAAAGATCAGGGGCAAGGCAAGAGAAATGACAAATGCTTAAAATATCAATAAAAATAGTTCTAATCGAATTAAATTAGTAATGAATTAATCTTATTATAATGAATGTAATTATAATCTAATTAAAATCTATTTTTTTATAAAAAACTGAATATGACGTATTGAATACTTTTTTGATTTAATACTAAATGTTTTCTTTTCAGTATATTAACTAATGTATTGATTTTGTGTATTTTGAAAAATACTAAATGTTAATATTATCCATTGGTTATTGTTATGTTGTTCTGAAATGAAGTTTTTTGTTTTATTTTGTTATTTGAAATAAATGAATAGTAAAAATAGGTATAGAAAATGTCCAACAACAGGCTTTTTTAGTATTTGTTTTGTCTATCATTTATTACTAAATATTAAATATTTTTCAATATTTAATTTTTCCATTTTTAAAATACTGAATATTAGATTTTGTTTATTTATTACTGAATATTAAATGTTTTTCAGTAAAAAATAATAATACAAAAATTTTATATTGCATTTTTTTTTCAATATAATTTTTTTCTATATTTAAATGCTGAACATGAAATATTGAATATCTTTGGTAATGTTTAAAAAAAAAATGTAATACTGTATAAATGTTGTAGATACATGTGTGATACACATTCTAATGCAAACTCTGTTCAAAACAATTGCCAGTCGAGTCTCCCTTGAATTGAGTCTCTGCTTACCTAGAATGTTCCAAACCGTCACGTTTCATCTCTGTCAGTACGCTAAGTAGGCAGTATGCACTGAAGCAGCTCGCTAGCTTTTGGAACGGAGCCTGTATGTTAGCAAAAACTTAGTATGTTGAACCGACTTGTGTGTGTTTCAGTGATAAAGACTAGGCTACAGTCGCTGACACGAGGGAGTCAAGAGGACACTTACAACGGGGTGACCGACTGCATCAGGTGATTTGCTTTTTATTGGCCAGTGAGGTCATCAGGTGACCTTATTTCATTAATACTACTGATTTCAGCGATTCGGGTACAGAAAGTCTGAACTTTAGACTGGAAATATAATACATTTTTGATCCATTGCCCATTTTCCATCTGATCACAGGAAGATATTACGCCACGAAGGTCCCACTGCTTTCCTGAAGGGGGCGTACTGTCGAGCTCTCGTCATCGCACCGCTCTTCGGCATCGTTCAGGTGGTCTACTTCCTCGGCGTAGGCGAATACATCTTGAGCTATCTGCCCAAACGGAACAACTAACCACCAATCCCATCATGCATTGCACCAGTCCCCGCCCCCTCTCACAGGTCATCATTACCGAAGGATCAAAGCGTAACGTGGACCAGTCTGACTGATTTTAATCGTTTGTTGTCGTGCCGTTTTTGTTCAAAGCGCCGTGTATTTTTATCTGAATGTGGTGGTTTTAATACTGAGCGTAAAGTGAGATTGTGTTTGCCAAGCTGCCTGTTTTTTGTCCCCACGCTGAGACAAAAATGATGTCCTTTTATGAGCGTTTAATCGTTGAGTCATCGTCCAATCAGTGATATTTAAACCGTTAAATCAACGATCAGTCATAACACCATCTCCTAGAGCTCTTGTTAATTATGTACTGAAATATCAACCCAACATGAAGCTCTTTTTAATTGTTAATTTCCTGGAACAAGAGGACACGTCATGTTGATTAGTTGCCCTTTAAAGTAGCTGTTTCCGTCTTTCTTACGACCAACTCTGAATGCTTTCCCTCTGGGCTCAGAATGAAAAGTGTAGTCCAAAGTGTCTGACCTGAGAGCAGCTTATCGTTGTGCCCTGTCAAGGCTTTATTCAGCGTATGTTTCAAAATGACATGTCGGCTCCGGAGGTTAATTCAATTAATTTCTCGGAAAAGCTGAGAGAGACATACCAGTGAATGGAAAATGTGAATTAGACTTGAAAGCATCTCTCAAATTGACCAAATCAAAATGGAAATGCCTCCGACCCGGGGTGTAGCAGGCATTAAAACTTCTGTAAAGTTCCCCAACTCTGGGAGATAATCATTATAGATTAAGAGATTCGTTTTGCATGGCCACAGCACAAAGAATATTAATGTAAATAATTTTTTGGGCATATCCGACTCAAATCTGTTCCGCTGTTTGCAACCTGAACAGCAAAATTAGCATTAAATATGATTTTAAACCTCATTCAAACCACATTTGTAGGTGGTTGCTAGCTAAAATTACAACTATTAAAACATTTTTTGTTAAAGCTGAAATAAAATAAAACCGAAATATTAAATGGAAAAATTTAACAAAATGAAAATTTGAAATGTTTGGAATTATTCCATTATATTTGGAATTATTATATAAAAAATAAATAAAATTACCCATAGCACTACCAAAATTGCCAAAAAATAAACTAAAATTAAAATGAAGACTGAAACATTTTTATAAAAATGAAAGCTAATTCAATACAAACTATATAAATAAAATGAAAATGAGAAATGTTGGGATCTAACTGAACTAGTGTTAAGTACTCAAATGACTAACGGAATAAAAAAATTAAATGGAAAAACCTATTTAGGAATTATAAAAAAAAAAAAAAAATGCTTGAAACCCAAATACATCAAAAAATAAATTAAAATTAAAATAAAACAAAAATGAGTTTTATAAAAAAAAAAAGTTAATTCAAAACATTAATAAATATTATAATAGTATATAAATAATTCTAAAATAACACTGGTTCTTGCTTGTGTACCAAATCAAATCAATATCATGTGACCTAATTAATATTCATGAGCAAAGCTCATGAATTTTATATTGTGTCCCACCCACTGCAAACCCACTTTAGCTACTTACAGATTTCCCGCTACAAAAAATGTAATATTATACTATTCTGAAAACATTCGCAAACCTTAATGCAGTTTGTTGGTTCATATCAGTCAGATCAGATCTGAGAAAGAATACTAATACACTAAATCAACAGAAAAAAGCGCCAAAGTAATCTGCATATCGATTGTAAGACCTGCCCTGTGAACCTATAATGGGTAGAGCTAATAATCATGAATATTAATGCTTTTGGATGCTTTCCCATAATGCACCGTCGCCCTGCAGTGCATCATGGGAGATTTTAATAGCCATTCCAGTTTGTTCGAGAAGCCGCTAAGCACAGACTTTGGACGGAAGTCATATTTATTGATAATTCTGATGATATTGATGTAAACACACTTCTAGTATATCTATCTATATATTTCTATGGATAGCTTTATCAGTGTCTGATTGTTTATGTGGTCATTGTTGATTACTGTGTACTGTACATATGCAGATGATATTATGAAGCGATTATGTTTTTGTTTTGTATGCGATGGCTTATTTGCACACCTCCCCCGTTCCTTCTCTTTATGTTTTTGGCATCTGGAAGAGTTAATATGCCAGTTTACACTTGTAATGTATCAGTGTTGGAATCATGAGCCTGTTGTTCACGCTAGTGTGCACTACCAAGTGAACCGAACAAACCCCAACGCTTTCAGGTTGTAGTTCTCGTTTACTTGACGCTGTTTGTTTTTATTTCTCGCAGAGGCGTTCGGATCGATCCGCAGCCTATTGTGGAGAAGGCAAAGAGACAATGTTTTGGCTCTCAATTGCGTCAGGCTCTCCGCGCGATAAGCGCCGGCCTTGTGGTGCACTAAGAGCCGGTTTTTTTTTTTTTTTTTTTTTTTTTTTTTTTTTTTTTTTTTTTTGGCTCAGGGGCTGGCCAAACAGTCGAGTCTTTCATACTGCCAAACGATTCCTGACCAAATCCCTGCCTAGAATACCTAGAATCTCCTTTCCCAGTTCATGCATTAGTACACTGGTTCTCTAAACTCATCTGGTTTTAATGCGTTCCCCTGGCAGCTGAATATACACTACCGTTCAAAAGATTGGGGTCAAAATGATTTTTTAAACACTTTTATTCAGCAAGGATGCATTAAATTGATCAAAAGTGACATTTATAATGTTACAAAAGACTTCTGTTTCAAATAAATGCTGTTCTTTTGAACTTTCAAAGAATCCTGAAAAAACACTCAGTTTCCCCAAAAATATAAGCCAGTACAAATTTTTTTTTTTTTTTTCAACATTGATGATAATCAGAAATGTTTCTTGAGCAGCAAATCGGCATATTAGAATGATTTCTGAAGATCATGTGTGACGCTGAAGACTGGAGTAATGAATTCTGAACATTAACCGCTGCCTTTTGTATCACGAAATTCCTTAACATTTTTTAAATTCTAAACAGCAAACAGTTTTATTTTTTTAAATTTGTAATAGATTTCCACGTGTTGTCAAAACCGTATTTTAGATCAGACAATTGCAGTTTTTGTGCACATAAGAGCCTTTTTTTTAATATTTAAAAATCTTACCAACCCCAAACTTTTAAACAGCAGTGTACTGTAATATGTCACTAACGAATATGACAGTGACTCTAAATAGTAATGATCTTGAGGTTCAGAGGGTTTTATGGTGCTGTCTAACAAGTAAACATCTCTAGTCTCGGTGACGATGAACCTTATGCCATTTGAAACCGTTCAGATGCTCTTATTTATTTTTTAAAGGTCATAGGTCAGACTTTACAAGGTCAACGCATGCATAACCCTTCTGACCGGTTACCTCACACATCGGTAATTTGTGTTTAAATGAGTGCATATGGTATTGAAATTGAAGTATGTTTCATGCCTAATATGAATCTGACCTTGTTTTGCCTTGTATTCGTTTCGCCAGTGTGTTTTTGCTAACATTCTTTCCTAAACATTCCAAAAACGAACATAAGATCTGTGATTACTTTTATTATTTTCCCTCACTTTTTTTCCTGTTTTGTGATGATTTAGTCTTATTCAGATTGTTTTTGGGTTCTAATTGTTTGAATCGTACCTCTGATTTGCGTCGTGTTTTCTCAGCTGTGAACTCGTAGTGTTTGTGAATGTATGTGTGTGTGTGTGTGTGTGTGTGTGAGGGGTCAATCGTGCGCACGGGTGTAAATGAGCGGGTTGTGTGTTTCTTTTCCATCGTTTATGCAACACTAAAGTGTGTTCACTTTCACTTTCTCCCTCCTTTTCACCATCTGTCCTTCTTCTTTACGCTGTACTTGAAGGAATTAGACAGCAGGTGGCAAAAAACACAAAACAAACACCAAAAATAGCATTGATGATTTTATAATCCAAGCACAACAGATCTGGCACAAGCGCAATATTCACACGGCCCTCTGATATCGTACAATATTCAATATACTAGACTACACATATTATAAGCAACGCATCGCCTGTTTGTCTCGACAAACCAGAGAATGTATCTTTGAATTGTATAATCGATGTAAATTGATAGTATTCAGTCTTATTTAGTAGTAAATTAGATGTTAGATATTTGTGATTTTACTCTTCATATAATGAAGAGTATATATACAAGGACCAGCACATATTTATGCAATAATTAAGAAATAATTAAAATAGACACGGTTGAGTCTCATGAAAAAATGTCCTGGTCATATTTCACCCCTTGAAAAAAAGTAAAGAAATCTTTGAATATACTCTCCTTAATCGATAATATATAAATATTACATTTTAGGAACCTTTCTATGCCTTTTCTTGTTAACATTGATTTTCATGACAGTAATGTTTTGCCTTCATTGTCAATGAAATAACATTTAAAAAAAATTCAAACTAACCTAAAATAGGTTTTTGTTGTTATTATTATTATTATTGAATTATTAATGGGAAAATTAAAGACTTTTTAATATGTTAACCTTTAAAATATTTTTTTGCATTGGTGACCTTAGTTCTTGACAGTTTACTTTCATCTATGTATTTTTTCTTGTCCATGAAAATAATGTAAAAAAAAATTAAAAATTCCTAAAAATGTTTTACACTTTATCTTATTTATTTATTATTTGAGAACCTTTAATATTTGGTTGCTTTGTAACTTATTTTCCCATGACATTAAAACTAAGTAAAAATATAGTTATACAGTACGTTATCTACTTGGCTTTATTGGTCTGAAATATTCCTTAATAATTCTTTTTAAAAGAAAAAAAAAGTTAAAATAGCCTAAAACTTGTCGTTTTATTTTTAAATATATTTTTTGTTTTTACATAAAGAAAAATAAAACTTTTTAGGGAACCTTTTAATCTGTTTTTGCATTTGCGACATTATTTCATGACGGTAATTTAATTTTTTTATTATTTGCTTATTTGTCCCATGAAAATAATGTAAAAACAAATGTTACAATTTACCAAAAAAATTTGATATATTAATTGATATTATTTTAAATGTTATTTATTTATTTTTGGGGATGAAATATGTCCAAAACATGTTCTTTCTTGAGAGTTTCACCCGTATTCTCCATGTTGTTCAATCATGCTGCTGTAGAGTTATAGACAGAACCTCCTTCCTCCACGACGCCTTTGCTTTCCTCCTCTGAGAGGAACAGTGCAATAACGCACTTTAACTACACACACAAGTACGCAAAATGCACAGTGAGGCCCTTCTGGAAGACAAGGTCAGTCTGTATGTGGAGACGCTGTGAGTTTGTGTGTGTGTGCTGATACACAAACAGCCACATGTGTGAGACTGAAATATGGCAGTTGTTTTAATCGTTGTTGTAGACACAGAAGACACGCTGATCATGTTGAATTCCTTGTCGTTCAATAAAATGAATTTGTTCATAACGGTACCTCGTGCCTGTAAATGCTTCTGTCTGAATGATGCAATCATTTTTTTATAGAGTTATAAAAGCTGAAAAGTTATTATCACTGTGCAATTTAAGTACTAATGGCCGTCTTACCTATATGATCTTACATTTTAGTTCATTTGAACTTCATACAGATGGATGCATATAAATGCTCACTGCTTCCTTCAATCTAAAACGTTCTATGCTTTAAGAAATGTAGTGTTGCTGAATGTGTCACGTCAGTGGTCTAGAAAAATCATTAATTCCCAAAAGAGTAAAAATGCAAATATTAGAAGTGTATGCCTGTTAGAAATTAGTTTTAGTCGATTTGTTTAGTTTAAGAGTCTTTACTCAAGGTCGTTTAGTCTGTGCAGTACTCAAAGCGGCCGCTGGGTGTCGCTGCGGTGCTACTCGAAATAATTTACAATTTGCATTTTTAAATGCATTTTGGTCAATCATCCAAAATGCATTCATTCTTCAACAAAAAACAACAACAGCTCCCCAGAGTGTCCAGTAGTGGTGACCGCTTTAATGTGACTTGTACGTGAATTCGATTTTCCTTTCCTTCTTCGTTGTCCAGGGAGACGGGAAATTTAATCGGACACACACAAACCCAAAAGACAGTGTGTGTGTTTGTGAAATTCAGTGTACTTTGAGGCTTTAGGTTTCTTATTGATTGCGGTGAATGACACGCCATTGTTTACTACGGATCTCATTCACTGCATGTTCGCTCTGGGGGTCACTATATGTGTGACCTCAAATATGAGTCACTGCACATTTACTATAAGTGCATTCTGAGTGAACACAAGAAAGAGAACATCACTGCTAAGTTTAGATTGATGCTTTAGTTTAGGGTGAGTGGCTTTGATACCAGAAGTATGAAATCAGAGTACCAGCTCTTAAAGGGACAGTTCAGCTAAAAATAACCTTTCTGTCATAATTTTTTCACGCTGATGTTGTACTACACTCGTGTGCCGTTTTTAAGTGTGAAATGCAAAAAAGTTTCATACTTGATGCTTCAAAATAATGTGACAGCATATAGGTTTCGAACGACATGAAGGTAAGAAGACAGTAAGTTTTCATTATTATTTTAATAAATTCCTTTTAAACGTCAAGAACATGAGAGGCTGAGCTCATATGAAACATATATTCTCTGAGCATCAACCCTGATCTATTATTAGTCCATCTCCCACTCAAACACACACACAGAGAAAGAGCAGTTAGCATAAGTGAAGGCAGAAGAGAAAAGAGCTAAAAGAGATGGACAGAAGGATGACCACTGAAGTGAATGGGGGATGTGGAAGAGAGAGAGAGAGACTGGTAATGTGTGTATAGGCCACTAAATCAATGGGAATCAGGTTTTCTGAGAGGAGAAGACAGGGATATTTATAGAGAGAGAGAAAGCAGATCCATCTGTACTGACTGAACAGATCACTAGAAAACCCAATAAACACACATTTTTAGACCCTTACTAATAATTTCTTAAATATAGAGCTATTGGTTTATAAAAATATAATAGATAATATATTTAAAAATTGTATATATTACTTAATAATTAGTATAGTAAGAGTCTTAAATTGAAATTAAATGAATATATATTTCATTTAATTTAGTCTGATTAAATTAATATATATATTCATATAGTGACGTCTTTATCAAGTGATATATGTTAACTAAAACTAAAAGTTAAAATAACTGAAATAAAGCTGAAATGAAAGTGATGGTAAATGAAAACTTAAACTTAAACTATAAATGTTGCCTTGACAACTAAAAGTAGTTTAAGTTGAAGTATACTAATGTACTAAAACTAAAAACTAAAACTGAAATAAAAAACTATAAAGCTGTTTTCCTTTTATATAGATTACAAAATAATAAAAATGACAAAGCAATAAGAAAATGTTAAAACATAACTCTAACTAAGAAACCTAAATATAAAATAAAATAATATAAGAATAAATACTATACTGATAATATAACACTGCAACAAACACTTGCTTATGTGATATTGCTCTAATATTCATCAAATATTTTTTCATATAATATTTACTAACAATATAATATTTACTCTCTCTGTAGACAGACAGACAGATAGATAGATAGACAGATAGACAGAAGATAGATAGACAGACAGAAAGACAAGATAGATAGATAGATAGATATACAGATAGATAGATAGATAGATGATAGACAGACAGACAGAGAGACAGACAGACGACAGACAGATAGATCGATCGATAATAGATAGATAGATAGATCGAAGATAGATAGAAGAACAGACAGGACAGACAGGCAGGCAGGAGGCAGACAGACCGACAGATAGATAGATAGACAGACAGAGAGACAGGCAGGCAGACAGAGAGATATATAGAAAGACAGATAGATAGATAGATAGATAGATAGAAATAGATAGATTTAGACAGACAGACAGACAGACAGACAGATAGATAGTAGAAGATAGATAGATAGATAGAATAGATAGATAATGGATGGATGGATGGATAGATAGAAAGACAGATAGATAGAAAGACAGATAGACAGACAGACAGACAGATAGATAGAACAGACAGATAGATAGATCGATAGCTAGATAGATAGATAGATGATAGATAGAGATAGACAGATAGATATAGATAGATAGACAGACAGATAGACAGACGGATAGATAGATAGATGGACAGACAGATGATAGATAGATAGATGACAGACAGACAGACAGATAGATACATAGCTAGACAGACAGACAGACAGGACAGACAGACAGAACAGGCAGGCAGGCAGGCAGGCAGACAGACAGACAGCAGGCAGACAGAGGAAGATAGATAGATAGATAGATAGATAGATAGGATAGATAGGATCGATAGAGAGATAGATAGATAGATAGAAGATAGATCGATAGATAGATAGAAGTAGATAGGCAGGCAGGCAGGCAGGAAGGAGGCAGGCAGGCAGACCCGAAAGACAGGACAGACAGACAGACAGATGGATAGATAGATAGATAGATAGATAGATAGATAGACGAGAGACAGAGAGATAGATAGATAGATAGATAGATAGATAGATAGATAGATAGATAGACAGACAGAGAGACAGGCAGACAGACAGACAGACAGACAGACAGATAGATAGATAGATAGATAGATAGATAGATAGATAGACAGATAGACAGATAGACAGGCAGACAGATAGATAGATAGATGATAGATATGGATAGATAGATAGATGATAGATAGATAGATAGATAGATAGATAGATAGATAGATAGATAGATAGACAGACAGAGAGACAGGCAGGCAGACAGAGAGATAGAGCGATAGATAGATAGATAGACAGAAGAGGGACAGCAGGCAGATAGATAGAATAGATACAAGATAGATAGTAGATAGATAGATAGATAGATAGATAGATAGATAGATAGATAGATAGACAGATAGACAGACAGAGAGACAGACAGATAGATAGATAGATAGATAGATAGATAGATAGATAGATAGTCTATCTAGACTTGTAAAGGGACAAAGCCACCCGACACCTTACAGCAGCAGCAGCAGAGATTACAGTAATGAGCTTCATGCATCACGCTCACACTCATTAACGGCTCGGCAAGCATCACATACATGTCAAATTCTGCCATTTCACATGATTCAATAAGGTTATGTAAAATAAACTCAACTCGAATATCACACCGCAGTCGGCTCTGTTAGTGTGTGCAACAAACCATTCATCTTCATATGCTGCTGTTTCTGACTTGAACATGTTGCGTTTTTAATTGACCTCATGTAAATGCTGACTTTTGCATGAGATCAACAGAATGAATTATGGGTAATTACTAGGATGGCGTTTAGCATTTCCTTTCTTTTTGGATCAACACACAAGATTGCTGGAAGATGCTGAATTTACATTATGAATACATGTCTGACTTACAGTGGGTACGGAAAGTATTCAGACCCCCTTAAATTTTTCACTCTTGATATTGCAGCCATTGCTAAAATCATTTAAGTTAATTTTATTAATCTCATTAATGTACACACAGCACCCCATATGACAGAAAAACACAGAATTGTTGACATTTTTGCAGATTTATTAAAAAAGAAAAACTGAAATATCACATGGTCCTAAGTATTCAGACCCTTTGCTCAATATTTAGTAGAAGCACCCTTTTGATACAGCCATGAGTCTTTTTGGGAAAAATGCAACAAGTTATTCACACCTGGATTTGGGATCCTCTGCCATTCTCCTTGCAGATCCTCTCCAGTTCTGTCAGTTTGGATGGTAAACGATGGTGGACAGCTATTTTTAGGTCTTTCCAGAGATGCTCAATTGGGTTTAAGTTAGGGTTCTGGCTGGGCCATTCAAGAACAGTCACAGAGTTGTTGTGAAGCCACTTCTTCGTTATTTTAGCTGTGTGCTTAGGGTCATTGTCTTGTTGGAAGGTAAACCTTCGGCCCAGTCTGAGGTCCTGAGCACTCTGGAGAAGGTTTTCGTCCAGGATATCCCTGTACTTGGCCGCATTTTCAATCTTTAAATTTTTTGTCCTCATTAATGTACAACACAGCACCCCATATGACAGAAAAACACAGAATTGTTGAAATATTTGCAGATTTATTAAAAAAGAAAAACTGAAATATCACATGGTCCTAATTATTCAGACCCTTTGCTGTGACACTCTATATTTAACTCAGGTGCTGTCCATTTCTTCTGATCATCCTTGAGATGGTTGTACACTTTCATTTGAGTCCAGCTGTGTTTGATTATAATGATTGGACTTGAATAGGAAAGCCACACACCTGTCTATATAATACCTTACAGCTCACAGTGCATGTCAGAACAAACGAGAATCATGAGGTCAAAGGAACTGCAAAGACAGAATTGTGGCAAGGCACAGATATAGCCAAGGTTACAAAAAAAATTCTGCTACACTTAAGGTTCCTAAGAGCACAGTGGCCTCCATAATCCTTAAATGGAAAATGTTTGGGACGACCAGAACCCTTCCTAGAGCGCCGTCCGGCCAAACTGAGCTATCGGACGAGAAGAGCCTTGGTGAGAGAGGTAAAAAAAGAACCCAAAGATCACTGTGGCTGAACTCCAGAGATGCAGTCGGGAGATGGGAGAAGTTGTAGAAAGTCAACCATCACTGCAGACCTCCACCAGTCAGGGCGTTATGGCAGAGTGGCCCGACGGAAGCCTCTTCTCAGTGCAAGACACATGAAAGCCCGCATGGAGTTTGCTAAAAAAACACCTGAAGGACTCCAAGATGGTGAGAAATAAGATTCTCTGGTCTGATGAGACCAAGATATAATTTTTTGGCCTTAATTCTAAGCGGTATGTGGGAGAAAACCAGGCACTGCTATCACCTGTCCAATACAGTCCCAACAATGAAACATGGTGGTGGCAGCATCATGATGTGGGGGTGTTTTTCAGCTGCAGGGACAGGAAGACTGGTTGCAATCGAGGGAAAGATGAACCAAGTACAGGGATATCCTGGACGAAACCCTTCTCCAGAGTGCTCAGGGACCTCAGACTGGGCCGAAGGTTTAACAAGACAATGACCCTAAGCACACAAAAATAACTAAAATAACGAAGGAGTGGCTTCACAAAAACTCTGTGACTTTTCTTGAATGGCCCAGCCAGAGCCCTGACTTAAACCAATTGAGCATCTCTGGAGAGACCTAAAAATGGCTGGCCACCAACGTTTACCATCCAAACTGACAGAACTGGAGAGGATCTGCAAGGAGGAATGGCAGAGGATCCCAAATCCAGGTGTGAAAAACTTGTATCTTTCCCAAAAAGACTCATGGCTGTATAAGATCAAAAGGGTGCTTCTACTAAATACTGAGCAAAGGGTCTGAATACTTAGGACCATGATATTTCAGTTTTTCTTTTTTAATAAATCTGCAAAAATGTCAACAATTCTGTGTTTTTCTGTCAATATGGGGTGCTGTGTGTACATTAATGAGGAAAAAAAATTAACTTAAATGATTTTAGCAAATGGCTGCAATATAACAAAGAGTGAAAAATTTAAGGGATCTGAATACTTTCCGTACCCACTGAATTTCTTAGTAATGGTTTGTCAAATGACCTAACCTAACCCAACAAAACGCTAATTTAAAAACAACTCATTAAAGGAATAGTTCACCCACAAATAAAATTGGCTCAAAATGTCCTCACCCTCAGGCCATCCAAGATGTAGATGAGTTTGTTTCTTCATCAGATTTGGAGAAATGTAGCATTGCATCACTTGCTCACCAGTGGATGCTCAAACAGTTTGAAGTCTAAAATGTCTTACTGATGGATTTGTTTCTTACAGACACACAGCTTTTCGCTTCACTAGACATTAACTGATGGACTGGAGTGGTGTGGATTACTTGTGGATTATTGTGATGTTTTTATCAGCTGTTTGGACTCTCATTCTGATGGCACCCATTCACTGCAGAGCATCCACTGGTGAACAAGTGATGCAATGCTACATTTCTCCAAATCTGTTCTGATGAAGAAACAAACTCGTCCAAGATATCCTGATGGCGAGTAAATTTCCAGCAAATGTAAACTATTCCTTTAAGACTACAAAACAGCACTTGAACTTTTTGCTTTTTGAAATAAGAATTAAAAACCCAGAGTTTTTCAGCAGGTTTTCTCACGCCTACACGCTCAGATGACAAGGTCGCCGTAAGAGCAGCACATGCCATTTATGAAACTGACAGTTGAGCAACATTTGGAATAAACTGGAAACATGCACAACAATACCTGTAGAACAGTGTTGGGGGTAATGCATTACAAGTAACCTTAGTTATGTAATCAGATTCCTTTTTTTCAAGTAACTAGTAAAGTAAAACATTACTTTTTAACTTAAAAGGAAATATCTGAGTTACTTTGTTTTCCCATTTTTTCACTGACACCTCTCCTGTACCTGTGTTGAGAGAAATTGGGACTGAGATTTATTTAATTTCACTTTTGGTGTGAAAGGGCCTTTACAGTTGCCAAAAATATAACTTTTTTTTTAATTTTTTTTTTTATTAAAAATATATAAGCAAGCCCAGCCCAGGTGACAAAAAGTAACATAAAAGTAATGTAATGCATCACTTTTTATGGAGTAACGGCAATATTTTAATGCATTCCTTTTAAAAGTAACTTCCCCCCCAAACAAAAACACTGTAACAGTATGTGATGACCGTGAGTGATTACATGAAAATTACATCAAAAGTTATTTCAAATCTCTAGCAAACGTTTTTGAGTTGTCAGATGTATACAATGTGCAATGTATTTAATAAAAATAAAAAATGTAAATGCATGTTGCATGATGTGTAGCTGCCAAATTAACAAAAAGTAAATGTTACATATATTTTATTGGTAACACTTTACAATAAGGTTCATTAGTTAACTACTTTAGTTCACATGAACTAAGCAGAAACAATACTTCTACAGCATTTATTAATCTTAGTTCATGAAAATTCCAACATTTACTAATTCATTATTAAAATCAAAAGTTGTGCCTGTTAACATTAGTTAATGCACTGTGAATTAACATGAACAACTGTATTTTCATTAACAAAGATGAATAAATACTGTATAAATGTATTGCTCATTGTTTATTTGTGTTAGTTAATACATTAACATCAATTGAACCTTATTGTAAAGTGTTATATTTATTTATATGTGTGTGTATTAATATTCAGCAAGGACACATTCAATTAAAACATGCATCATTGTTTCCACAAAAATATTAACCGGCACCATTGTTTTTAACATTGATAATAATTGTAAATGTTTCTTGAGCAGCAAAGAATGATTTCTGAAGGTCAGTGACACTGAAGACTGGAGTAATGATGCTGAAAACACAGGAATAAATGACATTTTATTTTAAATATATTCGAATAGAAAAATGTATTTTAAATTGTAATAATATTTACAATTTTACCGTGTCCTCCTACATTATGTATCATATGGACTGCGTGCTGCTTTGCCGTTTTTGTACCTCAACAGTACCCCTTCCCATTCACTTTCATTGTGTGAAAAACAGCTCCCTAGACATTCTGCTAAACCTCTCCTTTTTAGTTCCACGGAACAAAGAACGCATTCAATGTTTGGAACAAAATGAGGGTGAGCAAATAATGACCATTTTTAAACTATTCCTTTAAGTGTAGGTCAGTTCTGCTTGTAATGGCACAATCTAACTGCTAGAAGTCGCCACTTCGACACGCAACTCCTCGGCTGTGTGAGAGGCGTGATACGCGTGCGCAATGAGTGAACGCACCGGGCTTTACTGCGGGACAGGGTCGCTCACCCGTCCGTTCGCTCTTCTCTCGTTCTGTTCCTCTTCATGGGTCCGTCGAGGCCGCCGCCTGTGCGTGCGAACCGGCGTGATGGGCGGGCGGGGCGGGTGGAAGCCGCTGGGAACACGGGCTCCTTCCCCATCGGGATGGTGAGCGAGCAGCTCCACCTGCGGAGCCTCATCTGGCAAATTGGATGTTATGCAACAACGGGTTAATAAAGCAGCGCTTCAGTTAGTGTTTCACTCTGACTACTATGGTACCGGGTGCATGTCAACACTCAAAGGATAGAAGCAAGGTTGCATTACGCGTTTTTCCAAACACCCAAGCGCGAGACACAAATCATTCACAGACTTGACATTCGCGTATTCATTTAAACTAGTTGCTGTTTTATGTTACAAGTACTTATTTCCTTTTAAATTACAAGTAGTGACCTGATCGCACACGTACATCACAGAGACGTCTATTTGATGTCTGCGTTTACATCTGCAAGACATATTTTTTTAGAGTGTTTGCTCATCTGCAATACATCTATAGGACGTTTCCTATCAGATGTCAAATAGACGTTTAGAAGATGTCTTGAAGATGTTTATGATTTAGAATGCATGTAAAACTGACGTCTTAGAGACGTCTAGCAGATGTTTGTACACAGCAGATGCTTTCCAGATGAAGCGATCTTTAACAGACATCTTGCAACGTTTTTTTTTTGGGGCGTGTGCCTAGAAAGCTGTCATTCGCTTTCAGTTATTTTTCTTGTACAATCAGTTCCGTTTTAATATATTATCATAATCATAAAAACACTGGTTTGTAGCGCAAACAGTTTTATCGTTTGCTGCACTTTGTTATGCCTAATGAATTGGAAGTCCCGCACATTCCGAAAATAGCTCACTTTCGCATTGCAAAATAAGGTGAATAGGGTTCAATTAGTCCTGGAAAAATATATATTAGTAACTATTTAAATGGTAAATAAGTACTAGTACTAGTAAAACTGGGACAGGTAACAGGTAACAAGTAGACATACTACTAGTCATTCAAAATCTGCAATTAGTTACAGTGCAGTGGAATAGTTATTTGTAACTAATGATAGTGGATCAGCAAGGCATAGCGACATGCTTTTAGTAATCAACACTACTATAATTGATTAGATATCTGGATATTAGTATCTAGAACCTTATGAATATTTACTATAAAATACTAAAAAAAAAAACATTTTTTAAAATTTTTTTTTTTTACTTAGGGGTTCAAAATCCATGTTTGGTTATATATATATATGTTCTGAATAAAAGTAAAAGAAGAAAATATACTATTTTTAAAAAACGGAAATTTCACCCAGAATTTTCTGGTGGTTTTCACATTAATTACAAAGAAACAGTAAGTAACACACTGAATTAGAAATTTAGTAGGAAAAATGAACTAATAGTACTCCAATATCCTTTGTTTTACTTACATCTTGGTACAATGTACATACTTGTAATTGAAAAAAGGATGTATAATGACATAAAAATGCTGATTATATTTGGTTTTAAGGAATAAATGTCAAAGCAACCTGGCACAGACATGCTCAATCCATTTAGCCTGCAAGATCCGAGCTATATTCCCACAGCAATAAAACATTTCAGTTTGTCAAAGCATTGATGGATGTTATATGTGCATGCACAATAACAGCTCCGGAGCATCCTCTACCCCAGCCCCCCCCCCAGCCCCCAGCCCACCCCACCCGCGGGGGCAATGTCTCAAAGCACGTAACGTGAGTGTGTGTGTGTGTGTGAGGAAGGAGAGGGAGAGAGGGAGAGAGGGAGAGAGAAAGTAGATGTGTGCAGACAACCTGCTCGCGCGTAATTCTGGGAGGACTCTCCGCCGAGCAACGACACAATAAACACTCACGGAGCCGCAAGAGTTTCCCCCGGTGGAGTAACAATAAGCACTTAAATCACGTCACACCACCCAGCCAGGAGTCCATCATCAATCTGCAGCCATGTATCTGAACAGGGAGGAGGAGTACAGCAAAGGTAGGCGCTTTTATTTCTGTTGCCATTAAACTTGTAGGAGTATCTTCTTCTCACCTTGGACGGGCGCCTCTGGCACGGACGGGTCTGGTGGGGTCGCACGAGGGGGTTTGGGGGGTGCACGACCGCATCGTAAGCACCTGTCGTGGGGTCTTCACTTCTTTGCCCCCCTTGTTTAACATCATTGTCCGAGCGCGCGCGCGCACTAATGACTGTTTGACATTGTCACGCGCTCTCGGGGCATTTGCATTGACAGCGATTACCAGATTAAATAACTTTGATTCCAGGTCCAGTGAAGGTCTGCTGTTGCGTAATGATACGCGTACGAAGGCTCAGTCAGGGCTACTTGTTGTGCGCTTCGTCCTTGACAGATCTTCGCGCGAAGAGGCTTGAGGAAGGACAAATGACTAAAACACAAGGTCAAAGCATCTCAAAACGGGTTCGGCGGTGCCTCGTCCCCGGTATCCGCACCATTACACGCGAACCTTGACGTTATGGTGAATCTTTATGCTGATTCCGTGGGCGTTTTGCTGGGGTATATACGGTGGGCTGTTATTTGTGTCAGCTCTCCCACGTGTTTCCGAAGCGTGATTCCCCGTGAATTCACAGGGTGGGTGTCCACTACAATTTTCCCCGGTGTCCCTCCCACGGTAAATGAATTCGCTTCGGAGCTCCGGAACGGAGGTGATTGGAATTAAGAGTGGAGGCGCGTTCGGGCTACGCCAGCAACACCTGCTGCTACCGAGAGCCAGAAAGCAAAAGACGGTGTTTGATATGCGGTAATGGCCGTGAGGAGATAAAAACCATGGCGTGAATGAATCTGTGTGGGTTTGGAAAGGAAAGGTGGTCACGGAAGAGCCCATACAGGACAAACCCGACACAGAAACGGGATCTGGCTTTAAAAAAAAAGGGTGTTCAATTTGTATTCAAAGTGAATGTACATTTACAAAGTGTTCGTGATAAAACGAACCAAATGTTGAGAATTGGTACCCTGAAATAACCTAACAGGAGTCACACAATTAAGGAATTGTTCCATGTTTGCTTGGAAGGTTATCATAATTACTGTTATGTCATTCTAATTAAAGCAATATTTACTAGCTAATTAAGACATCATTTAGTCCATTTATGAGCAATTCCCATGAGAAAGTTCAGTTAGGCTTCAGTTGCTTTTTTTCTCATCCCGAAAAGGTTAGCAGAATGTGTCCGCTAGTGGCTGGGACTTTTGACTCATCTCAGCGATTCGAATCTTTTGAACCTATTAAAGGGTCATTTGATGCAATTTCAAGTTTTCCTTTCTCTTTGGAGTGTTACAAGCTGATTGTGCATAGATAAAATCCCTGAAGTTGCAAAGACTAAAGTATATATTCAAGAATATATATTCTTTATCAAAGATAAGACTCTACCACGCCCCCCTAAAAAGGCTCGTTCTAACACGCCCCCAAATATCTACATCACTATGTGGGAAGATATGCATAATGCCGCCCAAATGTTCACGCAAAAGAAAGAAGGCTTGGTTTCAGTAACCGCAGTTAGTGTTGAACCATCATGTCAGGGAGACGCTGTGTGTTTCAAAAGCAAAGCAAAAGCACTTTATTTGGCCCTACGAAAGTAGATGCATTTAGGAATCTTAAAGATCACTTACAACAGAACAGCAATGCATTTTATGGACGAGCGTTTCATGAACCTAGGAGAGGAGGTCATTCTGACTTTGCTATGACAATCTGCCGCTTCTGAAGCGCTACTGTTTTGTTATTAGTTTAAGTATTTGCTATTGACTGTTCAAATGCGGAGTTTTGCGCATCGTGTGTGTGTGTGTGTGCGTGCGTGCGCGCGCACGTGTGTGTGAGAGAGAGAGCGAGAGAGACCAGCTTCATCACTGTCTGTCACTCGACTCTGTTCCCTTTCGGGCTCTGTCTTTACATTTATTTTGAAAGATGATTATGGTAAGGGCGTTACATGTCCGACGCGTGCTTGTTGTGTTCGGCCAATCACAATGCACTGTGTCAGTTGGCCAATCAGAGCAGACTGCGCTTGTAGAAAGAAGGGACTTTGTTGAAAACAAAGCGTTTGAGAGAGGCAGGGCATAGAGGACCTACAATAATGTACAGTATTTGAAAAATAATGTGTTTTTTGAACATTAAAGCATGTCAACATTCTGTTACACTAAATACACAAAATAATGTTTTTTTAGCATCATATGACCCCTTTAAAAATTTGTTCACTGATTCATTCATTGACCTTTCTTGCCAGACGGTGACAACCAAGCCAGATAGCACACCTACGTCAAATCGCTTCATCTGGAAAGCATCTGCTGTGTACAAACATCTGATAGACGTCTCTAAGATGCCAGTTTTACATACATTCTAAATAATAAACATCTTAAAGGAGACATAAATTATGCCCCTTTTTACCATAAAAAAAAAAGTGGTAATATAAGTCTCTGGTGTCCCTAGAATGTGTCTGTGAAGTTTCAGCTCTAAATACCCCACAGATCATTTATTATATCTTTTTGAATATGCCTATTTTGAGTGGAAGCAGAAGTACGCTGTTTTTCGGGCCTGGCTCTTTAGATGCAAATGAGCTGCTGTTCTCCGCCCCCTTTTCCAGAATAGAGCTGCACCATTACAGCTCGGACCTGCTAAAAAACATCTGTTTTGGTTCTGATTATCATGTTTATCTCGCTGAAATCATGCGTTTAAAGGGGTCTCTGAATGCGATTTCAATTTTTCCTTTCTCTTTTGGAGTGTTACAAGCTGATTGTGCATAAAGAAGATCTGTAAGTTGCAAAGACTAAAGTCTCAAAACCAAAGAGATATTCCTTTATAAAAGTTCAGTTAACCACGCCTACCTAAAACGGCTCTTCTAACACGCCCCCACATATCTACATCACGATCTGGGAAGATTTGCATAACGCCGCCCAAAGTTTCACGCAAAGAAAGAAGGCGTAACTTTTATTCTCCGCTGTAGTATTGTTTATGCTGCCGCCATGTTGTGACGACGCTGATGGTGCTTCGTTGTTAAAGCGAAACTCTTTGTTTTGTCTTCCAAAGAGGACGTATCCGCTTCCATCATGCCTAGAGCGGATCGTGCTGGTCGCTGAGGAATGACATCAACTTTCATCACCGTGGACAAAGCAGAGTCCCATCCCTGCCTCCCTCACTCTATCCCGGATCTGCGCACGTTCTAAGCCGGGGCTTCCCCTCACGCTAGGCCGCTGCGTTTTTCATTGCCTATGATGATTCAAAACCGAGTTTTGGGCTAGAGTAGCACTTGTAGTTTGTTGTTTCTCCGATCACAAATGCAGACATCATTTTATGTTTACGCGGCGCGATGCCACGCAACGTGTAAAAAGACTGTTTAAGTCATTATAATCCGTAATTATGTTCCTACTGGATGCAACAAATGCCTCGTGTATAATGGGTTTTTAATGTTTTTGAATCATCGCTCCGTCCTGACAGGGCATCATCACAGTATGGTGAGGGCGTAACATTTTCGTCACACGCTTGCGGTCATTCGCCAATCACCCAACGCTTGGATAGCTGGCCAATCACAGCACACCTCGCGTTCAGAACGATGAGCTTTGTAAAATTTTACGCGTTTAAGAAAGGCGGGGCATAGATGCGCACCCAATAATGTACAGTATGTGAAAATAATGTGTTTTTTTAACCTTAAACCACATAGACACATTTTATTACACCAAATACACAAGGCTTTTTTTTTTTTAGCAGCATCATATGACCCCTTTAACCATATTAAGTTTAAAACTGCTTAATCATTTCTGATGCACCCATCCGAAGCACACGGACAGAAAGCGGCTGTCAAAGCATGTGAGTAACACAAGTTTACGTTAAAAACACACATAAGTTACAAAAACACAGTCGGTTATGTCTGTGAAGTTAAACAGCTGGGAAATAAATTGTATTTTTATATTAGATCTGTGTGGCAGCAGCAATGTTCAGTGTTCTGCCAAAGACAGAACAGTTTGCATGTTTTGCTCAAACTTTCGCCATGGCATTAGAGCTGGTACACCTTTGTGGCTTGCGAAAACACAATGGCGGTGCCGTGGGTGGAAGTGCAGATTAAGGGGCGGTAATATTATAATGGATCCTTGGCCACGCCTAGGTGACGCATCAGAGCCCTAATTTTTGACTCGAAAAAGTCTTACTACATCTTACTACACTTTTTTTCTGCAAATCTACTAAGAAGCTCAATAAATAGTGTTTAAGCATCATAATGATTTTTTAAATACTCAATTTGTTCTTTTTGTTCAATGTCACATCTAATTTCTTTTGGTTTGTTTACAAATGAGGTGTCATTTAGTCCATTTATGAACAATTCCCATGAGAAGGTTCATTCAGGTTAAGCTTCTTTCTCATCTCGAGAAGGGGTGCATTTCCCAAAAGCATCGTTAGCTAACTATGGTCGCAAGTTCCATTGAACTGTTGGTAACAATGGAACTTGCGACCATAGTTGCTTTTGGGAAACACACCCAAGGTTAGCAAAACATCTACCCACTAATGGCTGGGACAATGCATCTCAGTGATTCAAATCTTTTTAATCTATTAACGATTTGTTCATCGATTCATTCAGTGGCCTTTCTACATGGTTATGCCTGCAGGTGGCGACAACCAAATCTTTTGTGTGTTATGGAGCTAGTAAGTCATTGTCATTCACTCGAGCAAGTATACCGAAACAAGCCTTGTTGTATTTTATTAAACTTTGCTTATCTGGAATACTACGAAACTCCATAAACAGTGTTCATCAATTTTTTCATTGCCACCTCCAAGTTCATTCAGTTAGTTTACAAATTAGATGTTTATTCAGTGGTTCTTTTGCTCAGTCTTGTTGACTCGTGTAGTGAAGGAGGCGTATTCTTTCAGCATGTTCAACCAATGAAATTCTCCTTTAGAGAATGTGCTCGAATGCTATTGGTTCGTGCTATAGTCAGGAAAGCATGCACATGTTTCCAAAGGGAGATCCAGTGAAAGCGCAGCATCGAATTGAATGATAACGATTTGTTCACTTAAAAGAGTCGTTTAAAACGCTGATTCTTTCACGAACAAACAACCACTAGTACACAATCAGTCCACACCCAGATAGCACACGTACGTCTGCAAGATGTCTGTTAAAGATGTCTGTTAAAGATCACTTCATCTGGAAAGCATCTGCTGTGTACAAACATCTGATAGACGTCTTTAAAATGTCAGTTTTACATTCATTCTAAATCATAAACATCTTATAAACATCTTAAAGACATCTTCTAAACGTCTATTTGACATCTGTTAAGAAATGTCCTATAGACATAATGCTGATGAGCAAACACTCTAAAAATATGTCTTGCAGATGTAAATGCAAACGTCAAATAGACATCTCCGTTATGTAGGCCTATGTGTGCTATCAGGGCAGTTGCACTCACTCAATCAGGATTTACCTTCAATCAGGTAATCGAAAGCCTTTACATGTTGGGGAGTGTGTTTGTTGATGTTTTAATTGATTGATGGAGTTAATTGATGAAGTGTTTTGGCAGGTGATGTTGTGTAGCCACACGCTTTTAATTCTTCACACGTTTTAAGGTTGAAGCACGTGGTCGAGTTTGTCTCTCGCTGTTTTATTTTAACAGTCGACGTGTTTCTCTGTCATTATTTTTCTGAGTTAATTGATAAAGAGATGCTTTTGCAAATGTTGTCACATGAATGATCACAAGTGTGGGTTTATGAGCTGCTAATTGTGTTCGATTAAAACGGATCTAAAACGGATAATGAGATAAAATAACTTGTTTTGAGGAACGAATACCGAATCACGAACAGACTGTTGGGATGTTAAACACAATCTGGAGCCTTACCCCCTCTCCTACTGCTTCTATGAGACATATTTAACTTTCATGCTTGTTACTCTTTCTTCAATGACTCGTTTTTATTAAATACAGATGACAATGCAAATGTGACTTTAATATGAGTTTCAAACCAAGCAAACCTCTTATATAAAGTGCTTGGGAGTCGTGGATTGCTTCTGTACACATCCATAGGGCTTTATCAATAGTTTAGAAAATTAAGAAACTTAAGGCTCGTTATTGATTATTACATCTCTCTGTGTGTGTTTCATCGATTTAAGTCATTGATATATGAAGCTACTCACAAGAATGAACCAAATATTAAAGACTGGGTGACTAAATGTAAGGTTCAAGAATTGGTTTTCATTTATCAAGTCCATTTCTGGCCCCTCATGCTGGATAGGTTTGTGTGTGTGTGATTGTATTGAGTGAAGAAGTGGACAGATTGCGGATGATAAGTGAGGGAATGGACCAAACGGTAAAAAAAGTGTATGTGTGTAAATATGGATGTGTCACCGAGGCTCAGAAGATGACAGGAGTATAATGTGCTGAAATGATTGACAGTTTATGTATTATTCATGCAATCCTGTTGATCTGAAAGAGAGAGAGATGGAGAGACACAGACAAACAGAGAAAGAAATAAAAAGAGACAAATTGCCTGCACCTCTGTAGACTGTTCGAGCTGAATGGCTGTATTTAAACCTTGAGCGACTGCAGTGTCAAATCAACAGAATTTTCTCATTAAGCTGCCACAATACCCATTTTAAGTGTATTTCGGTACTAAATACCATAGATCTGTAACCAAGATCTATTGTTGTGAATGTTTGTTAAATGAATCTGAGGCCCATTTAGAAACATCAGTGATTGTACAATGGCTCCTTATTAGTATTATTAGTATTGGTATTTTGATTCATCCTAGTGACTTCTGGTTTTAGCCATTTGGTTTTGGTTGTTCTAATTTGTTCAGTAGGTTGCATAAATGAGTTTGCATATGCATTTAGTTCAGATTGACCTGAATGCTGCCATTTTTGTTTATGAGCGCACATTTTTGGAGCCAATAATCGGAGCCGTAATTGTCATGGAAGAGACATCGAAAAATACATTTTATTCTGTTGAGAACCCTCCAAAAACTTCTGGCACTGGTGGAACATCTACAGTAGTATAATTTAATTATTTTTTGCAGTTTAAAGGGATAGTTCACCCAAATTACCTCATGATTTACTCACCCTCAAGCCATCTTAGGTGTATACAACTTTCTTCTTTCAGATGAATACAATCGGAGTTATATTAAAAATGTCCAGGCATCCATCCATCCATCTGTAAGAATTACAGAACCTCAGACACTTTGATCTTTCTGAGACAGACAATACACACAGTGCATTAACATACAGACATCTGTTTCCACATCTCACTGAGAGAAAATGCGGGAAAACGTCTCTCACATATGCATCAGTTCCCGAAACTCAGATACTTTGATCTCCTGAGAAACAGACAATACAAACTTACACGGGCATCTTGGAGAAACCCCACAGAGTGGTGGTGCAGAAAACGCCTCTCTCACATATGCATCAGTTCCTTCTCATCCCCTTCCTTCCCCTCACCCAGCTCACACAGAATGGTCAATAGTAGAATATAATGTTCTACATGAATGCAAATAAGATTTATAGTCATGTTTGGTTTCATTTGAAATATATTCAGGGTGAGTGGTACAATGGTCTTAATCTTACAAAAGTAGACTAAAAGATAATACAGATCCTAAGAGTTAAGAGATACTTTGATTACCGTAGAGGGTCATTCCATGCAAATTACCTTCTGTTCCCATTGAGGTGTAAACCACCCAGGTCTGGGACCTGGGTTAATGTAAATTCCAATTGTTTGTACATGCCTCCACTTGGGGGATGTTTTATCTTGGTTTTGTATTTAAAGGATTGCAGCAAAAGGGTCGGGGCGATTCTGTTATCAGAGAGCCCGTAGCATGGAATGTGTCCACACACTCAATACTATGTATTTTCCTAAAGTCAGGTATGAATCCTTTACTCTTAGATTTGTCTATGAGAATTTGATGTCTTGTATTGATTTGATATCTTTGAATTGGCTGTGGAGATAATTGACATAATACATATTTACCTGACTGATAAAAAATTGTTACATTTGACTTATTCTGAAATACTCTAAAATTATTTCCTCAAGTAGATTAAGTGAAGGCGTATGTTTCCACAAAGCTGCGTCCAGGGTTAAGTGCACATTAGATCTCAGGATTAGATGAAGCATGGGGCGCATCAGGTGAGATTTGGTGTTTCTGACTAACAGCTTGGACCGTGGTGTAAGTTTACTCGTTACGTAACCATGCATATTGTTTTGAGCATTAATTAAGTTGTACGTAGTTATTTTAACTATCGGGGGGCTAGCCAGCGGAGTCTAGCAGAACCGCTGATTAATGTTTGGAGCGTTAATTAAGTTGTACGTAGTTATATTAACTATCAGGGGATAGACTTTTAGAGGGTCTACAGAACCGATGATAAGTTTGAGCTATACATGGGTATAGTAGGGGTAACAGACCTTACATTTAAAGCATATTAAATAGTATAGCCACAAACATCTGGCTAAGGTCAAAATGGCGAGTTTGTGATGTTGGGTACCAGCATAGTGGCCCGCCGTGAGGAACCCTAGGACAAGATCCTAAGAAGAGGTAAAATACGGTAAAGACGTTGTAACTGACTACGAATGGGTCAGAATAATTAGAGATGAACAAACAACCAATTGGCATTTCAACCTAAATTCGAGGTCATAATAAAATTGAGTCAGATTAGATTATAAAATGGAGTCAGATTATAATTTAACTTAAATTGAATAAATTTGTGCGCTGAAAAGACCGAACACGCAAGTTACCTTCATCCACCACTGGATACCTTCAATGGGCCAAGTGTGTGGACCTTACATATCCATCATAAAAAGTACTCCACATGGATCCGAGGATTATGGAGATTATGATGTATAGAGATTATGGTTTATAAAGTTTTAAAGATGGATATTTTTCATGCACTAACGCATCGATTCGCTTCAAAAGGCCTTTATTAACCCTCCCGGAGCCGTGTGGAGTACTTTTTATGATGGATGGATGCACTTTTTTGGGCTTCAAAATCTTGACCCCCATTCACTGCCATTATAAAGTGAAGAGCCTGGACATTTTTTTTTATAGAACTCTGATTAAATTCATCTGAAAGAAGAAATTCGTATACACATATGGCTTGAGGGTGAGTTAATCATGAGGTAATTTTCATTTTTGGGTGAACAATCCCTTTAAATGCTGCTTTCATTGCAAGTCTTGAATGGCCATCAATGGATAAACTTGTTTTTCGACCACTTTTTGGGCCACACCGAATTGTTCACAACCAAAATGTCTTAGTGTCAGTCTATTATTATTTCCCATTTTGTGGGACTGCTGAGCTTGGCTTTTTATCTTGCTATAGAAAAAAGACAACAATAGACTGCTTAAATGAATTACACGAGTATGAAAATTGCATTATAATGTTCTTTAAGAGTGTTGGGCAACCAGTTGTGCACCAAAGCAATGCATTCCCAAAAGGCTACTGCCAATTAGTGTAATTTTAATTGTGTGTGCTCATCAGTCATTTTTACACATTCAGAAATTGCTATTTGAATACCTATTAAACCGTTTTAGTGCTATGCTGGACTGAACGAACGACACAGCCCCTTTTGTTCGGTCAGCAAATTTTAGTTCTCGAACGTGTTTTGTTCATATTTATTCAGTTCATTCACTAAAGAGTGGCTTGTCAAAGACTTAAAGCAATTGTATCGAAGTTTTTTACCTTGAAATATCAGTTCCAAAATTATTCTGATGGCACACTGAATTTTAATAAGCCGAATGGCTTCTGTTGCTTTCTCACGTTCCTCCCGAAACATCTGTTTTGCGAGGAGTGAGCTTGGTGAACGTGTAGAAATCCCGCTAAAAGGGTGGATTGTTTTACGGCAGCAACAAATGCATGTGTACAGCTATCCATTGCAATTACGACAGTGATATATTAACGACAGTGAATGCCACTTAACTGTAGGGGACTCCAAAGTCCAAAAAACACACAAAACTACTACATACAGCTGCTTTAAATTCACTCTGATTCATTCAGTGAAGGAATATATTCATTTGGTTGGTCCAGCCAATGCAATCTGTGCTCATTCTGCAGTATAACACTATTTACTTGTGTTACAATCAGTTTTTGAAGGCAGGATAAGGTCACCAAAGCAGTCAAGCACTTTACAAAGGAAGGATGATTTGTTCACTTAAAAGATTTGTTCAAAAACACATAGTCATTCTCGATCGAAACACCTCTAGATAGTAATAATTAGGTCTCAACACCATTCAAAGAGTTACAGAGCCATTGTTGCCCCTTAGATGTATTACTTCCAGCTTCAGGAGTTTCTAAAATCCAGGTCGAAGATGGCCACTGAGCCCTTGGAGAGTCGCTCCTCTGACCCGTCGTTCTTTAGAATATTACTCACAGTATCTGAGCTCGGACAACAAGGGAGAGTAATTGGAAACCAGTACCGAGCTATTATACAGAGGATAAGTGAGAGGGAAGAGCATTGATTTTAAGCTCTGCTGGATCTTACCCTGCTCTTATGAGAAACAGGAAATTGATTGTGAGTTTGAACCTCTTCATCATAATGAATATTAGATGCCAAAATTGTCAGCTAATGAATATGTCCGCATGTATCAAAGTTAAACGTGACTGCTCGCTCATGATTCTTTAGAAATTATCTGTTGCACTCTCTGTCACAGGCCGGTCATGCGATTGATTTTATTGGCAAGTGGGAGTGCAGATGTGACCTTGAATGAAGTGCGAAGGACCCATGGTTCATTTCCATGCTTCTTACGGCGCATTCTTCAGCAGTAAAATTCAATTATCGTCACGAACGGAGAGAAGCGTGTGACCTTATGAGTGAGCGTGTTATATTTCAGAGTCCCAGGTTTTACTTTTTCTATTCTATTAAACATTTGCCATCACAATTGATTCATTGAAGGACACAGAGTCTTGAAGTCTTTCAAATGAGAAGTTTAAGTGCAGGTTTAATGGAGTAATTGTTCATAATTTGTCCCCCTTAAAACGCCGGAAAGCGTCGCTATCTGATCCGGTAGTCTGATGAGCGATTAAAGGTCCGTCTGTCTCATTGATTAATGCTAATTTCGACCCTGGGGTCGGACTGAATCAAAACAGTGGCCCGAACGCCCCAGTGCACGATGACAAATATTCAAGTCATGGCGACTCTGTGAAATCATATCTTCTGAGGCAATATTTATTGTTGCACAAATTAGTGGCACTAGTGGCCATTAATGTAATTTATAGCGATCTGGATTACAATTTAAGAGTCATCAAAGTGATTAGCAAGAAACGGAAAGGAGAGCACGCCAGACAGCGAAAGGAGGAGAAAGAGAGGTCTGACTTTGCAGAAAAACATTGTTGTATGATATCTACCTCCACCCTACATGAATCTCTGTTGACAGCATTTGCAGTTGCTTACCACTGAATATCATTGGTAATTTGTTCTTCAGTTTGGCTTCATGGATCCAGTAAAGCACTTAGAATGGAAATAAACGTTAAGACTCGCATTATACATGTTAACATGAGACTTATATGGGAGAATAATTGACTAATCTTGTCTCAAAGTCATATGCAAGACGTATTACAATCTACGCTATGATGCTTTAAAGTAACCCTGTAATTTTCTTATGATACCGTCATGAAAGATTACCGAAAGCAAATTGCACTCACAGGAATTACATTACCAGAAATTAATCTGCCTAGAATTCAGCCGCTAAAAAGGATGATTTAGACAATTAAATAAACATATTTATGTGCTTTTAAATGCTTTTAACAAAAATGTGAGCCTAAAATATCTACTTTTAGACCCTCAAAGTGCTAAGTCCTGTTTGCTTCAATTTCAAGTGATTTACTGTAACCGTGATTAGTTTTTTAAAACTGAGGAACGAGTCAAAATTATTTTCTGTGGTAATCAACAAAACCACAAATGCTGTCTAGATAGGCTCTAAAAGCAGCACTTTTTTTTTTATTTTTTTTATTTAAGTCTAAAGTCTTAAGGTAATTTTATGTTTTATTGGCTTTTATCACTTAAACACAGAATACGATGTATATATAATGTAATTCCCCCTTCGCCGGGAGTTTGATTGACAGGCGATCTGACCAATCATAACGCAGAATCTGTCATTTTGTCTGACAAACAAACCAGACAGGAGAGTAGATATACATCGGTGGACTTGAACTTGAAAAATGGTGTATTGACGTCTTCCTGCAGTTGAAACAAGATACCTTCTGATGTTCATTCATGTTTATTTCGTGCTCTAACTAGTAAAGCTGAAGAAAGGATCGGTTCACATGCCGCTTGAACTGAGGCGCTACAGAGATCTGTCACGACACATTAAAGAGCCACAAAACTGTGTTTATTGTTTGAGTTTATTAAAAAGTGACAACATTTGAAAGCTGAGATTTTAGTCTAGTTAGCACAGCTTGACTCAGAAATTGAGCACTAGCTCAAATATTCTAATGGAAACTAACATAGCTTTATATCTTGCAAGCAACATCAGAATAAAACGTATAAAGCAATTAATAAGTCGAAAATTAAATTTAATCTACCATAGCCTACTCTCTTGTGGGCTTTCATCTAAATCATTTAAATTAGGCTATTTTTTCCCCAGAATGCACTGAAAATTCACAGTAGCATACTGTATGCAGACTGTACAGAAGGGGACTGTTGAGAATACAGTAATATACTGTGAAAACAACAAAAATAATTTACTGTGCATTTTTATAGTGATGCATTTGGCAGATTCTTTTATCCAAAGTGACTTACATTGCATTCAAATAAGTATACGTTTTTATCAATTCCTACAATCCCTGAAATCGAACCCATGGGACATTGGTGTTTCTTAAGGTCATGCATGCTATCATTATTTAAACAACAGGATTGCCCTAAAGTAGGGGTTTGGACGCTCTTTTTATCTGTTTTATTTATTTTGATGTCTTGTTGCCAACTTCTGGCCCGTCTTGCCATCCTGGGTGTGTCCCACTTGTGTTTGGATGAGATGCAGTGGCAGGATCGAGAGAGAACGACTACTGTGAGTCCCACCAACTATGGAAGCGAGTCGTTTGGCATGGGTAGAATTAAATGGATAGGGAGAGAAGCTGAGAGCGAGGAGAGAGAGAGAAATTTTTGCGTGTGTGTAATCAACTCATTTTTCATTAGCTGGAAAACCAACCACCAGTGAAATGACATGAAGAATACGGCATTTGAGACCCCCGCCACGCCTGGCGGCGCACAAGTGACCCTCATGCTGTTCTCCGTGATCGCTGTAGCCCCCAGCATCCTTGTTTACGCCTCCACCCCCCACCCCCTTGGGGCCCATGTAGTTCAGTGTAACGAGCTGGTTGTGGGGGATTCTTTCTCAAAACACACACACACACACACACACACACACCTCACACACACAAACACAAAGGAGCGGTAAGTACAGGCATTGTGTGGAGGGCACATGAAATGAGAGGTAGGTGCTTCTCAATAGCCGCGCGTTCGGCTTGGTGCCTCAGATGAGACGGTGAGGAGAGTTTAGGTTCAGACTCTTGTTAGCAGACAGTTATGGAAGTGCAAAATTCAAGTAGTCAGATGCAAGTCAAAAGTTATGTGTATTAGTGCTTTTCACAATACATATTGTTTCAAAGCAGCTTTACAGGAAATCATGATGTTGATGTTTATATCTTAACATTTTTATGCCTCATCAAGTTGGGAGAGAAGATTTGTGATGTGATACATTACAAAATGTAAATTTTTTGGTGGAAGCAGTTAATCCTTGAGCTAGACTACTATCATACCGATGTGATATACTGTATAGTAAATAAGTGGACATACTTATGTATCCAACTTTGTTTAAAGAGCAGGGAGATAATATAGTTACATTTTGCGATGATACAAGCAATCAAGCCATTGAGATATGCTATATAATATATACTGTTTGTCACCCTATGTGGTTATACTGCATGTATAAAGATAAAGTTGGACATATTTTATATACAACTTTATATATATAGTTACATTTTGTGACAAAAAAAATCTGGCAGTTGAGAGTTGCTATATATATTATATATAGCTTTACGTGACTGTACTGTATGTATGCAGATAAAGTTGGATATATTTATACATCTAACTTTATATAGAGAGCTGTGCGAAAATATAGTTACATTTTGCAAAGAAATAAGTCAACAGTTGAGATTTGTTATATAGTGTATATTGCTTTACAGGAGTATACATATAGAGCTGTGTGATGATAATATAGTTTGCACTGGATCAGAAAATCAGTGGACAACTGAATGTGTCTAACGCTGTAAAGTCCTCTGGTCTTCATAATGCAGATGTAGCTTCTCCTCTGCAGAGTTATGGTGATGACCCTCTTGATTTTCCTCCAGCTCTAAAAGCAGGGTTTTGGCTCCATCTGACAAGAGCGAGTGTATTAATTCAGTCTAAAAGAGGGATCGCAGCACTCCAGCGGAGTGGACTTGAGTTCGGTCCAGACTCGCTTGTCATTCAGAGAGGGACGGAAGACGCTTGTCCAGTCATCTATTCTGTTCTGTTCTGTTCTCTTCTTTTCTCTTCTCAGTTGGTCACAGCTGACTTTTTTTTTTTTTACTTGTAGCGTCTGGACCAATCAAACACACAATATATATTTTGTTTTTATATTTAACAAATACTCTGTAACCCCCTCAGTTAACAAGCCATATGAGGACCCATGAACCCTTCCCCCCGAAATGCGTAACACCCCAGGAAACCGAACAGGCACCTGGTTGCATGGCAACCAACGCTGATAACACTGGGTTTATTGGCCAAAAGAATGTAAAGCAGGGAAAATCCCTGCATGTCCAAAGGAAAAGCAGAGTAGAAATGACTGTGTTCTAGTTAATTAATAGAAAAACCATTATTTGAATGAACACACATATTCTTAAGGCCATTGTGTATATTATTGCTGTTTTGTATTTGGTCTTGAAACTGATATACGTTATGCAGAATTATAATCGAAACACACTCCTGGTCAGCACATATAATCTTACCTTGTTTAGTATCTATGAATTCGTCTTCTGTTGATTTAAACGAGAGTGTATATTATTTGTTGGTACATAGGCAATATATATTAGTGTTCTGATAATCTTTAGTAATTTCGATTCAAGTCCATTTGCATATTACCATGCTTAAAGACAAAGAGTCGTAAACCCTCCAGCAATAGCCACCTCCCGCTAGGAAATTTCCATCCCTCTCATTGGACAAGCCCATCTTGAAAAGCGGAGATCTTCTCCGACCTTAAAGGCCCAGCTCCAGGGACCCTCCCAGTCGGTGGTTTGTTTTAATTCTGAGAGGATGTGACAAAAACGCACCCGGAAACCCTAAGCTCGTGCCAGGCCTCGGCCTTGTCCTTTCCATTCGTCAAGTTACTCTGACTCAAACTGGTTCTTTTCATCAAGTAATTTCAGCAAGATCTTGGACCTTAAGATTGCATCAGGAATCTATTTTCAGACAGACGAGACTTGCAAGTATCAAAATTAATCTTATTAATTGATACGTTAGGTATCATTTGCACCTTTTTACAAAGGTGTTTGAACTAAGAATCTGAAGTTTCCCTCAGGTGTAGATCTGCTGAATATGTAAATGGTTCCATAAATTTCATTCCTTTTGTCTCTTTTCTGTACTGAGTTAAGCGCTAACCCTGTCCTATACCAACTGTATGTGTATGTGGGGGTGTGTGTGTGTGTGTGTGTATGTTAGACCAGTTTATGTGTTTATGTAGTATGTTGGACTAGTTTAAGTGTTTATGTAGTTAATAAAACCTTACTTGTATCACACTTGACGTGGTTCATTGTTTGCTTATAACTGGAGTCACTTAATCATGCAGATTTATGCTACAAGCTTTTGTAGAATTGTACAGTAAGAAAGTTATTTCCCTTAACCAGGAAATTAACGTTCTTAGAATTGACAAGACAGTTGACCCTGAGAGGTCAGCTAAATATCTACAACGGATCTAAAATATTCATAATTAACCATAACTAGTTATTCATATTTCCCATGAACTGATTCGTTACATACTTCTTCTGACTCACCTCTCATTTTCTCTTTTCCTCTCTACATGTCTCATCTCGCGTTGTCTTTTCTTACTTCTTGTCTTGTCTCTTGTCATTTCGTCTCACTCACATCATCTGTTGTTTGCTTGTTTCTTCTCCGCCTCTTATTCTTGTCTTGTCTCGACAAGCTTCATTTTCTTCTCTTCTCTTTTCTCGTCTCCTCTCCTGCTGTTTTTTCTCTTTGTTCCTTTTGTTTCTCGGTGGGTCTCAGCTTGAATTTTTTGTTTACTTGTCTCACTTTGCATTTTCTTGTCTTTTCTCATTTTGTTTTTCCTCAACTATTGTCTGCTTATTTCTTCTTTGACTGTACTTCTTCTCGTCTAAATACGATCTCTTTTCTCATCTTGTCTCATCTTCTTTCCTCCTTTCTTTACATTTATTTTCTCACCTTTTCCAGTTTTGTCTTTCCTAAAATATTTGGTTGCTTGTTTCTTCTCCGTCTCACTTTCTCATCTAGTCTCTTTCCTTTTTCATTTCTCCTCTCTTCATTTTTCCTTTCAAATCAACTCGTCTAGTCTTGACTTGTCTCTTCTCGTTTCTTCTGTTTACTTCTTCTTGATTTTCATTTCTTCACACTTTTTCTTAGTTGGTCTCAGCTTTTTTTGCTAATTTCTTCACTACCTCTCCTCTCAATTTCTCATTTTGTCTCATCCCTTTTCATTTCACTTCATTTTTTGTTGCTTTTATTTTTGTCTTATCCTACCACTCATTTTCTCTTCCCGTCTCTCATTTCATTTCTTCTCTCAGGACTGTCTCCGGACGGACTCTCAGACAATTTGAAGTTTCGGAAGCAGGATTAATATGTCAAAATGTGCAGAACAGAATGATGGAGAGAAGAACCCCTGGAGTGATTCTTCAGTCAAGGTCATGTAGAGGAGAGCAGTGAATGTGTCTCTGAGCGAGCGCAGACAGTCAGATTGAGCAACTTTGTAAACTCAGAGGTGAGAGCAGGTTTACTGATGATGAGAGGAGCACAGGGAGGAACTGAGACATCAAAGGCTTTCGTCATACAGCTACATGACGCTGTATACGTGCCTGTGTGTGTGAACGCACACGACATGGACTTTAATGCATGCAACGTGTTATGCAACCATGCCTTAGTTCAATATGAGCAGCATCCCTTACGAAACAAAAATATATGGGAATATACTGCAACATATAATGCTATATATTACATAATACATTTCCATATATTAGAAACTAGTGCTTATATTTTTCAATATACAGCAATATATGCATTGACAATATAAGGCTATGTATTGATACATACAAATATATTTAGAAATTAAGAAATAAATATTCATTGTTTGATTCTTTATTTAGTATATATTGCACATAGGTGCTCCCATATAAATGTGAATGTATGTACACACATATATACACACATTCACTGAATGAGTTACAGCAGATTTCTAATTCCCAGCAAGCTTTGCTTGACTGCTAAAGGAGAGTAACAATTTTAAAATTAAGTGTTATTTCATGTGTTTTTTCTCAATATTAATATAGGGGAGATCTGTTAGTGTTTAATGTTGTAATTGAAATGTAAAAGGGTTTCTGGTGTGTGTAAGTTTGTGGGGTTACCATTGTGCAGAAGAGTAGAGCCTGTGGTTAGAATGATGACTGGACAAATATTGATTTACTTATGTTATGTTAAAACGCAATTTCAGCACAGTGATAGTCTGTTCATTAAATGTTTAGTATGAGCAGATGTGCTTATGCTATTGTAAACTAGCTATATTTAAAAGTATGCAACATGTATATCATAAATGATAAATATAAGAAATATATAGCCCATTTCCATGATTGTGTCACGGGTTTGCTACTGTGAGGAGCACGGAACGAGGAAACCAGGCGTACCAGCGAGTACAAACCAATGAGTTGAAATGCAATTCATCGTGGGGGAATCACACTAGAAAAGGGAGTTGGGAAATAAACAAACAATACCGGGACAACACAACTCAAACAGGACTCAGACTTTTAAGACAGGATGACGAGGGACTAAGGAAAAACCACATGGGCTCATTGGAAATAAAACTGGGACCACTTGGGATGTGCAACTCAACAAAAAACCTGGGGAGCAAGACACAGACAAACATGAAACAGCAGTTGGCACATAACGCCCCATACGGAAGGAGTTGTCCTCACACCACTATAACATCAAAGGAAAGGGGGGGTGGGCGCTTGGAGGTCACTCAGGACAGACACGGGGACAGGGGACTCTAGAGCGTTAACCCTTCGGGACACCATGGAGGATAAGGGGACGCGACGAGGACAGGCAGAGCAGGGGACTCGGGGGACAGGGCGGCAGAAGGGGACTCGGCGACCGGCCCCCCCCAGGGCGGAGCAGGGATCGGGAGGCCAGGGTGGGCAGGGGCGAACTCGAGAGGCAGGGCCGGAGCAGCTCCGAGGCTCAGCCCCAGCCTCGGCCTAGCCCCCCCACCAAAAAAATACTTGGGGACATTTACAGGGGCTGTACTTGGGGCCAGGACCCCGCCATGGGCGGCATAACGGGGGATAAGGAGCCATCCCGGGGATTAACGGGGGGTCCGGAAGCCCTCCCTGGGATTAACGGGGGATCAGGAGCCCTTCCTGGGCTTAACTGGGGATCTGGAGTCCTCCCTGGGCTTAACGGGGAAACCGGAGCCCTCCCTGGGCTATACTCTGGAACAGGAGCCGACACTGGAGTGAGCTCTGGGGGAACGGGCACTTGAGGGCGCTCTGGAAGGCGCTTACGAGGAGCAGGCACTCGGGCTGGAACCGACACTGGGGCCTCATGAACGCATGGAGGGCTTGCCATATTAATGTTCGTTGGGCTTGCCACATTAACGTCTGGCGGGCTTGACTCGGGAACTCCTTGCTGACTTGGGGGAGCCGCGGACGGCGGCGGACTGGTTCTGGCTCAGGACCTGATACTCCCCAGACATCGGAAGACACCTTCTCTCCAACTTAGTCCAGTGGTGTCTGGGAGGTCCACAGGGCAATGGTAGTTGGCCCCGAGCCAGAACAGCGATAAGGACGGCATAACTGCGGCGAGCTTGGAATATGGCTTACTCGTAGAAGGGGAAGATCAGCGAGTTAGGACGGAGACGAAGAAGCGAGCGCAATTTCCATAGACCGAGGGGGGAAAACAAGGAAAACATAAAACTTCGACCAACGGTGGAAAAACACTGAAGAAACAGTCCCCCCCCCTTTTTTTTTGCTTTTGTGTGGTTCGGAATTCTGTCTCGGGTTGCTACTGTGAGGAGCACGGAATGAGGAAACCAGGAGACCAGGAGTACAAACCAATGAGTTTATTTAAATCGCGGGGAATCACACGTAGCACAAGGGAGTTGACATAAACAAACAATACCGGAAAACACTAACTCAAAGGACTCAGACTTTTAAGCACAGTGGGGCTGGGGGGGGGGGGAAACGAGGGACTAAGGAGACAAAACCTGGGATCATTGGAAATAAACACATGGGAAAACGCCTGGGATGAAATCAACAAAACAGGGGAGCACGACAAAGACAAAACATGGTGGAACAGAGTCTGACAATTGTGTGTATACTGCATGAGTAAATGTTTGTTTTATATATTTTACACATGCAGTACCATATGTTATCTATATTTTATAAAGTGTATTACTGAATATAAAATTACATATATTATGATAGATAAGTAAATATATTGTCACATATTTTTCAATATATGAAAAGCGGCAATTCCTTATGTATTATTCAGTATATTGTAATATATTTACACAATATACTATTCTATATCATTTCTAATATACCGTTATGTCATTTAATATATTGATCATTCATATATAAGGAAATATATTTTCTTTGCGTAAGGGATGAGAGACTCCCTTCTCTCTTTCTCTTGTTCCGTTTCTTTCACAAATTAGAACACTGTCTCAAGTTTCTACATGTGCTCCTATCAAATTGACCGTTTTGTTTTTAAAAAGTTTTTTTGTTTTTTTTTGCTTGTTCGTAAAATTTAGCCAAAACCTGTTATTATATATCAATGTGGCTATGTAATAATAATAATAATAAGAACAATAATAATAATAAATGAACATTATTAGTATTATAAAATGATGGTTCAAAGAAAAACAAAGTAATGAGAATTTATTGTTACAGTACTGTAAACTGTAAAAATTTACACTTCTAAGCGTTAGCATCTAATTTTTTATGTTCAGATTAAAATCATCAAGCTTTTAGAGCAATGCAACAAAAATATAATAATAATAATAATTTAAAAAATATAAATAAATTATTATTATTATTATTATAACTATTACAGAAAAATACAATAATTTTATTGCACAGTACAACTGTAAAATTACACTTCATTTTCCAACATTAGACCATCAAGATTTTATTTTGGTGGAAAACTGCAGGAAGACTTTAAACCAGTTTTGCTGACAACTGCCAGTTCATAAGTGCTTCTTATTACACATTTGGGATGATGGTTGGCGCATGTTGCATTCCCAAACTTAGAGCAGATGTAGAGATGAGTTTGTGTGGAGCAGCATTTACTGTGAACCGATTCGCATTGAGATGCTGAAAACACTGGATCATGAGCTGCTCACGTGTAAATGAACACAATGCTTCACATTGAAACATGCAGCGCGTATGTGTTTTCATTTAAATTGCAGCATTTGCCTTTTGATAATGGCCCTAAGCCATATAGTGATTTTGCTTTTATTTCGATTAATCATGCAGCTGCATCGCATCTCATGATTCCGTTTCCTTTTCTTTTCTTCTCATTCTCTCCTTTCATCTCATCCCAATTCATCCTCTTGTTTTCTTTCTTTATCATCTTATTTTCTTCTCCTTTTATTCTCTTCTCTCCAACTGTTTTGAGGAACTCGAAGCTATCGAAGAAAGCAGAACTGTGGAATTATAGGAAAAGCGTAAAAGGAGACCAAATAATCACTAAGGATACAAAACCAAGTAGTGTTAAAACAAAACAAAAAACTAGCACAGTGACAGCAACTAGATAATGACTGAGGTATGACATCACAAACCCACCACTCACATCCGCACACTTTTGTATATATGTGTGTGTGTGTGTGTGAAAGGCCTGTCATGTTTTGCGCTGTGCTTTTGAGGAGCTGTGAAAGGAAAAACAGGGAAAAATCTTTTCATCACTTTCCTCTCCGGAGAGCAGAGAGCCTCTCCAGAGGGCTGGAGACGGAACGAAAGAGCGCGTGTGTGACTCACTATTCATGTTTGATATTTTTGTGCTAAGTGGAAAGAGACTGTTGTGTGTGTGTTTCACACTGAGGGAGAGAAAAGAAGCTGAATGTGTGTGAGGTTGTGCTTTCTCTGTGAGTTGACGGAAGCGTGTGTGTGTTTGTGTTTATTTATAGGATGTCATATATGTTATGCACAGTCTTTATATATATTGCATCTTCCAGCTGTAGCAGCGGTTGAACTGTATCTGAAGAAGTCTGAGTGTAGATGAAGGCTAATGTACCGATAAACAAATACTATCAACTAAATAATGCAAACAACAATACAGTACACAGCAACATACGAACGCAGAGTATAGAAATATACAGGCAATATATATTCATCCATAACAAATGATGCATCAAACGCAGCCTGGAAATTCATCAGATTCATGTGTGTGTTTAAACAAGGTTGTTAGAAGAGATTTGTATGTGTGTGTGTGTGTGTGTTAAAATCTGGCAATGTGTTGAGATGGACAGATTGTGCTGAATGAGTGCCATGTCTTCAGAGTCTGTTCATTCCTTCATTCCTCTTCTTCTACCATGTTGTCCTTTTATTCTCATATCTTGATCTGTTTTTCCCAGTATAAATCTATCTATCTGTCTGTCCATCTATCTATCTGCCTGTCTATCTGTCTTCCTGTCTGTCTGTCTGTTTTCCTTCCATCCAGTCATCTGTCTGTCTGTCTGTCTATCTATCTATCTATCTATCTATCTATCTATCTATCTATCTATCTATCTATCTATCTATCTATCTTCCTGTCTTTCTGTCTGTCTGTCTGTCTGTCTTTTTTCCATCCAGTCATCTGTCTATCTGTCTGTCTGTATTGCTTTCCATACACCTGGCAATAAACCAGCCACATAAAGAGCCTGAAAGAGACAGCGGGCGGTTCAAAAGAAAAGCACGCCATTACACTCGTTAAACGACCTGACATATTCATTTCTCATTCCCCTTTGTACTCGTCCCCAGTGATCACCTGCTAAATATTTATCAATAAGAATCAATTGAGGGGATCGTTAAATATTCATGATCTCGATTAATATTCGGAGGCGTTGGATGCATAATGAGCAGCAGGTGGAGGATGGAACACGACCAACATTCCGAATTCCATCATGTTTGTTTACTGACTTCTGTCAACTGGCCGTCGCTCTCAATTTCCCCTCCAGGTAGCTTGTTATAGTTTGATTTCCTTTGCGATGGCTGCCCTCAATGTCATCCCTTTCAAGAGGCGCCATGCCCAAATATTCCCGCTCACATGTGCTTGGTTCCAACAAGCCTGTCATTCTTGCGATCTTGCGTTTAAGTAATCTCACCTCACTTTCCACACCGGCCCACCGTTAGCTCACTCTCGGGCCTCATACCTTCAGTTTGCTGGATAATTGCTTTCACAGGAGTCTATTTATAGATCTTCAGACGCAATAATGAGTCCTGATGCTAGAAATACGTTTCGTGAATAGACTCAGTTAGCTAGTGATAATGATTTTCAGCACCCCCGCTGAAAGAATGGGGTTTGCTTATTTATTTAGTCAATTATTCCTGCTTATTAACAGAAGCTGTCCATCATAGGGCAACTTTTCAATGACAACCAGTAGGTTGCACTCATTAGTTTTTTGTTTATGTTGCACTGGAATTTTGGACTTATGATAACGCTGATGCAACATCATGGAAATGTTTACAATTATGCATTTGGCAGATGCAACTTAAATTGAATTAAAAGTTTGCATTGTATCAGTTCATGCATTCCTGGGGAATTGAACCCATGACTTTGGTGTTGCTAGCACCATTTAAGCTATAGTACCATTGCCATTGTGGAAATGCGCTATTTACAGTAAAGTCGTGATTAATGTATTACTTGAGTGAAAGTGTCTGTTGTAAGTCAGGTTGCTGAGATTAAGTGATTCAGTGTAAGCTGGTCATGTGATCTCAAAATGGCAACTCTCATGAGGCGACCCACTTCATTTTGTAGGCCAATGATATGCATGGATTTCTAATGCCATGTGAGGGATGTATACTTTTAAACACTTTTCAGAAGTACTATTCATTTCTTCACTGCGTAAAACTTTTTGAAGTGCACTTTAAAGGGCGCCAAGCCCAAAACTCAGGCTTTTCTCATGGATCCTTTCGTAAAGCATCCCAGATTAGAGAGATCAAGAAGGCTGTCATGAAGGTAATAGAAATCTGGTTCGAAACAACCACCAACATGTGACCATTGCCACCTGTTGTTTTGTTTTTTAAGTGCCTTTATCTATCATATGAGCCTTTATCTATCATTGTGGTAAATTCTGCTAGTTATTATTCTGAAGACACACTGACCCTAAAATGGACTTTGATGCCCCCTGGTGGTCAGAACTAAAAGTAGAGGGGGGAAAAGCAGTGAAGGGATGGAGAGCTGACACATGAAACACATGATGCACAACAACAATCTCATAAAAAGTGATTTCACCATCCAGAAAACACTTGACGGGAGAGTATGTGTTTGTGTACTGTTTGCGCACACACTGCTGTTATCCTCCCCATAATTAAAGTGAAAGGTAAATGAACACACACAGATGTGAGCACAGATAGGGAAAACCAGAAGAGCAGGCACAATATGGCCTAAACAGACCAAATCCAAATGCGCACACACATTTGCATGTCACTGTTTGTTCCTTCTCATGATCCGACACCAGTTGGGCTGCTCTGTTCTCAATCTCCTCTCATCCGTGTTTGGCGCCAAGGGGGTCTGTAATACCTGGAGGGAGGAATGCGTTTGCATTTACATTCATCCAAACGGAAGTTGCTAGGCTGGCGCATACTTTAGAGCCGCAGGAAATTACATTGTGAGAATGCTAATGGCAACATAATGGCACTAGTGACTGTCACAAGTTCAGTATGGAGTACCACAAGGCTCAGTACTAGGACCATTGGTTTTCACCCTGTACATGCTACCCTTGGGAAATATCATTAAGAAACATGGAGTTAGCTTTCACTTTTATGTTGATGATATATTTCTTCATGGCACGACAAAATTATTGGACCAAAAACCTGCATTTAAAATTTCCTGAAAAATACACTATAAAGCTGCTTTGACAATCTGTATCATATAAAGTGCTATATAAATAAAAGTAAATTGACTTGACTATCTGAACGGTGACGTCAAAGACTGGGAAAAAGTGTCCTTTTCAGATTCAGTTTGGATGTAATTCTGTTCAGATTGGATTCAGATTTTATTCTGAATTCAGATTGATATTCAATTAGGATTTTATACACATCCAATTCAGATTTAATTCACATTCAGCTTAGGTTAGGGTCACAGTTGCACTAATGAGTGGAATGCGGAGCAAGGAACGGCGGGAGACAAGGAGTACATCAATCCAGAGAACTTTAATTATAACAAGAAAACCTCACGTAGCACATGAAGACAAACAAAACCGGACACTGAACTAAAAACAGGGAACACTATTTAAACACATGACAAGACAAGGGGATGATGAGACACACTTGGGATCAATGGAAATAAATGGGGAAAACCTGGAATTAAATCAACATAATCAGGACAGGAACAGGAAACTAACCAAATATGGGCAAGGAGGGCACATGGGGAGCAAAACACACACAAAACACGGAACAAAGTCTGACAGTTAGATTCAGATTGAATGCACATTCAAATAAGACTAAATACAGATTGCCATATTGAAATTGAATCCGTATAAAATCATCATTGAATAAAATCTGTATTGAATCTTCTCGAAATGTAATTAACATTAAATTCAGATGCATCTCTGCATTATAATTTATTACATTACAGGTGGGGTACTTTCACCTGAATTGATACTAATGTGGTATAGCAGATGCTATTATAATGTTATTTTGTAAACTTCCTGTTCATCAGGGCACCAAATGTAATGGAAACTGGGCGGGACAAGTGTTCTCAAACATGTACTCTTCCACAAAGCTCTCTCTGTTGAGATTTATATTCGATAACACACACCCTTATTGCTGAGTATATTTGCTCAAGCTATTGTTATGCACACACTGGTACAGCTGACTACAAAAGGATATTTACTCGTGACCTAGAATTGTATACATACAGCCACGTGCACGCCTGGGAAAATCCTGATAAATAGTATGAGACAGATCTGAGGCTAATGCAGAACATCAACAATCATGTACAACTCTCATTATTTCTTTTTTTTGTCTTCATTTGTTCTTACTCTTTATTTCATTAATTACCACATGTGTTTGTGTATATATACACATTATATATATTATATTCCAATTAATTAGTCTTTTTATTTATTAATTTAGGAATACTTGTGTGTGTATTAATGAAATCTAATAAATAGTAATAAATATTTTAAGATTTATTTAATATTAATTTATATGTAATACTTGTGCGTGTATAATACACTTATGCAAAAGTCTGTCTGTTTGTATTATATTGTATTACATTATTTATTTATTGTATATATTTACATTATTTAAATACTTTTGTATGTGTATGTGTGTAAAATGTTTACATACATATATGTGGGTGTGGTGGCACTTCGTTTATCTGAATATAATTTTACACAAGATTTTGTGGTCATGTTTGAGGTCTTGCTGATTTGCACATTCCTTTAGTGTGCTTAAAACCTGCTAAAATGATCGAAAATAATATATAAAATATTTAATAATTAAATGCACAGTTTTTTCTATGCATTGTATGTCTGTTGCATGCTGCCTCTGTGTATTATTTGGTATAGTAAGACTCCTGTGGGTGCAGGTGGGATGGAGTGAGTATGTTTTTGGCTTAGGTATTTATAGAGTGAGAGACAACAGAATGAGAAAGATGGAGAACGCAGATAACTGTGTGAGTTTCTACAAATGTGAGAATGTAAAATGAACACAGAGATTACATAAATGGTTAGCACGCACACACAGAGAGCGTTTAATTGCACTGCTACTATTGTCTGTGTAAGAGGGTTTGTGCTGTCATGAGACAGCTCGTGTGTCACATAATGGACCTGTGTGTTCAGGTCAGGTTTCACTGTGTTTTGGGGACCAAATGTCACCACCTGAATAGTAGAAGCTGAAATCACCTACTTTGTGCAGAGCAGCCAACAGTCCCCTTGAGAAATATGGCTTAGACATGCTAAATAATGTTAATGGAAATGCAGAAATGTCCTCATGATATGAATGTGTGTGTGAGTGATATTAGTAGCGCTTTAGCACCTCTTTCAGTTATCATGAATCCCTTGTGTGTAATGTCAAAGGTGAAAGAGCATGCCAATATGCCTTGCCGATAAGACGAATAACTCACATGTGCTCAGGGTGTGCTATCACATCAGCAGTGTGGTCATTCTTGAAGCCAACTTTTGCCTGAATGGCAATGAGATTCACTGTTTTGGATCGCCACATTTAATGCAAAGTTCTGTCATGAAACTCTAGATGGCGCAGGTGTAACCCGTCTCTCCCGGGTTCTCACCGCCACACCTCGTTCTTGTTCCGAGTGGGTCTTGGGTCAGTTTCAACTGAACTGTAGGCTATAGCCTACATGTATTTCAGATGCTTATATTATGCTCTTGCCCCGTCCATGCACGTTATTATATGAGCGGGTTTTTTAAAACATTAAAACTGCTCAGGTAATTTCAGTGGTAGGCTATGATACATATTCATGTAGCCTATTAAACTCCCTGCAACTCGCAAACTCCCTGTGATAGCGCGCAAATATTTCTGCCCATTTTTCGCTCATTGTCAGCCTCTGCTTTTCTGCAACAGACTGAAGCCGCCTTCAGCACGCCTTGCATTCAGCTAATAAAAGAAAAATTCTGCAATTTTCTGGTGTTATTTTATTATTGTTGGGGCAGTCTCCAGCTTAGGGGTGTACGATATTGACAAAAAATTATATCTCGATATTTTCTGGGATTTTATTGATAACGATAATTAGACAATATTTTGCTGAGTGTGTTATTGTGCTGATATCTTATACAGCTGACTCCTGAATTTTTTGATATTCTTTATATTCTGTGTGGTTATCAGTTCACAGCAGTGATAGAAATGCATCTTTTCCAATAAGTTTAAATAGATTTTTAACTTTTATGGGCATTTTTCCTTTATAAAGCCATTTTTTTCTAAAAAGTGTGCATCATCTTTTGAGTCAAACTCTTACATTTAATCAGTCAATTAGAATAATAAGACATTTGGGCTGTTAACAAGCAAATTAAATCAACACAGAAGCTGCATCTGAAGTGGCATTTAGATGCATTTACACACATGTATTTTGTTTAATGCAAGACATGAATGCATTTAACCTGCAGTTACAAATGCATAAATAATGTTTTGATATATTAAACATAAAACGTTGAAAACTGATATTTGAAATTATAAAAAAAAAAAAAAAAAAAAAAAAAAAGCACGACATGTGAATAACTTAAAACTGCCAGCAGGTGGAAGCAAAATCCCTCTTAATTGAGTTATTGCGATTGAACCTAATCATTGAAACCGTTGATTCATTCAGGAACGAAAAACCATCTGTTGCTCAGAGACACAAAACAGCGCTGTGGCTGTATTCGGAATGATTTTTGTTGGCGAAATAGAGCAAAAACAAGCAATATGGTGTCTAAAACGTAAGTCTCTTAATTAACTTATTGTTTATTGAATTCAATGTCACACTTGTAATCATGGTAATTTTTGGAGAAAAAAAAAAGGCACTCTTCCGTGTGAAATTGATTAACTATATGAAATGGTATAAATATATAAATTTTCTGCCGTCATGTCTTGAATTGGTGATCATTCTAAATGCATTTTAATAGACTGAAAAATAGAAAGAAAACACACTAAATGCGCACAAGCACTAGTCTAGACTTCACGTAATGTACGCGTGCGCTCTGTAGGGATGTTTTGAATGGTTTTTGCAAAATTCTCGATAATGTCAAATCGCACATCGTTAAAACAACAATTACGATATTATCTCAGAAACGATGTATATCACACACCCCTACTCCAGCTATATCTTAAACTTCTTAAAATAGCTTGTTCAGATTGGTTTTAATCACTGCATAAACAAAAATTAACCAATCTTTATCTAATTCTGATTGGGTGGGCAACACTGTCATTTGGGTGAGCTTAGCCCACCCCTGCCCATGTCTGGAGCCGGCCCCGTCTACAAAGCTTTCAATGTACTCTCATTATAAAAATAACTTAATATAATATAATAATGTTTTAGTCTAACAAGTAAGTTTTTGCTCAAAACTAACCAAAATTAAAAAAATAATTTGTTTGTAATCTCTGCACAGGAGAGACTTGGTGTTATTTCCAAACAAAAGGAAATATATCTGCATCGGCTATCAGCCAAAATGAGTTGAAATATCAGCATATCAGACATAGGCAAAAATTCAATATTCTATTAAACATCCTATTAAAGAGATCTCATTTGGGATTTTCTTTCCTTTGAGGACACCTCAGTTTAAAGAGGAAGAGATGATCGTATCTAAAGACAGACAAATACATTCCTACCAGTGAAACCTCATGAATATTTCAGGACAGATGGTGTTAATTCATGGACAGGCTACACGAGGAGATCATCAGCGATCCGCTGATCTGACTGTTTCACAGCCCCTCTGAGACCAAACACACACACACACTTCACTCGCCCTCCAACACACTTCAGTGAACCTACTAGTAATTACTTGCCCTGACAATCCAAGTCTAGATGAACACGACTGTCCCTGAAGGTCACGAGGTCAAACACGAAGCTCAGAGAATTTGCTTCTGATTTATGAACTAATAGTTGGTGTTTGCTAAGGCGAGCGTTACTCATCGTGCTCATACCTGGTGTACTTGGCATTTAACTTCTGTGCATTTGCAATTTATCCTGCAATGTTTGTTCTGCAGACTCAAGTCATGTGTTTTGTTGAGAAAAAGTATTCTATTTCTCTCCTTAAGCATCTCGCCTGTTGAATGATAAAAGTTGCAAAAAAATCTACATTGAAGAGGAAGCAGAGATAACTACCTAGCAATCACCCACAACACCCTAGCAACTGCATAGCAACATTACCAACATTTTTAATGTTTAATGTTTTTTTTCTACAAACTAGTTTGAACGTCCAGCTTTTCCTTAAAAAGGATAGTTCACCCAAAAATGTATGAATCACCTATATAAGTTTCTTTCTTCCGTTGAACAAAAAGAAAGAAATTTGTGAAGAATGTTGGTAACCAAACAATTGTGGTAGCCATTGATTTCTATAGTAGGGAAAAGAATACTATGGAAGTCTATGGGTGCCAGCAACTGTTGGGTTACTAACATTCTTCAAAATAGCTTCTGTTTTGTTCAACAGAAGAAAATAAACTCATACAGGTTTGGAACAGAACTAACGCACAGCCGCCACATCCTGTACACACCCATGAAATATTTACATGCTGTAATATTACGTCAAAATATTTCATCCATTTTCTTATTTGCATTTCACAACGTCTCCGTCAGCAACTGATCCTGCTTCGCAAGGGTTCTAAATCCTGCTGGAGAGAAAAAAGAAAGCAAGCTCCTGAACGCAAACCTAGTGCGCTGCCTACCTAGCCCGCATATTGTAGCTACAGTGTTCAGAAGGTGCAGTACAATAGGTGAACTACAGTAGGTTTCAGATGGGAATGATTCCTCGAAGGCTGCTGCTCCACTTTTTCTTATTTTCTTCCTGAAGTGGTGTCTGTCCGTAACGTGCTGTTTACAGCATTCCTGACATCTAATGCGCATCACAGCTCATACGGAGCCATAAAACCGCTTGAAGAGAGAAAGAAGAGAAAGATCGGGAGGGATGGAGCACTTCAGTGATAGAAGTGACACATATGGGCTAAGTTAAGATGTGAGGGATAAATGGAGGAGGAGAGAACGGCAAGATAGTGAGAGAGGGAGTGTGTGAAGAGTCAGCAGTTCATTTTGTTCAGTTCAAATTCATTTTGTATGAAAACTTATAAATTATTAAAGACAGATCAACTGTGAGCTACAAGGCTGTTTATCGACAAGTATTTGCTTTTGTTGAACCCATAAACCAATATTATTGGGGGGGGGGGACTTATTTTTTTAGTAATCGTATTCACAAGCAAACTTCCTGGTTTGAAAAAAAATTTTACCCAAACCTATATTGTTATATACACATATATCTATATTATATAATTGTTATTATATATGTGTTATCTGTGAAGTACTGGACGTAATTCATATTATTTTGATAATTAAATAATGAATAATATTAATTTTAATATTTCAGGAAATATGTTTTTTTTATGGGTATTATCAAATCTGAAAATTTGTAGTCATGCAGCAGCTCATGGCGATTGTAGTTATTTTTCCCTAAGAAGTCAGTAAACAGCTTGCCTTTTTGTCCAATTTTCAAATACTTTTTTTTTTTTAATCCGTTAGAGTGAGTTTGGGACAGACGTGTTTATTCAAACAATGGAGACAAGAGAAAACCCATTTGAAAACAGACATTAGTTGACATGACGTCCTTCACAATTGTTTTTCCAGCAAAAAAAAAAAAAATGTGTGTGTATACAGCCACACACACAAACACACAGGTTCTCTTGTTTTTATGGTTCCGGGGACTCTCCATGGCCGTAATGGTTTTATACTTGTCACAAACCGTATTTTTCTACTTGCCCTACACCAACCTAAACCTAAACCGTACCCCTTACAGGAAACTTATGCATTTCGATTTTCAAAAAAAACTATTGAATTATTTATAAGCCTTTTGAATTCCGGGGACACTGAAAATGTCCTCATAAAACACCTTCTAAAAATACCTATGTCATACCCATGTTATTATACAAATTTGTATCCTCATAAACCACGTAAACATGCACACACACACACACACACACACCCACACACAACATATATATATTATATATATATATAGAGATTCTCTAATATATAGATATATCTATATATATATATATTAACGGAATTAACCGTCGGGGGTGGGATAATAGGGTTGGACCACCCCACTCACAACACTGCTTCTGTCTCTTATATATATGTGTAAAAATTATTTTCTAAATATGTTATTTTTCATTGCCCTACAGCGAGGATTGTTCCTCTGCTCTCCAGTATTGGTAACAGCCAGCATGTGCTCCCAAGCATAACTAATGCATTGCATTGTTGTGTTGTGTGCCAGCCTATTTTCTGTTTGACTTGAGCTGAACTCGACTCCCAGCATAGCGCAAAACTGGGTTTAATTCATGTCCGCCAATGTGACCTTGTCATCTGATCTAACACAAGAAGGAGAGAATCTCCCATAATGTGTGAAGCATCACTTCATCCAGGAATATTCCCAGAGTCGCTTCTTACACTGCACCTGTGATGCCATTGGCTGCCAAAGAGCCTCGTTTCTTTCTTCTTCTTCTGCACTCCGTTCAGTGTCTTTTGTCTTAACTTCCTCGTCACATTCCTCTCTGCACCATTATTGTCTCGCTCTTTATTTCATTCCCACTCATAAATCACTTCAGAATCATTCAAAACAAATGTAAATTACCCTCATTACCTGACTGAACAATTAGACACAAGCATACAAAGTCATTTTAGGATAAACACTCCTTGTAGGAAAGAAAAATCACAAATGACATCTCCATTAAAATTGTATATGATGTATTTCCTTTTGAAATAGGACGTTGAGGTGAGGCTTATTCTTTTTTTATTAGCAAGCAACCTTATGTTTAACATCACAGCTGTTAACCATGATTTCTTGCTTGATTTTGGTAATCATTTAATGAGATTAGCTGAAGTGACACTCTCAATCTTGACAGTATTTCATGGACAAAAACGTGCATATGCTCCGACAAAACCACAAGTAATCCACAGCACTCCAGTCCATCAGTTAAAGACTTCAAAAGCCAAAAGCTGCATGATTGTAAGAAACAAATCCATCAAGACATTTTTAACTTCAAACAGTTGCTTCCAGCTCAAATCTGAGTCCAAAATTCATAATAATGCTTCAGTCTTCAGTGAAAAAGTTGTCTCATCTGAATCAGGAGAGAAATATGCACAGATCAAGCCAAAACTGTTTAAAATAGTTCAAATATGTTGGTTGATTTGAATGTGAGAGAATATCAAAGGATGCACTTATTGTGATGTTTTTATCAGCTGTTTGGACTCTCATTCTGACGGCACCCATTCACTGCAGATGATCCTTTGGTGAGCAAGTGATACAAGCATACAACGCGATCATTAGAGAGATATATATCAATACAACCAACATCTCTTGTTTTTCTCCACACAAACAGATCTCGTTACATGCGTCACTACATAATATATGAAACACAACAGCTCAACATCCCTGTCCGCGTGTACGTCCTTTGTTTCGCACATAACGTTATTTCACTCCCGTCTGGCAGCAGATCCTCTCTGCCCCCTGGCCGTGTCTCTCTCCCCAGGGTGTGCCGCCCTGAATACGGTGGAATCTTATCTGATCCAGATAGCAGCCAAACAGCTCTCCGCTGAGCTGCCGCGCCGCACAGATAGCCTTCTCCCTCTCTCACTCGCTTTCTCTCCGCCACCAAAAGAGCACCTCTGAAGTGCCGGAAAGGTCAAGTCACCAACAAATCATTCTCAGCCGCACGTTTAGAGCCATTGTCTCGCTGTGACCAGGGCAAAGCCGCTGAGCTCGAAGGACAAGAGCCTCTCAGAGCCGTTCACTCTTCCTCTGTCTGAGAAGGAGATCTGTATTACCTGGAGAGAGCAATCCGTTAGCATGACAGGCATTAGTGTACTTCGAAGTACACATATATTAGGGTGACCATACATTTTCCCAGGACGCATCCTGGTCAGGATTTCTATATTGCCTAAAATATCTAGGTTTGGCTTTGTTTGCGTGTGCAGACCGACCGGTGTATGACATCAAAATACCATACAGACAGTTTGAAAGCATAAGGAACCGTCTGTGTGGTATTTTGATGTCATACACCGATCGGTCCGCACACGCAAACAAAGCCAAAACCTAGATAATTTAGGCAATATAGAAATCCTGGCCAGGACACGTCTGGGGAAAATGGCACGTATGGTCACCCTCACCTATCTATTTGACATTTGGCGTTTCAGATTGATATAGTTACAGCTTCTTAGCTAAAATGGCAAACAACCTAGACGGGGTTCCATCCAAAGTTGCGAATTTAACTTTTGTGCAAAATTGGAATATCGTATAAAGCATTTGCAAATAAAGCATTGTTTCCATCCAACGAGTCAAAGAGAACTAAATCATCACTTCCTGATAAACTGGCATTATACATCACTAAGAAAAGTAGGAGAAGCTACTGAATATAATAATTTTCCTATATAATAAATTACTTGCTCCTCAGAACGAGCAGACGAAACACAATGAATGCGGGTATTGTTTCGGAGGTGGATGCTGCTGTTTGGGAACGCAGCCGTTTAACAGTTCTGGGAGGCAATTACATAGAAATACTTTGATGACAGACTTTCCCCAGGCATTTCAGCACGACCAAAACAGCATATAGATGCTGTGAACAAGATCGGTCCGCTGGTTAGTCAGGATTTGCCGTCCCATAGCGCAAAGTCACACAACTTTTTTGATGCGCTTGAAGGAATTTATTCGCAAACTCCATTTCCATCTCCCATTATTCACATTAACCATTTTTCGCACAAGTCAAAAACCACCTCAAGTGAGCGTAAAAAAGTCTTTTTTGCGAATTAAGGCATTTTTATTCGAAATTCAGCGTTTCCAGCTCTCGATTCTGATGCGATACTTCAAAAAGCGCATAAAAGCAGGGTGATGGAAACCCAGCTAATGACACTTGTTTCGGGATAGGTTAGGTTTCCACCAACAAGCTACTACTTTTAAACTGAACCTGGCTGAGTTTACATCACATGACATCATGAATCAAGGTTGAATGAATTTTGTTTTGACTTTTCAAATTGGATCTATGGTGATACTGAGATGTTGCTTACTGTCTTACTTATCATAAAGATCTTAATTTCTGCATTGATTTATAAGTATTTTGTTAAAGGGATAGTCCACCCAACACTGACAATTCTGTCATTGTTCACTCACCCTGTTGTTGTTCCAAACCTGTATAACTTTTTCTTCTGTGGAACACAAAATAAAATATTTTGAAGAATCTTGGTAACCAAACACGTTGAACCGTAGCCATGGACTTTCATAGATCCCCCCCCCCCTATTCTACTACAGTTTGGTTAACGAACATTTTCAGTTCAGAATATCCTCTTTTGTGTTCAACAGAAGAAAGAAACGCATACAGGTTTGGAGCAACTTGAGGGTAAGAAATTATGGCAGAATTTTCATTTTTGGGTGAACTGTTTATTCCAACCAGATTTTAAGGTACTCAAAATAGTTAAATATTCTTTAAAAAAAAAAAAGGAAACTAACTACATTGAATCTGCACTGAAAAGGTGTAATTTCTTTGTAAATATGTGACCCTGGACCACAAAAAAAAAGGGTCAATTTTTTTAAAATTGAGATTTATACATCACATGAAAGCTGAATAAATAGGCTTTCCATTAATGTATGGTTTGTTAGGATTGGACAATATTTGGCCAAAATTTGAAAATCTGGAATCTGAGGGTGCAAAAAAATCTAAATATTGAGAAAATCGCCTTTAAAGTTGTCCAAATGAAGTCCTTAGCAATGCGTATTACTAATCAAAAATGAAGTTTTGATATATTTATGGTAAGAAATTTACCAAATATCTTCAAGGAACATGATCTTTACTTAATATCCTAATGATTTTTGGCATAAAAAGAAAAATCGATCCTATCATTTTGACCCCTACCATGTAGTGGATAGTACTAGAAAGATCACCAGAGACCTCCTTAACCGCTTTGTGCTCCAGGGTCACATATATGAATATTAGATGTCATTTATTGTTACAATCAGGGCTGTATCACAATTAGGGTGATGCATTAAACTTGAATAGATAAATTTACTTTAAATACGGCTAATAATACTAAAAAACATCACAAACAATGACAAACAGCAGCGTTTAATGAAGCATTTTCCTTCAGTAAATTGAGAGAAGGACTTCTGTAGTGGAACTCAAATGAATCAGTGAATCATTTACTCACATGAACCATCTGAACAAACTGATTCATGATTCAATCACTTTATTTGGGCGGTTCTTGTAAATAAGTTCTACTACTACTTTTAAACTGAACCTGAGTTTACCCACAACTTATTCACCTTTATTTGTTCATATTTAGCTGTGTAACACTGGCACTTATGTACTTTGACAAGTGATTTGATGGCTGAAAGCACAACTAGATTTCCCTGTCTAATATTCTCATTGGTCATCACATACTACAAGTGCATTGAAGCAATAGTTAGAAAACTTTTGGTCGTATAATGCAATCTCTTGCTTGTTTCCTTTACATCCATCCCAGAAGTCAATGGATTCGCAGCATAAACTGTAGTGCGTAGCCACCCTCTCTGTCCATGTCTCCTGCTGGAAAAACATTCAGGCTTTAAAGCAGATTAGCTGTCCAAATTGTGGCTTTGAGGTGTCCGGTAACAGGAAAGGATTTAGCATTTAAAATGAAGTCGCATTGCCAAAATAAACTCGATTTCTCAAGCTTTGAAGTGGAATATTGCATGTACATGTGAGGCCACAATGGAAACTGGTGGCATTTAGTCATAAACACCTTAAAATAATGCTTCTTAAAAGAGACAGTTTTAGTATTTTCAGTCATATGTGAGCAAGTACCGTTTTATGTGTGAACAGTAAAGATGATTCTCCTATAAAGCTGTGGATTTTAGAGTGGACAGTAAAGCTGTTCTGCAGTCGACGGGCCTTCAAATATAATCTGAAGTAAATGGGTTTTATTCAGGCTCTTTCGGCTACTAAGCTTGAAGGCCCTGACAAAGCCAACATCCATACATCCTTTGAATGTTTTGAAACCCTGTGCTGGTCTATAATCGACCTTCACCTGTGTATTCATCATCATAAATGTTGACAGTAATGGAACATATTGTAAAGCTGCTCCGTTTTTCCCAGCCAGGTGTAATTGCAAACGAGAGCCATATGGCCGTGTTTCATATTGATGTTCTAATCAAACGTGTCCTTACATTCTTTAAAAGTCACAAAAACATCTATCAATGGACTGCGGTAGAGGTCATTTTTAATTTTACATTACAGCGGCAAAGCATTAAAGAGCATAAAAGCATTAAACTGCATTGAAAATTTGAAAAGGAGCTTGCATTTTTTTTTAGTCTATGTGCACATGTCAGATGGACGTTTTAAACTTTTGCACACAAAATATTGGATTGCACACAAACTTGCACACAAATATTAAATGTTTTATTGAACTATATTAAAACTTTTCATTGATGTTTACAATTAATCACACTATTTTAGGAAATACAATAAATTCATTAAATGAATCAAATTCAATTGATATTAAAAAAATATATATATTAATATAAGATAATCTCTTTTTTTATCTATAATTAATTAATTTAGACTTATTATATTTTTGTATAATATACAAATTTGTACGATTATTTTTAGATAATATTTTTAAATATCAGGAAATATTATTAATTAAAATAATGAAATGTGATTTAAAATATTATTTGTAATTAAATGTTGAATGTATTGTTTGTCATTTATATGATAATATGTACCTATTTGTCATATACATGATAATAATAATAATTTAAATATTCATAAAGCATATTATGTTTTATTGTTGTAGTTTTATTGTATTGATTATTTAGTTTGCATTATTTAGTGCAAAAAAAAACTATTATTAAATATCTGTTGTACATATCAAGTATTAGACACCTGAACACTTGGAACCATAAAAATAATCTGTATTGTTTGTTGTTGTTTATTTAAAAAAGCAATCAATATTGGTTGTTTGCTACACTTATAAACATTAAAGCGTACAGCAGTTTAACTCATTGAATAAACTGTATTTTCATCTCTCACAGCCGTATTTCCACTGTGACATTAGCTCCATCTCTGAGACACCGAACAATAGAGGAACTGAGTTATCTTAATGTTCCTGTTATTAACTCTCATCTGTTTAAGGACCATCAACAATCATCCCGTTTTATGAGCACTGGTAGTGTCTTTATGCATTATAGCACTCTGGATATTCACAGGGTGTTATTATAATTTGTCTTGAGGCCGGTCAGACGCACAAGAGCCATAATTATTTTACAAGCTTCGCAATCTCCTCCATACCTTTGAAGACCTGGGAAAATGATGTCTTTGTTGCTTTGGAACCACAACACCTTTGCTTGTCTTCATATATTTCCCATTATGAGCTTCTAGGAATGGAGCCATTTAGCCATACAGAGGAGGTTGTTATTGTTCTGAGGTTGCTCTCTCATAGCTTCAGACACTTCATGGAGACACACGTGAGATTACTGGGCGAGAATTGGAGGAGGAGGACACCTAAAACAAGCATTTTGTGTCTTTACAACAACACACACTAATGAATCGTGCACTTTAAAGGGTTAGTTCACCCAACAATTAATTATCCCCCTCATGTTGTTCCAAACCCGTAAGACCTTCGTTCATCTTCGGAACACAAATTAAGATATTTTTGATGAAATCTGAGAGCTCTCTGACTCTGCATAGACAGCAAGGTAACTACCACGGTTCAAGGTCTAGAAAAGTACCAAGATGATCAACAAAGTAGTCCGTGTGACATCAGTGGTTCAACTGTAAAGTTACGAAGCTACGAGAATACTTTTTTGCGCAAAGAAAACAAAAATGACGACTTTATCCACATTTTTCGTCTCTACTGCGTCGCGCTACTGTGGACACGCGTTCATGACCATATACGCGAGCATGTGCCGGCGCTGACTCAGATCCGGCGTGATGACGACATTACGCCGGATCTGGGTCAGCGCCGGCGCTGCCACACACTCACGTCATGGTACTGTCGTGAACACGTGTCCAAAGTGACGCAGTAAAGACGAAAATGTGGAATAAAGTCGTTATTTTACTTTTCTTTGCGCAAAAATTTATTCTTGTAGCTTCGTAACTTTACAGTTGAACCACTGATTTCACACGGACTACTTTGTTAAACATCTTGGTACTTTGCGGAACCTTGAAGCGTGGTATTACGTTGCTGTCTATGGGAAGGTCAGAGAGCCCTCAATTTCATCAAAAATATCTTAAATTGGGTTCCAAAGATGAACGAAGGTCTTACGTTTGGAACGACATTAGGGTGAATAATTAATGACAGAATTTAAATTTTTCGGTGAATTATCCCTTTAAGACCAAATGTGTGTAAGAAAGGAGGAATACAGTCAGTTTGAAATGCTTTGTTGACTTGACTTATTGTGCATTGTCTGCTCCATTATGACACCAAACGAATTGGCAAGAGTTTTTGCCCAACTCTCTTCTGGCTTTCTATTGTTAGAGTTGGACCAATAGTCCCGCCCCAAACAACTCGCCGCCATTGGTCACCCTCAGATGACATATTGAATTACATACAAAATTAGTGTCAGAAACGCACTCTATTTAAGCAAAAGTCTCCATTTCTCTCCATGTTCTCTTCATTTTCTGTTCATTGTGATTTTTCGTCCTACAGTGTGTGTGTTTTCAGCAGATAACCCGCAGCTCACAACTCTTTCAAGTTTTTTTCTTTCTTCGGCGTCAGGATCAAGCTGAAATGAATCTCGATATGCCTCTCTATAAGACTCTGTTTGAAACAGGCTCCCTTGCTGTCTACTAGCTATGTGACCGCTGCCTTCTATTGCAACTTTCAGCGATGCTTTATAATGATTAGAAACATAAATGCCGTAGAGCTGCTTACTTGATTTACAAATTGATTCCAATAAATGTGATATGCATGCTAAGCTAACACATGGTTACTCCGAACCAAAAGCATAAGAACATTACATTAATAATAGTGGGTAAAATAGCCTTGTTTAATTTACTTTGTTTTTGTTGTTCCCTTGGCTGTCACATTCTCGCTTGCCTTGTTACACTAAGGATCATGATGTGACCCCAATAAGAGGACTTATAAGGCTCAATTTATTGACGCGTCCCCACTTTACAATGTTTTTTTGTTTTTTATGAGCTTGTCACAGGTGCATTCTGGGATTACCTTGTCCACATTGAATACAACTGATCCTGAATTTGGCCAAAATTGAGGTGTCTCTGAATGTAACCTTTGCCTACAGAGCAGTGCTAATTTTAGTATTTTATAATATACATAATCTAATATTTTTATATATTGTGATTAGCTTGATTTATATTTCAGTTTAATAAATTTTAGTTATTTTTTTTTCTTTTCGGGATGTGCTGTTGTCCGTTTTTTTAATTTTTATTTTAAATATATAGGTTTAATTAATTTTTATTTAAATTTCAGTTTTAGTTTTCTTTTTTTCAGTTATTAATTTTAGTGCTTCAATAGTACTTATTTTAGTCATTTTTGTTTAGTTTGTTTTTCATCAAATATGTATATTGTCTTTTATTTTAAACTTTATTTCAATTAAAATAGTTTTAGTTTAAATTCAGTTTTAGCTTTTATTTACCGTTAGTAATTTTAGTGCTTCCAGTTAAACTTAATTTATTTAGTAGCCAAGTTAACAGTTCACATTTTGTTTTAGATTACATTTTTCATCTAATATGTATAGTTTTTTTATTTCAGCTTTATTTCAATTAAACATGTTTGTAATGGTTTCAGTTTTAGTTAATGCTAATAACCCCGGTACAGTTTTCACCACGAATGCTTGCTGAATTTGTAACCGCATACTAGCTTACTACTCTCACTATTTGTACCACAGTAAGTGTAGTATGCGATTCTGAAGTCTAGGTAGGGTGCTCACTAGGCTTTGGGACAAAGCAAGTCCAGAAAAGTTTCAGGAGATTTTTAGTTCATGGACTTTAAGCACATTAAAAAGCATCAGCCATCTCTCGAAACTCAGTAGATTCTTCAAGGACACTGTTGGGACGCTCACTGTTGGGTGTATTTTAAGAAGCGGTTTCTCAAAGCAGAAGTTTCTTTCTTTGCAGTGGAAATGCCTTGAGAAAAGTTTTTTTTTTTGACAAACACGTCTAAGAGCCTGTGAGTGTGTAGTTGTTTGTGCAACCGTGTGAGTGTGTGCTGGTCTCCGGACATGAGAGTGAGGGACGCAGACACACAGTTCACCAATTACTGCCAAATGTCAGGGTTAAAGAAAAGCCAGCGCTGGAGAGAGAGCCTTCATTTGCTCTGGAGAAAATGTCATACTCTGCCTGCCGGCCCTCAGGCGTGCCCTCAAAAGACTGAAGGAGAGAACAAGAACAAGGGGCGTAATATCTTGGTCTCATTCAGAGTTTTTGGGACAGCATCAGCATAAATCCTTATCATTTTTCAATGGACTTTGCATTGATAAGTAACAAAATGAACACTGCAAAAAGATTTTTCAAAGGTTTTCGAAGTACATTTTACTAGAAAAACTGTTTTGCTTTTGTTGTGGATTTTTCTTGGGTGCGGCAAATGAAGTGGAGAAGCAGAGTTCCAGATGTCAAATTAAGACTTTATTTAACAAAGAAACAAAGCTGGGAAGACAGTCACAGCATTCCAAATCATTCTAAAGTCTTTGTTTGTCAGCTCATATTATTATACCCCTTGTTCTCTCCAAATTTGGTCATTTTCAGTTTTTTCTTTGTTCCGGTTACTTTTTATTGGTTTTAGATACCTGATTTGCTACAATTGTTTCCAACTCTTTTGGCCTTGTTTTCTAATTGGTTGGTAGTGTGGTCATACTAGATATGTGTCAAATTTATCTACTTGCTTTCATTTTGCCACCTTCCATTGGTTGGTAATGTGGTCATACAAGATGTGTACGTCACATCCATCCACCTGTTCCTGATAATATTAGATTTTTCATGTTTACGTCTGCTGTCTACTGAAAGGTCCATTGTCTAATGAAAGGACCATTATACGTGTTGTTACATTATTTCAAGTTCACAGGTGTACTTTGTAATGAAAGGTTTACTGTCTAATGAAAAGACTATTATTCGTTCTATGACATCCAGGGTTAACATAATTCAGCATATTAATATATATATTGATTACTTTCATTTTCACATAATACTTCAATAAAATTACACAACATATCCCCCCTCTGAGGCTTCATCAAGCCTCACCGCTAAGCCCTTTGCCTAGAGTGCAACACCATAAATCCACCCATCCTTCTCTCTTTCTATGAACCAATAAAGGTCCTCCATCATTTTTTACCAAATGGTTTCTTTATGCTGTTGCACTCCAGAGGAAGTCAGATCCAAAGATCTCTCCTCACAATTGACTAGAGAAGAGTAAAAGAATCTGCTTCCCTTACCTATATATTCTTGGGGGTCAACAAACAATGAGTCAAAATAAATCAGCAATGTGTGTTTAAGCTTGTGCATGAGATGTCTTTAGCCTTGCCCATGGTTGTCATGGTTATGTAGTGTATTTGAATGATTAGTTAACTGATTAAAACAACATAACGTAATAAATGGTGCACTGGTCTGTCCCTCGTAGCCAGAGGAACTCAAAGCATTGCCGGTAGCTTGGAGCGCTATCTGGTGCTGCTGTCCTTCGTTGCCAGAGGAGCTCTCAGGCAAGCTCCCTTGCCCTCCAGCACTATCTGGTGTTGGAGTAGATGGTGGGTTTTTAAACCTCCAGTTGAATCTACTCGTGTTGCTAAGCACTGAGGTGCTCGTCGATCCTTTCTTCTTTACATACTTTGATAACTTTTCCAGTGTTTAAGAACAAACAAATTATATACTGACAGTGAATTTAAAAGATGAAAATAAGTAATCTTTCTTTATCGTCCCCTTTGTCTGGTTGTATTGCCTCGTAACACGGACAATGACCTGGTTATGACACGGTTAAAACCTTTAACATTCGCTTTTCTTTTCCAAAAATAATAACTTTTTACATTTGATATATTTAGCAGCATGACTTCAAAAACATATGATAAATGATTTCACAAATCAATGATTTTAAGGATTAAAATGACTTCAGGAAGGAGCATATGCCAAAACAAAATAACAACCTCTAAGTCTATCCCCATATGCTATTATAAGAAAAGAAAATACAAAAATAACAAAATAGAAAAACAAAAGGCACTCCTTCCCTACTATTCTGTTGTTATTTCAGGAAGGTGTTACTCAAAGTCATCCAGTTCATCCAGTCCAGGTCCCACTGTATACATGTTGGTCAATCCAATATCAACTCCAGCAGGCTTTACCGATACGTTAATCATCTGTTTGACTGCAGCATTGGCCAGCATTGATCTGATAAAAGGCACAATACAACAAAACAGCAAAAGAAACAACAACAGCAATGCCAACTATGATACCCACTCTAGTTAACCATTGTCCCCAAGAACCAAAAAATTAATTAAACCAATCCCAATTTTGCATGTCTGCTCCAGCGTTTTTGGTCACTTCTTCTCTCAGGTTTTTCAGTTTCTCCATAGCTTTGGTGAATGATCCATCTGGGGCTGTATTATTTGGAATATAAGTACAACAGTCAGAACCAAACATTACACACACTCCTCCTTTTTCTGCCAGGAGTCAATTCAGTGCTTGTCTATTCTGCCATGTCATTTTACTTGTGGGACCCAATTGTTGTCCCAGGGAAGCTAGGGCATTATCAGTATAATTGATTAATCTCTGTTGATTATAGTAAATATAATTTATCCATTCTAAGTTCTTATTTGGGGTTAATCATACAAGTATAGTCTCAAATCCAGACTTAATCTCACTTCTTGCTTTATTTTTCTCTGGTATTCCCCTTGGCTGGCCTATCACATCTAAGTATACCTCTGGGTCTGCTTCATAAGCTCTTTTGACTCTATGTCTTTTTAGTTGGGTCTGCTTAATTTCATTTAATTCTCCTTTAATCACTGTCACAATGTTTGAATGGACCTTCTGGGACTGGTATGTGGCCAATGGGAGCAGATATTCCTTTTCTAACGTTATTCTGGGCACAAACTTCACACTCTGACAGATACCCATCCACCACAGCTTGTAAATAAGGCGACCAATATCCCTGCCACTTTATCTTTCTAATCACTTCTCCCCTCGCACAATGATCAAAAGCATGCGCGTCAGAGATGAGGATTGTAAACAAAGGTATGGGAGCTATCATGTGTCCCTCATGAGAACGCCAAACTCCATTTACATCTCGAGTTGCCCCTCTGTGCTGCCACACACTGACTTCATATGGAGTAGCTTGTTGTTGCATTCGTGCAACATCAGCCAACTCAGGTTGAGGTTGAATCAAAACAGAAGGAGCCATTATTGCTATTGTACAACCAGAAGCTTGCTTAGCATATTGATCCGCCGCATTATTGCCCTTAATTACAAAATCATTGCCTTTATTATGTGCTTGACATTTGATGATGGCCAATTGTTTGGGTTGCATCATGGCTGATATTAAATCAATTATCTGATTACTATGCTGGACAGGCGTACCATCGCTTTTCTTAAAGCCTCTTTGCTTCCAAACTGCTCCAAAAAGATGGCATACGCCATGTGCATATGCAGAATCTGTGTAGATATTTACTTTCAAATCTTTGGCCAGCCTACAGGCTTCAGTTAGAGCTTTCAATTCCACCAGTTGTGCTGAGCATGGTTGTTCACAATGCTGCACCACCACTGGGATAAAATCATCATCAACTTGTTTCACAACTGCAAATCCAGCATGATTTCATAAATGGTCTTTAAAACATGAACCATCCACAAAATAGTCAACATGTGCTTCTGGAATTGGTGTTGACTCTAGATCTGGTCTCAATCTAGTAAAGGCTAGAGAGTCAGCTACACACTCATGTGGTTTGCCTTCATCTTGTAATGGTATGAAACTTGCTGGATTTACTGTTGTGCATCTCTTAATTGTAATGTCTGGGAAGGTCAGCAATGTTGAGTAAGCTATACATCTAGAAGGAGTCAAGACAAACTTCCCTTGTTCTATCAGTTCTACTACTTTATGGTGAGTGTAGAGTACAACTGGGTACCCCATAGTTATTGTGGAGGCCTTTTCATATGCAAAGTATACTGCTGCTAACCCTTGTTGGTAACATTGTGGGTAACCTTCAGCTACATTGTCTAATTTTGTGCTATAATAAGCAATTGGTTGTTTTTTCCTTCCGCTGCAAGTTTCCTGCATCAAAACTGCAGATGCATAACCATCTTTTCTGTTTGCAATGTACAAATGAAATGGTCTGTCATATGTGGGCATGGTCAAGGCAGGAGCGGTCTGTAGTTCTTTTTTCAATGATTCAAATGCTATTAGTGCTTCTGTGTTCCATACTAGTGGTGCCCTAAGATTTTGACAGCCCACTTGCTTCATTAGTGCTCTTAATGGAGCTGTTTTGATTGCATAGTCCTCAATCCAATCTGCACTAAACCCTGTCATACCCAAAAAAGTCATCATTTGTCCCACTGTTTGAGGTTGGGGAACTTTACTGATGCCTTCCAATTGACTGGGCGATACAGCTTTTATCCCATGTGAAATAGTGCGTCCTAAGTATTCAACTTGTGGTAAGCAATATTGCAATTTTTCTTTAGAGGCCTTTTGTCCCCCCTCAGCTAATTTATTGAGTGCTTTAATTGAGTCTTGATGACATTGTTCCAAAGATGTTGAACAAATTAACAAATCATCTGCATATTGTATCAATGTGCTGTCTAACCTAAGTTCTTCTAATTCTTCTTTTAAAATCTGATTGTATACATGGGGTGAGTGTTTGAATCCTTGAGGCATTCTTGTGTAGGTGAGATTTTTACCTTGATAGGTGAACGCAAACAAAGGTCTGCTCTCCTTTGCTAAGGGAACACTGAAAAAAGCTGAACAAAGATCAATTACAGTATAATAATTAGCAACAGATGTAACATTGGTTAACGTATGCGGGTTTGGAACTTCAGCTGGCCAATCCTCCACAACCTCATTCACTGCTCTCAGATCATGCACCAGACGCCACTTTGATTTATCTGCTTTAGTTACTGGCAATATTGGGGTGTTACCATGCTCATTGCCCTATCATCTATATAAATTCCTTCTGGTGTACACCATATCTGCATTTTTAATTTACATATGGCATCCCTACCTAACAAATTTACAGGTGTGTGTTCTGAGACTAATATTGGTATTATGAGGATTGGGCACTCATATCTTGGGGCCTGTTCTCTTCTTGTTGCACTTCTTGTTCTTCTCGTTGATCGGTTTTCTTCTCCTCCTCCTCGTCTTTGTACTTGAAGAACTTGAAACTGGTCTTCTCGATCTTCTATGTCATGCATGACCAGTGTCCCAGCTACTTGCTTGTATTGTTTCTGCTGGACATAATCATGTGGGCTTGGGTGTGGTTGTTTTGGTTCATGTTTGCTCATCATTTCATCCAGCTCCTGCTGCAATTCGTCTACAGCTTGTGTGAAATCTTCTCTTGTCATGTGGACAGCTTGTTTGAGACTGTCTCTTGTTCTGTAGCATCTATCCTCCATATCTTCCAGAGCTTCTTGGATTGAGTCAGCATCTGCCATTGCTCCTTCAGGTTGCTTGTCAAGGAGTCCCTTTAACTGCTCATCCGGTGAGTCTCCACTAACTGATGTCTGTTGTTTGTGTTGATCTTCCATTTCTTCAATTATTGCTGAATGTCTTTGGTATGCGAGTGACTCATCAGCTCTCCCCTCCTCTCTGTAGCCCCTGGCTCCTTTTCCTCCAAGCCTGTCACTCCTTGGCTCCACCCTGTGGGCTGTTCTCTCTCTCACTCGGTATCTTGCTTGAGGCTTTGGTGTTGATGTTCTTAGTCCCTCCTCTTGTAGCTCCAGCCCCTCCCTTGTGGCTGTGTGTTCGTCTCTCTCTTTTGTGGTATTTGCTAGTCTCCTTATTTAACTCCTGCAAATCTGCTCATCTATGTCAACATCTGTATTCACATCCTGAACATAGCCCTCGGATTCTACTGCCCCCTTTAAATCTATTTTTCCTTGTACTATAGGCATCTGATTAACAGTCTGATCGCAGGAAGGAACATATGGAGGTGGCCTTTCTCCTTTTATTTCATTACCTTTATTTTCTCTTTCTTGTTTCTCTAATTTTAATAATTGAATTCCATGTTGTTTGAACAGAGTCAATACCCCTAATTCTTGCTCTCTTTTGTCATTTATCATTGGTCTTATAATTTTTTACCAATAACTCCATTTCTCTACACATTGTCACATTAAATATTCCCTCTGCCGGCAACTTAGTAGTCAATTTCTTTGTTCTCTCTGCCCACTTCCTTGAGAGCTCTCTTATTACTTCCTTACAGGCTGGATTTTGAAAAGCCAAAAATTCTACTGGAGTTGACATCTTTGAATTTTGAGTTATCAATCTGTTCAACACAATTAACTATTATTATTTATTTTCCCTTCAGTAATTTACCTCTCTAATCCCAGCATTTCTAATTACTAGCTAATTTTCACCAGGCTCATCAGACGAGGATCACTAAAAGTATCCGACCCCTGATTTTCACCTGGATTTTTGCTGGGCGGAGGACTTTTCACCTTTTATAAAAGCTGCTTAGATTGTCTCAAATATTTCAAAATAATCACAATGTGTTTTCTAGTTAACAATTTAAAGGGTAACACAAGGCCTTCTATTTCTTCCTTCTGGATATTGCTGTTTGTCCAAATGATGTTTTCTCCCAAGCTGAATGCCTCAAAACTCCATAGTCTTCTCAAATGAAAGTGACGACCTGTCGCTGTAATTCCCCCTGCCCAAATTGAGTAGGTGAGAGATTATGTTAATTTTATACAACACTCTTCCATTTTATATACAACAATGTTTAAATCATCCTTTGTACAATATTTTAAATTAAGTGGTTCCAGGTAATCAATCAATAATCTCTTCTCTTGTATTGTTAAAATTTGTTTGCCTCGCTTGCCTCTCCTTTTCCTCTTTCTATTTACATTTATCTCATCTGCCATTTTTATTTTATTTTAACTAATTTATTTAAGCAGTGTTCTCAGTGTGCTGAACTGTTAGTCCTGGGCCCCTTTTCTTTATTTTTACTTTCTCTGCTCACCATCCATAATGGCATATATTTGTGGCATACCTCTCAGCTCAATTGTCACCAACAAACGTCTCACTGTCCTACTAGGTATAATCACTGGCATAATGTTTCCCTTTTCATCTGATTTGACTATCACTTTAGATATCCAGTCCACTTCTCGTGTGACAACTGTCAGTGAGAGGCATATGTTGTCAAGGATTGCAGCTACTGTGGTATCCTTTATCCACTGACCTGCCAGACTCCTCCTAGCATAGGGTGCTACAATTCGACCAACTGGGATTTCAATTACATTAGAGGCAGCTTCTTTTGGGGAAAGTGTTGGGGCACAAAGGTTCAATAGTTGATCTGTCAATTGTCGAACTGTTTTGTTATTATAAACAATATTTTCCCAAGGTATTATTGGCCATTCCTCTGTTATGTCCCTTAAATTTATAATGCTAATCAATTTTCTAAGAAGACTGTTCTTCTTGTAATCTGTCAATCTTTGTACCTGCCCTTTCCTGTCAACAAAATCTGATTCCAACCAAAAATGATTACAGATGCCTCTTGTATTTCTCAAAGTCTTCAAAAATTATTGATATTCTTTCACACTTCTCCATTCTCTTTGGTGTTCATAATTTGCATCAAAACTGAGCTCGTCTTGTATATCTAATATGCTCATTCTGTTCTTTTTTTAGGATCAGAACAGTCACAAAAATAATCTGTCTATTTTCTCTGCTTTCTTCCCTTTCCCTCTATCATACGTCAGCCTTTACTCTTATCAACGTTTACTCACACACATACGCTCCACTCATGCACACACAACACTTTTTCTTTGTTATTCACACATACACACGCACAAATCAAATCAACATGCAGGCTCCTCACTCTTTCTCATGTGCACACACACACATTCAGGCACACATATGCATGCTTTCTCACTCACATACACACACACTCCCACACACAGGTTCTCGCCTCACACAACGCAAGCCCTCTCTCCCACACGTTTTGCTACACTCCACAGAGCGCAGTAGAAAAAACACCACGCGTCGGGTCCGATTCTCTTTCTTTAGGAATGAAATCAATTCTTCTTTCTTTATCTTTTTCTTTATTAATAATTCGGTTTCACAATTTGGAATCTTTATTGTTCATTTAGTGTATTTGTCTATAATTTTATTGCTTTTTCATTCCAGTTAAATCAAAGCGCTTTTACATAGAACATATATGTCACACACACATTCAGCTGTTCACATAGCGCAAAGCAGCCAACACAGTTAATCTTTCAGCCAAAACATTCAATGCTTCAATGTTTTCACCATTTTGACGCACATACAAATATTTTTACAACATATAATAGACAAACAAAGACTAACAGTCTAACTCTACTTAGTCTGCAGACACCTAATTCAGCCGCCCCTCCCTCATAAGCACCCCTCAAAGCCACACTCCACCATCTGAGCGGCTCTTTGATTCCTGGGCTTGATTATTTTGGGAAGTCCCTGAACAGGTTTTAGTGTCCCTTCTCGACACTCGTGTACACAACTTAATACTCTGATCAAAGCAACCCTTCCCTCATAAGCACCCCTCAAGGCCACGCTCCACCGTGTGTGCGGCTCCTTAATTCCTGGGCTTGCTTATTTTGGAAAGTCCTCCCTCATAAGTACCCCTCAAGAGCCACGCTCTCTCCTTCCTGAGCGCCTCTCTTGATTCCTGGGCTTACTTATTTTGAAAGGTCTCCGACCCAGTATGTGCCCCTTCTCGAATGGCACAGCACGGTGCTTCTTCTTATATACACAACTTATATACAAAAGCTTTCTACTACTCTAAAGCAAGTGAATCTCTTGACATCTGGAACTCCTCAACTCCACTTTTACTTTACTTAATTTAGTTCAAATCTTAGATTAATTTATTGGTGAAGCCCTGTCTCAGATTACCACCACAGGTGTGACCCTAGTCAACCACACAAACAGTCTTATTTCCAATATAAGCAAAATATTGCCTACCTCGTTTTTCCGGGGCCCCTTTTAGAGATCTGTTTGCATGGCAGTCCAGGTACCCCACCCACGATGGCCCTCGCGGACGTTGCACCCCAAGCCAATCCTGTTCGTGACGCCAACCTGTTGTGGATTTTTCTTGGGTGCAGCCAATGAAGTTGAGAAGCAGAGTTCCAGATGTCAAAATAATACTTTATTTAACAAAGAAACAAAGCCAGGAAGACAGTCACAGCATTCCAAATCATTCAAAAGTCTTTGTTTGTCAGCTCATATTATATACCCCTTGTTCTCTCCAAATTTGGTCATTTTCAGTTTTTTCTTTGTTCCGGTGACTTTGATTGGTTCATAGATACCTATTTGCTACAATTGTTTCCAACTCGTTTGGGCTTGTTTTTCTAATTGGGTTGTAGTGTGGTCATAACTAGTTGGTCAAATTTTCACTTGCTTCGTTTGCGCAACCTCCATTGTTGGTATGTGGTCATCGGATGTGTACGGGCACATCCATCCACCTGTTCCTGGAATAATTATAGATCTTCATGTTACGTCTGCTGTCTACAGAAAGTCCATTGTCTATGATGACCATTATACTGTTGTTTCATTATTCAGCTCACTGGTGTACGCTGTCAATGAAAGATTCACTGTCGTAATGAAAAGACTATTATTCGTCTATGACATCCAAGTTACATAATTCAGCATATTAATATTATATTGATTACTTTCCCTTTTCACATAATACTTCCATAAAATACCCAACAGCGGCTACTTCAAAAATGTATGTTTAATTCAATGTATTTACTTTCTGAGTTAGAACTGTAAATCATACCCTGAAACTAATGCTGGGTACACACTAAAAGATTTTTAAAATCTTATAAGATCTTCAAGATGTGAGCGACTCACAAACATGAGGACAAAAAAATCCTAGATTTAACCGTTTTGCTCCTATAGTGTGTGGTGTCCTCGGGGTTCCCCCCACACATCAGGATTTCTGATCGTAAATATTCATATTTACGATTCGCGATCGGGGCACCTCCGACGTTCTTCTGAGCAGATTCAGTCACTCTTAACACACGTCACACCACAAGAAAATCTGATAAGATAATCTTTAGAACCACAAGATAATCAAAGAAACATTACCTAGGATTGTCGGAAGGGGAGAAATCGGCCCAAAATCAGCCCGATTATCTTGTGGTGTGTACCCAGCATAAGCAGTTGTAAAGCTGAAATAGGATTTTCTTCATGTGGTACTGAAAGTGCTTTTTCACTTAAAAATGAAAAACAAAAAATGACAAAGCTGAAAGTTGGCTTGTTGATCTTTTCTTGTCTCCCAACCTAGTTAGGGGCCGTTCACACAGAATGCGTCTTTGCATCTGAAAATGTCAGATGCAGCGCTCAGGAATGGTTTTTAAAAAAGCGCAGCGCAGAACTTCGACGTAATGTAATAACAGAAATATTTCTCTCCGGGCTCTTTTTTTAAGAAACTGGTTGTGATAATCGCTTGAAGAAATGTTACACATGTTACGCCATGTTGGCGTAAAAAAAAAACAGTAAACAAAAGCTTGCAATGGTTGTCTTCTGATTGGTCCGCTGTTTTGGAACTGACACTGATGAGCGGCGCTGTGTGTAAAAGGTGAAATTCTTTGCAATTCTTTGCTGCAAAAGACGCGAGACACAAGTGCGAGTCACACACGTCCGTCTAAAGTGTGTTTACGTAGAAAAACAATGGAGAAGTAGCGCATTGTAATGAAAAAACGCTTTCTGCGTGAACGGCCCCTTAGGCTGTTCTGTTGGCTGGTTTTAGAGGGGTTTTACGGACTTTTTAGCTGGGAGTGCGGCTAGACCAACTTGGCCAGGCTGGGAGACCATTTTAAACCAGTTAAGACCAGCAAGCCAGTTTTATGCCTGAAACATTTTTAACTGAAATAAAGCTAAAATAAAATATAAATATTAGACAAAAAATAAGCTAAACAAACAAAAATTAAAAATTTACTAACTGTAAATAAAATCTAAAACTATTAAAACATTTTAATTGAAATAAAGTTCAAATACAATATAAATATTAGTGTCTTTTTTATTATTATTTTTCATTCCAATTTTAAACTTTAAACAAAAATTTCTAAAATAAGATTAAGCTGAAGCACTAAAATTACTACCTGTAAAAAAAAAACTTAAATATTTTTGAAAATGAAATATTTCCATTATTATGTGATCAGAAAGATAGTCTTTCTAATTAAAAGTTATTATTATGCATTTACACCAATAAATGGTAAGGTTTATTCTGATATTGTCCAGAACTTATAGGGTATTTTCAGACATTCCAGAACTCGAACCTACGAGAAAGTGACAGAAAGAAATCACACGTGCAGGCAGGGAGGCGACCCAAGGATGCCAGCGTCTGCAGATGACCACTTTACGATATGTTTTATGGACTCCCAGGCCGTCCACAGCTCTGCCCCAGTCGATGCTCTTGTGTCGAGGCCAGAGCTGCAGAGATAACAGTCCCCTTCTGGAGTCCACCGAGATCAACGTGCAAACTTATAAAACATGCTTTACAGGACACTTTAATTCAATGAATGGGCTGAGAGAGAGTAGGGGGGGTGGGGGGGGGGGAGGTGGGGGGGTGGGGAAGACAAGAGAGGAGATGAGGACACCATGGCTCATTTATCTTCATCATTTGTTTGATGCCAAGGGGCGTGTCTTTTGTCTTGGATTTGAGGGTTGGGCCGCAACACCATCGCTGTGTGTGTGTGTGTTTTGTGTGTAAACTGGCAGTCGTGAGGGAATCTAGTGCCGTGGAACCGACAGGAAATGTCGCTGTTTGTGGAGGCAGATGAGATCCGAGACACAAAGGTCTGACTAGGAAAATCCAGCTAAAGCCAGCTCAAGGTGGTTGGTGGTTTTACATGGTTGTACTGGTCCTTACTGTTCTAAGCGAATTTAGGCGTTAAAACAGAGAGTTCACAAAACTATGGTCTTCTCGTCTATTTACTTCATCCATCGGCGACGCCTAGTTCCTGTGGTTGGCCCGGTCATGCGTCACTCAGAAAACAACAGCCAATCAGAAGAAGGCTATGAATATTATTAGTTTTGGCTTCATACTGTTTCAGAATTACACAATAAGAACGACTTATTGTACATTTACTATTAGTTTTTTACTCAACTTAATAAGTTTTTTTGTTCCAAAGTACAGCCAAAATGTCCTGAAAAAGTTGATTTTCCCAACCCAATGCAACAAACCGATACAGCCAAATCGACCGTCTCCAGCAGAGGAGTGCAGTTGGCACTTATTCCTGTATATAATTTTCAAATATTATCCGTCAATAGATCATAATCGGCCTGTTTTTGATAATGATGAAAATAAATGAACTTCTAACAACTCCTGAGAAAAGGAGCTGTAAAAATATATTGAGATGGTTTTTGGTACTTATACCGCAAATATATATTCTTAAGGACATCAAAACCTAAAATAAAACTCCAGAAAGGTGTAAAATATGCGACCTTTAATGACAATGGATGGGGACTATGGTTGTCAAGCGCCAAAAAGAATAAAAGTGCATCAAAATGTTGTCCATATTGTTTATGGACTATTTTCTGAAGTCACACAATAACTTTGTGTCAAATATAAGTCATTATTCAGAGAAAATCATGCTTAATAATTTTGGTCACCATTCGTTGTAAGGAAAAGAGCAGCTTGGACCTTCTGCTATAAATGAGGAGAAAACTGAGTAAATGATCAAACACTCTTCACTTTTGGGTGAACTATTTATTTTTCCAGAAGGATTGCCAGTTGGTGCACTTGGTTTTGTGTAATTTTGACACAAATTTAGAGATCATCGCGGTGTCATTTCCTCTAAGACCATTAATTTCACCTTTTGCCTCTTATTAAATATGTTTTTTAAGTTATTGTGCTAGTTTATGAAATTTTTGAGACTTGATGAAAAGAAAAATCAAGGTACATATCACAAACATTACAGAATATTTTTTTGCAAGTCATTTCCAATACAAGCTGTAATTTTGTCAAAGCATGCAAAATATAAAAGTATTAAAAAAATTTGAGAACTTGAAACAAAGAGTAAAAATATTTATTTTTTAAATAGTTTTTTTTTACACAAATTAGAAGATCGTTGTGGTGTAATTTGTGCTGCAACTGCCAGTTTTACCTTTTAAAAACAGTATTTAAAAAACAGTATTTGTTTTAGTATAGCCTTGAAATTAGCTTTAGAACGAAAAGGGACCATTTTATTCCTAAACTGTTGTCATTTCCATCACCACATGTGATCAAACAAAATATTCCAAAGTCATATGATAATTTTATGTGAAATTTAAGTCATTATTCACTGAAAATCTTTCTTGATAGTTTTGGTCACCATTCGCATTCATTGCATGGAAAAGAGCAGCTTGGACATTCTGCTATAAATCCTCTTTTTGATAAAAAAAAAAAACAATTGAGTATGTTGAGTAAATAATGAAACAATCTTCATTTTTGGGTGAACTATTTATTTTTCCAGAAGGATTACCAGTCATGGCACTTGACCTGGTAGAGCTGGTTAGGGCTGGTAGACTATCACAAAACCAGCACTAAACCAGCTGCCATGTTCCGAAACCAACTCAAACATCTTAAACTGCTAATTGATGGGATTCACTCCCACATTTATTTTCTTTGCTGTGTGTATGTGAGCGCTGTGTCAATATCTTTAGGACATGAGTTTAATTAGTTCTGTATTTGTGCATTTACCTGACCAGCACAAAATGAGCCTCTTACTTTTCATTCGAGCGCTAGGCACGGCAGGTAACTGTCAGAGCAAACCCCAACCTTTCTTAGCTGGCAGGATTCTGGGGTCGTAGTGAGTGCAATAAGGCAGAGGAGAGGCGGGGGGGGAAGGCCCACGGTTGGTTTGATGGCGATGTCAGCAGATAATGATGTCAGAGACCAACTGTTTCTTGTAGTGAGCAGGAGGACTGCATCTGCCCGTGATTTGACTGAACACTGTGTGTTTTCACATCATATTTTTCTCCAGTTGGGTTTCACAAAACCACATGAATCCTCAAAACATAAATTAGAACGTCTTCACAAATCTAGACCTTCGGGGCGAGTTGTGTAGGATATCCAACATGTTATTTTTCACAACGGCTGATTTTACTGCTGTGAGTGTTTCTTCAATTCAGCTATTATTACCTAGGGTTTATTTCTTTCGTACCTTTGGATCTATGTATTTGTTATTATAGTATCATGTGAAACTTCAACCTTTTTTTTTTTTACCCATGCTTTTCTTCTTTTTTCTTTTGTTGTTGGTGAAAAAGACTTTTAATGGTTTAGTTTACCCTCTTCCCAACCTAGACTTTGAGTCTTAATGATGAAAAGAATCCACACCACAAACAATTTACCATATTTTTAGAACTTGAAACTATGAACCAGTTTCCACCATAGATTTAACAAAAAAAAAAAAAGTTAATTGTAATGATCTTACAGTTTAATCTTGCATTTCTGGCTTTTTTTCGTAAATACGAGAATCCTTTTTTGTCTTTCAAAAGTTATGTGCAGAATTTTGAGAGGTAAACTGCAATTCCTGAGAAAAAACAGTTTTAAATTCAGAATTCTGACTTTTTTTCTTGGAATTCTAAGTTTACATCTCGCAATTGTTTTTTTCTCAAATTCTGAATTAAAATATCTCACATTCTTTTGATTCCTCCACGATAAAAAGATAAAAGAGGTAATTAGCCTTTTAGTCTTGATTTTTTTTTCCTCACATTGTGGCTTTTTAGAATGCGATCATCTCTCCTTCTTATTGCAAGTATACATTGTTTAACTAAATTAAATGAAGAGTCTGCAATGTTTTTTTCTAAGAGTTCACACCAAATGAAATTGGTCATCATTTCGCCCATCCAGTATGGTCCAACCTGTGGATTTTCTCTTCTTTCCATTAAACCCAAAAAAAGGATATGTTGAGAAGGTTGTAACCAAAACAGTTGACTGTATGGACTTCCCTAGTATGAGAAAAAAGACCACTTCTTCAAAAATCTTCTTTTGTCTTCAACAGAAGAGAAACCACACAGGTTTGGAAACGTGAGGGTCTGTACAATTCGGTTCCCGTTTGGGTGTGACGTCGCGCTGTGTAGCTGTCATAACACATAGTGTTAGCTTAGTGCCTGCTTACAGATCATTACCGAAATAGCTTCCAGGCAAGCACCTTCTCCCCGCTGAACGCTGATCTCGCCTTCCATGTCGATCACTTGTTCCTCATTCCCTCGGCTCCGTCGCTCCACACAGGGCAGGAAGAGTAGACTCTGTCAGTTGTTGTTCGTTTGCTCATCTTTACTGGCTTTATTCAGGGAACAACAAGTGAAACAGGGATAATCGAGAGAGAAATTACAGGAGTATAGTATTGCAAAATTGGTTCATAAATCCGATGATGGTCCTGAGAGAAGAGTGAAGGATGCATAAAAGATGGACACATGGAAGCGGGCCACCACCCAGGAGAATAAAGACAGAGAGCCGGAGAGACTCGAGAGAGCGGTCTACAAGTCGGACAAGCCCCATGAGACCCGAGCTTTATGATAGACAGAAAGGAGCGTCTGACCTTTAAGCGGCATATAATCACCGCGCTACATGGCAAACGATTTACGAAAGGATTAAGTTCACACTCCTCGAGTCAGAAACAAAAGACCACCACAATCATGCATTCAATTTTCAGTGAGATTTGAATCAGTCGAGCTGTCTTTCTGTCTGTCGGTCTGTCTGTCTGTCATTTATCTGTCTGTCTGTCTATCTGTCTGTCTGTCTGTCTAGTCTGTCCTGTCTGTCTGTCTGTCTAGTCTTCTGCCTGACTGGCTGTCTGTCTGTCTTGTCGTCTGTGCCTGCCTGCTCTGTCTGTCCTGTCTGTCTTCTGTTCTGTCCTGTCTATCTATCTGACATCCTTCTTCGTCTGTTCTGGTCTCGTCTGTCTCTGCCGACTGCCGTCTGTCTTTCTCTGTCTGTCTGCTGTCTGTCTGTAGTCTGCCTGCCTCCTGTCTGTCTGTCTGCTGTCTATCTGCAAACTGCCTGGTCTGGTCCTCTCTGTCTGGCTCGTCTGTCTGGTCTTCTGTCTTTTTTTCTTTCTTTCTTTCTGTCTTTCTGTCTTTCTGTCTGTCTTTTTGTCTGTCTGTCTTTCTTTCTTTCTTCTGTCTGTCTGTCTGTCTATCTGTCTGTCTGTCTGTCTGTCTGTCTGTCTGTCTGTCTGTCTGTCTGTCTTCTGTCTGTCTGTCTGTCTGTCTGTCTGTCTGTCTGTCTGTCTGTCTTCTGTCTGTCTGTCTGTCTGTCTGTCGTCTGTCTGTCTTTCTGTCTGCCTGTCGTCTTCTGTCTGTCTGTCTTTGCCTGACTGTCGTCTGTCTTCTGTCGTCTGTCTTCGTCTGTCTGCCGTCATACTGCTGTTTCTGCATACTGCACAGATTATCCATACTACAAAAAAGAGTAGTGTTCTAGAATAACAAACTTACACCTAACCCTGCTTTATCTAATTCAGTTCAGTGGAATGTTTCTATCTTCAAAGTCATCACTCAGTAGTGTCCACGAAAGTCTGCACACAGTATTGAGGTCTTTCTTTGTTGTTGTTATATTTAGTTACATACAGCTGTTTCTCCATCATGTTGCTAACTCTTATGAAAAGCGTGACTGTAGTTTGACTGTAGTTGAAGCACTTTAAATTATGAGCAGCTTGTGGCGTGACGAGTAGCTTCCCCAACACTGATCAGCAGAAGCACAAAAGCACATAATGAAAGCTTTTCATAAGCGTGACATAATAGTGAAGATATGACACAGAGAGTTAGCGCCTTTTGTATGTGATGACGGGTGCGATTATTTCCGTTTAATAGTCTGATCATCTCACGAATGAGTTTTAAGCCTCAGTTGACATTTTCAGTGAGTCGTCTGGGAAGTAGAGAGAGAGAGAGACTGAGGTTTTCAGTTTCTCAGGTCGTGCAGTATAAATCTCTCTTTAGGCCGAGGCTAAAGCTTTTTATCAACACTAAAGCACGCTGTGTGTATGTGTGAAGCCGTCCGCTCTGTCTGCACGCCTCTGGACATTTGATCCCGTGTTACTGGATGAGGAAAATGGCAGACGAAAGAATGGGTGCCGCTGACCCACACCCACATACGACCCGTATATCGCCATCCTCACACCGACCGATGGAGGAAATGTGTAGAAGGCACAGAGATCATTCAGGACCGCTTAAAGGGCTCGTATCATAAGGAATCAAATGTTCCTCGATCTTTTGAGAACATACTGTAACTTAAAGAACTTACAACTTTCTTCCCAGAAGAGCTTTTATTGAGACATGTTTCACACAAACAGTATTTCTAGCTGCAGCTTTATACTGAAAATAAAGCGATTTCTCAGTTACATCATTCAGTTTTTCCTTTGATAACAGCCATAAATTGTACAGTTCGTTTTTGGGAGTTATTGAGTTATTAAGAATTATTATAAATGTTGTCATCATGTAATCTAATTTACTTACTTATCTTAATTATTTGTGAAATTTATGAGCAATTTCTGAGAGAAAATTGTTTTTACACAATTTTTTTAGTTTAGGTTTATAGCACCTTTTCAACTTATTTTCATTATTGGCCTAAATAAGCTGGAAATTTGACTTTAAAAAATATATATTTAATATATTTTATTAAAATAAAATGTAAAATTGTTTATAGGATTGGAAAATTCATTCGTTCAAATCAAGTTCTCAAGCTCAAGTTATTTCATAGGCTAAACTAATATTGTTTCTATACTATTATAGTATTTATTAATATTTTGAATGATCTTTTATAGTGCTGTTTTCATTTCATTTTTAGTTTGTTGGGCTGGTACGTTGTCACATTTTTATTAGTTAAAAAAATCGATCTAACTTGATATTTATTTAAGTGTTAGTAATTTTAGTACTTCATCTTCAACTTGTTTTATTTCAGTTAGTTGCCAAGGAAACAATTTTTATCTATCACTTCTAATTTATATTTAGTGACATTTCAGCTTTATTTCAATTAACGAAAAAGATTTTTATTAGTTTTAGTTAAATATAACACTGGGCTAAATTATGCTCTGAAGACTAAAACTTGCTTCAAAACATCATTTTGTGTTCAAAAGTGATGCATTATTTGTGATCAGTATGTTTTTGCACAATGTATAATAATGAACTTTCATTCAAGAAATGAAGGAACATGTGACCTCTTTCACAGAACATTTAAAACAGTCTGAGGTGAAACACAGAAACGGCTTTTAGATCAAATCTATTTAATAACTGCCCTAAATGGAGGATGTTTAGCAGGAAGTGTGTCTTTTCGTTTTTCGCTGTATCGTTTATACTATCCGCTTGGCCACTTTGCATCAGCCGTTTCAATGCTGCTGTCGTTCCGTAATTCCATGTGCTTTCCTCCCGTATTGCTCCCACACACACACACACACTTACACACACACACACACCCTGCATTAAAGCTGTCTGTCACCATCACACATGGGATGTTAGGGTCACATGACTAGCCGGGGAACAGATTAAATTACCGTATCCATGACAACCAGCCAATGAAACCAAGCAGACGCATCAAGGTCCAGAACGGCCCCAAGAGGAAACAAGTTTTAAAGGGCCAAATTAAAAAACGAGGTATTCGGACCCCGTCTGTTAAAGCAGATTAATTAATATTCCTGTGAGCCTGCAGCACAGGTCTAATTATTTCATATTTTAATTTAAGATTATACTGGTTTAATAACCAGTACAGTGGTCAGATCCAGTGTACGGTTACGTAAGTCTCTGGATGTGGCGGTTTTGTCACATGAATTGCGTTGGTTTTGTCCTGAAGCAAAACTGTGTGGCGGCTCATGGATCCAGAGCACAAGTCCAGCGTTACGGTTCAGCGGGTTGCCATGGCGATTTGTACATCAGATGGTGCTGTTAAACGTGGTAAAAGAGGACAATGGGCAAACGTACAGAATTGTGCCGTCATGTTGTTGAACAGGTCAAGGCAGTGGGCTGTTGGGCTCATTCTGTTCTTGACAGTGTACAAGGGTGCTGAAATGCATTATGGGTGATGTACATAACATGACAATGGTTTCATTTGCTTGGTAAGCATTATTAGTTTAGTTAGGGTTAGGGATTTAAACAAACCTATAAAACTGTTCAAAAGTTTGGGTTTGGTGAGATTTTTTAAATGTTTTTGATATATTGAATCTTCTTATGCTCACTTATCTGATCAGAAATTGAGTAAATATTTAGTTAAAAGCAGTAATATTGTGAAATATTACAATTTTAAATAACTATTTTAAGAACTTTTCAAATTGATTATATTTTAAAATTTACTTTTTTGTGCGATGTCAAAGCTGATTTATTTATTTATTTATTTTTATTTTTTTTCCAGCATATTCAGCATTTCTTATTATTATCAATGTTGAAAAAAATTGGGCTTCTTTATATATATATATACAGTGGGTACGGAAAGTATTCAGACCCCCTTATATTTTTCTCTCTTTTTTATATTTCAGCCATTTGCTAAAATCAGTTAAGTTAATTTTTTTCCCTCATTAATGTACACACAGCACCCATATTGACAGAAAAACACTGAATTGTTGACATTTTTTGCAGATTTATTAAAAAAGAAAAACTGAATTATCACATGGTCCTAAGTATTCAGACCTTTGCTCAGTATTTAGTAGAATCACCCTTTTGATCTAATACAGCCATGAGTCTTTTTGGGAAAGACACAACAAGTTTGTTCAACAACCTGGATTTGGGGATCCTCTGCCATTCCTCCTTGCAGATCCTCTCCTGTTCTGTCAGGTTGGATGGTAAACGTTGGTGGTCAGCCATTTTTAGGTTTCTCCAGAGATGCTCAATTGGGTTTAAAGTCAGGGCTCTGGCTGGGCCATTCAAGAACAGTCACATAGTTGTTGTGAAGCCACTCCTTCGTTCGTTATTTTAGCTGTGTTCTTAGGGTCATTGTCTTGTTGGAAGGTAAACCTTCGGCCCAGTCTGAGGTCCGATCACCTTGGAGAGGGTTGTTCACCAGTATATCCCTGTCTTGGCCGGCTTCATCTTTCCTCGATTGCAACGCAGTCGTCCTGTCCCCTTCAGCGGCAAACACCCCCCCCAGCATGATGCGGCCCAAGAAACCACCATGCTTCACTGTTGGGACTGTATTGGACAGGTTATGAGCAGTGCCTGGTTTTCTCCACACATATCGCTTAGATTTAAGGCCAAAAAGTTCTCATCAGACCCGAGAATCTTATTTCTCACCATCTTGGAGTCCTTCAGGTGTTTTTTTAACAAACTCAATGCGGGTTTTCATGTGTCTTGCACTGATGAGAGGCTTCCGTCGGGCCACTCTGCAATAAAGCCCCGACTGGTGGAGGGCTGCAGTGATGGTTGACTTTCTAAAACTTTCTCCCATCTCCCGACTGCATCTCTGGAGCTCAACCAGTGATCTTTGGGTTCTTCTTTACCTCTCTCAACAAGGCTCTTCTCCCCCGATAGCTCATTTTGGCCGGACGGCCAGCTCTAGGAAAGGGTTCTGGTCGTCCCCAACATCTTCCATTTAAGATATGAGGCCCTGTTGCTCTTATTGATTAAGTGCAGCAGAAATTTTTTTGTAACCTTTGCCAGATCTGTGCCTTGCCACAATTCTTCCTCTGAGCTCTTCAGGCAGTTCCTTTGACCTCATGATTCTCATTTGCTCGGACATGCACTGTGAGCTGTAAGGTCTTATATAGAGAGGGGTGTGGCTTTCCTAATCAAGTCCAATCAGTAAAATCAAACACAACTGGACTCAAATGAAGGTGTAGAACACTCTCAAGGATGATCAGAAGAAATTGACAGCACCTTAGTTAAATTATGATTTCACAGCAAAGGGTCTGATACTTAGGACCATGTGATATTTGCAGTTTTTCTTTTTTAATAAATCTGCAAAAATGGTCAACAATTCTGTGTTTTTCTGTCAATATGGGGTTGCTGTGTGTACATTAATGAGGAAAATAAATGAACTTAAATGATTTTAGCAAAAGGCTGCAATATAACAAAGAGTGAAAAATTGTAAGGGGGTCTGAATACTTTCCGTTACCCCCTGTATATATATAATATATAATATATAAATAATAACATTTGAATATATTTACTTATATATTTAAAAATATAAAAATATGATATTTCGCATTTATATATTAAAATATACAACTTGATATTTCAAATTTATATATTTAAATATTTTCAGTATTATTTAGTCTTTACTGTCAAATATGGGTAGATACTATAGACAATATATTTACTGTCTTTTATATGTATATATATGAAACTGAATATATATTGGACTTGATTTTGAATTCTACATACAGAATGTTATAAAAAGTTCTTAAATTAAATTTGATTAAATTAAAGTAAATTATCAATTACGATAAACATGTATTTTTTAAGACTAATTTTTTTAACAATAAACAATTAATTCGTGTTTGTGTAATCTACTACTACATACATACATACATACATTTATATATACAGTATATAATAACAATAGTAACGATATGCTGCCGTTGTATCGTACATCCCTAGTGCTATGGACATAATATTACAGACATTATAAATGTCTTTACTGTCACATTTGATCGCTTATTGCATCTTGCTGACAAATGCTTATTTCCCATTTCAAAAAAAAAAAAAAAAAACTTCTGAAAGGTAGTGTAATATTTTAATGTTGATAACATAGAGGGGGGAAAAAAGCCATTTTCAAGGAGGGATGCATATAAAATCATATTTAGAGACTTGGGCTAGCAAACCTGCCTAGAAACCTAGGATATGTTTGACGGCAACGTTTGCATGGATGATCACCACTCATCACATTTTGAACAAGAATTCTAAAATCTGGTTTATTATTGTTTCATTTTTGGCCTTTTTATGTTTAAGTGCTACACGTTGCGCGGCTCAGTAAGTTGAAGCCTGTGCACTAACCGCTGTGAATATTTAAGAGGAACAAGCAGATTGCATAAGAGCGCCGCTGCTAAGTGCTCTGGATACTTAGCGGAGTGGCTAACATCTACTAGCAGCAGGATGTTTTTAGCTCCAGACTACAGATGGACAGTTTCACCTTCTTACACGCACATCTCTCACTTTCTTCTGCTCTCTGTAAGTGTAATTTGCTCCATTATCAAATCCTTTAGTCAGATAAAATGAATTAGCACAGCAAATTGAAATATCATATGACCCACAAATGACAGAGAACGAGAGAGAGAGAGGAGCTTAAACTCTGACAGAAACATTTTTAAGTGCTTATATTATACATTTATTTATCATTTTAACCTCTGAGTTATATCCTATATATATTATATAAAAAATAGTATTTTTTGGCTAAAACATTACAGTTTATCATGACCATTTTTGTGTGTATGCATATTTGCACTCACGTAAGTAACACATCAAGCCGTTTTCAATTAAACAGACCCTTTTTTTGCTGCTGTATTTTTTGCTGATTATTAAGTACAAGTGAATGAATTGAACCAATAACCGAATTGAAGCAAACTGGGCCATTTTTTGCAGGATTTAAAAGCAGAAATATTCTATTAAATTTAATAGATCTAAATTAAATATTAGCTTGTGTATTATTTTGAGCTGTAAAGCTGTTTAAATGATCATTTTTACAATCATTTTAGGGTTTATGGTGTTACATTGCCTTGATAACAAATTGTAAAATTGGATATAACTTTACAGAGATGAGGTTAAGAAAAATCTTGTTAACATGTATAGCTCATATGGCAAAAATAAAAACTTTTTCGTACCTAAATATATGTTGTATTTCTTAAGGAAATATATTTTTCACACTGAAATATATTTTGTTTTATTTTGCCATATATTAATATTGTACTAAGAGAAATACCTATCAATGTTAAAATATATTTTGGGGAAATGCAAAATGTAATTTTTTAAAAATATCATTTGGACAGTATAAATATATTTAGATAATATATTTACAGTAGTAAAAAAAGGTACAAAATATAATATATGAATAGATGTCCAATCATAAAATACATTTTGGTCAAATGTCAAATATATTAGATTTGGGAAATGGAGATTTTTAACAAATCATGTTTTTGATAGTCTAATATATTTCATATATATATTTCACTGTATATAAAGGTTTGTAAATATATGACCCTAATCTTTTGTGAAATACATTTTGGGTAACTTTTTTCCCAAATAATTTTGGACAATAAAAAATATATTTTTGATATTTTTACAAGAAATAAAAATTACTTTATATATATATATATATATATATATATAGATAAATTGAAATATATTATCCCATATTTGGGATTTCCTCTTGTGGCTATTTTTGCTTTTTTTTTTTAAGAAAACATTTTTTTTGGGGTAATTAAAATTATGCCACAAATGCTGTTGATTGACTACTGACTTCCATATGTAATTAAAAAATTTTTTTAACCTTTTTTATTGGGTTATTGGTTATTGTTTTGACTATTGCGAGTAACACAATAAAGTAACTTATTCAGCAGTATGAAGTATGTACTGCACAGTATGCATTATAATGCACACAACACTGAGTGAGGATGATGATAGAATTATGAGACCATAACGTCCGCCGTGCTGCCGAATACGACACCAGCTGACCCTCTTATTTCAGTGACTGTAATTCAGTCCCATGACATGAAACACACACACATGACTGTCGTGTCAGAGTTGAAAACGTCCCGGACGGCTGTCAGAATTCCTCATCTGTGCTCACATCAGATCCGCTCAGCTCTCATGCAGGAGTGCGGCGGGTCACAGTCCAGCCACAAAACGTCTTCATGAAGCTGTAACATGTCACCACGGTTTAGTGTCGCCAGTTCACTGCCTACCCACAATCCCCAGCGCCCACAGTGCTGACGGTATTCACACTGATCTTTAGGACAGTGGCATCCACACTGATCAAGATGTACTATTATTATTAATTAATCAAATTTTGATGTGCACGAC
>JADLZN010005100.1:275000-282701 GCA_018155175.1 Sinocyclocheilus anophthalmus
TCGTCCTGTTCCTGAAGCTGCAAAGCAGCCCCAGATTATCACACTACTACCACCATGTTTGACTGTTTGTATGATGTTCTTTTTATGAAATGCTGTGTTGGTTTTACGCTAGATGTAACGGGACACACACCTTCAAAAAGTTCAACTTTTGTCTCATCAGTCCACAGAATATTTGCCCAAAAGTCTTGGGGATAATCAAGATTTTTTTTGGCAAATGAGAGACGAGGCTTTGTGTTGTTTTTGGTCAGCAGTGGCTTTTGTCTGGGAACTCTCCCATGGATGCCGTTTTTTGCCCAGTCTCTTTCTTATTTTTGAATCATGAACACTGACCTTAATTTAGGCAAGTGATGCCTGCAGTTCTTTAGATGTTGTTCTGGGTTCTTTTATGACCTCCTTGGTGAGTCGTCGTTGTGCTCTTGGAGTAATTTTTGGTTGGCCGGCAACTCCTGGGAAGGTTCACCATTGTTCCAAGTTTTCTCTATTTGTGGATAATGGCTTTGACCATGGTTCGTCTGAGTCCCAAAGCCTTAGAAATGGCTTTATAACCCTTTCCAGACTAATTGTAGCGCTCGACCAATCTTACACACTAATTTTAATTTGATTTAACAAATCAATTATTCATTAGGTTAACAAATCGTCACAGTCCCCTAACTCAATTAACTGGATGCCAGGATGTCTGCTGAACACCATCCCCCACCTTGGTCACCATGACAACTAATCATGATATCACTGGTTTTATGACCCCCCAGGAATGTGAGAAGGATAGCCCACTCTTTGTCCCAAGGAAAAGCAGAGTAGAAATGGACTGTGTTCTAGTTAATTCATTGGAAAACCGTTATTTGAATGAACACACTTATTCTTCAGGCCATTGTGTATATTATTGTCATTGTGTATTTTGTTTTTGATATTCTTAGACTATTTTAGTATGCTTGTGAGGGGACCCATTCCTGATCCTCCCTTTTCACTATATGTAATCTTACCTTGTTTAGTATCTATGAATTTGCCTTTGTATGATCGAAACAAGCGTGTATATTATATGGTGGTACATAGGCAATATATATTAGGGCCCTGAGAATCGTTAATAATTTCGATTTAAGTCCATTTGCAAATTACCATGCTTAGAGAACAAAGGGGTCGTAAACCCTCCAGCAATTGTCACCTCCCGCTCGGAATTTCCATCTTTCCATTTCTCATTGGACAAGCCCATCTTGAGAGGTGTGAATCTTTGCAGGCTTTAAAGGCCCTGCTCCAGGGACCCCCCCCAGTCGGTGGTTCGGTCGGAAGCAAAGATGAAGATGTGAGAAAAACGCTTCAGGATACCAAAGCATCTGTGCCAGGCCTTTTCTTCGGCCTAGTCCTTTCCATTCATCAAGTAACACTGACTCAAACTGGTTCTTCTCATCGACCCAAATTCAGCAAAGATCTACGGGAAGCTTTAAGATTTGCATCAGGAATCTCTTTCAGACCGCCGAGACTCGCTAAGTATCAAACTTAGTCTTATTAATTGATACATTAGGTGTCATTTGCACCTTTTTACAAATGTGTGTTTGAACTCAGAATCTGACGTATCCCTGATGGCTTTGATCTGTTGAATATACATGCAAAGTGTTTCATAAAATTCATTCTTTATGCCTCTTTCTATGCTGAGTTAAACTTTAACCCTTTCCTATACCAACTGTATGTGTGTGTGTGTGTGTGTATGTGTATGTTAGACCGGCTTAATGTGTTTATGTAGTATGTTAGACTAGTTTAAGTGTTTATGTAGTTAATAAAACCTTACTTGTATCACACTTGACGTGTTCATTGTTTACTCATAACCGGAGTCAATAATCATGCAGATTTACGTTACAAACTTATAGAATTGTACAGTAAGAAGGTTATTTCCTTTAACCAGGAAATTAACGTTCTTAGAATTGACAAGACGGTTGACCCTGAGTGGTCAGCTAAATATCTACAGTGGATCTAAAATAGGAATAGTTAATTATAACTAGTTATGGTTAATTATTCATATTTCCCCATGAGCTGATTCGCTACAGATTTTGGTGGAGAATGCGGGTATGATAAAACGAAAGTTATGAGTTTAAACACTGGCAACTTAAAAGTGTGTGCTTGATAGCCCAGGTTAAAATAGGACGTGACTTCAGATGCCCGGTGGTGTCCCTATTTGCTGGCTTGTTGAGATGCAGATAAAGTTGGGGTTTGAATTGGTACCGCTATTATAATTGTGAGAGTCTTTATGTATTTCATGCTTAATGGCATCGGTGTAAGGTTAATCTGATTTTAGCAAAGAAACCCTAATTTCAGTATTAAAGCATAAATCTGTCTTGACAAAGCGTAAGTCTGAATCTCAGCTCAGCGGCATGTCCAAACTGTACCATAATGTAATATGCTTTAGTGAAGAAATCACAAAATTGCAGTATTGTTTAAATTGTTTCTTTGAAGAAGAAATCTCAGTACAGTTATATCAAGGTAGATGTGAGCGCTGCTCCCCTTTCTACAGCATAAAGGCCTTATAGTTTATAATTAGATTGAAGCAATTCATCTACACTTTGACTGTATATATATAAGCCGAGCAACCTGGTGGTCATTATTGTGTTTCACTCGCTGAGTGAAATTAAAGGTGTAATACTGTACTTTAGTACTCATATGTGAGGCAAACATAACTACATATATGTTTAAACCGGTTTTAACTTACAGTAAACACGTTTTGTAATTCTTTAAACATGCGAAGTTTATTGTTGCCTTGAGAAGCCTCACCGAATGCTTATTAATGCAACAAGTCTTGAAGGCTTAAAGCACCACGTTCTAAAACTATGACTGTTTTACATAGACAGACATTAAACTGCGTTAATTACACTGGCAATGCATTGGTTACCGTGACACAACTTGGCCACGGAAGTGCTAACTTCACCTAGCACAACACGCCATGTTGTAAACAAACCACTTGAAGCAGCTAAGCTAACACGACTTAGCATAGTTTCATTTTAGGCTAAGCTACCAAATAGCTTTCACAATTAGGGGTTAACACTCTTTAATTGAAGCTCTTAAATACATGTGTGTGTGCAGTGTGAAGTAATTTGAATTTAACCTAATCCCTGGTTTCTGATTTTTCCCCTTTCTTTTTCTTTTTTTTCTATGTTTCTCAATCTTCAATTCTTCTCAGCGAATTTAACTATCTAGATGTATCCTTCCTGAATGCTATTGCTTAGTTACTAGTTAATTAAATCTAAATTTAATTAAATCTTAACTGTCTATCGAGGAAAGACTCATTAAGGTATTGGGTGCTTTTAGTAACACACTAATCACTAGTGCTGCTATTTGTTCCTAATACCAGAATGATTACCTTGTTTTGTTAATAGCAGTCAGCTAATTTTTAAATCCATTTACATGTTATGCCCCCTTGATGTTCTCTCTGAACCTCAAAAGGAACCAGAGACATTTCTATTTTTGATTTGTTTATTTTCAAAAAAAAAATAATAAGCATAATCTGAATAGAAATGCTCTCCTTTTCCTTCTGCTTTTCCCTTTTCTCCTTCATACCTCAGAGATTAAGCCTGTTGGGGAACCGTCAGCAAATTCTGAGTGATAATTTGACAATAATTTGACAGTAGTCTTAAGTCATCAATCAAAATCCTGTTTACGCCCTTTTCAGCAAAACATATGCTGACCCAAAACTATTTTAGCATTCACACTCTGTTTTGATCTTGTAGTAGTCTCTAGCCCTTACTCTCAACACAAGTTTGCCAAAAGTTGCTTATGTTCAGACTAACTGCCCAGAATGCAGACCCAGGAGGGCTGGCCAGGCGGTGTGAGGAACACCCCCTACCCAGGGCCGACGACCACCTACTGAGCCGAAAGCAACTGGACACAGAGAGAGAAGTGTACCTCAGACTCAGGACTCGGGCGAGAGTTGTGGCTACAAAAGCTCGCCAAGGTCATCATCTTCCTGGCCCACAACCTCATGGGTCTGAAACAGGAGGTAAATGATCTCAAGCAACAGATCACGGCGGTATCCCACAAGGACCCCAGCAGAATGGAGTTACAGGAGGAAATCAATAGACTTCAAAAAGCTCTGATAGCTGCTGAACAGCAAGTGCACCTGGGAAATTTAGCCAGAAAGGACCTGGAAAGGAAACCCCCACACAAAATTACTATTAAAGCAGCAAATTCTGAGCTCTTAGACAAAGTTGCCAGAATTGAGACTCTGATCCAGCAGCTGAACAACACTCAAGACAAACTTGACATGTTCCGAAGAGAATTCAGGGACTCCTACAGGCGGCGAAAAGAGACGCAGTGGGAGAGACACCCTACTCCTGCATCCTCATTCAGCCGTGCAAACTTCCTCATATGCAACAAGCTACGAAGGGGAGAGCCAACACTTTCTGCTTAACAACTGACAGAACAGAACTGTAATACTTCCAAGCATCCCCGCAGCAGCGCATGATGTGACCCCCAGAAACCTTGACAAGCTAGCCAGAAAAATCCCAGCATTCACATTGCTGGGAAAACAATAGTTTCCTACTTTAGGCAGTACGAGCAGTAATTTAGAACGGTGGAGTCGTTTTAAACATTGCTTGCAAGCAGACCCAATAATCAATCTTATGTGTCTGTTTCATAAGTTAGTAACTTCTTCTCCATGCGCATACCAGTTCCTGATCAAAACCAGATAAAATTATAGTTTGAATGCGCCTTCCTGCGAGCAGTAAGAAGTTTTCAGTGCTATAATGTGTTTAAATCGTACGATAAGAAACTAACCTGACTTTAGCGAAGAAATCCTAATTTCTGTTGTTAATAGAGGGTACGCCTTTTCTGACGACGCAATCTCAGATTAGCAGCTCATATAAATGGTACCAGAATAAATCGGTCTGATTTTGGGCGAAGAAATCCCCTTCTTCAGTACTGTGTAGGTGATCTGAGCGATGCTCCTCATTTCACTGATTTAAGGCCTTATTATGTGTTATGTATCATTGTATTCATATCGACCCACTCATGTGAAACATTTACGTAACTCTTATACATGCGCGCACCAGGTTCTGAATATAATCAGATAAAACTATAGCTTGAATGTGCCTTCCTACAGGTATTAGAAAGTTTCAGTGCTATAATGTTTTTAAATCGTACGATAAGAAACTAACCTGATTTTAGCGAAGAAATCCTAATCTCTGTTGTTAGTGGAGCATAAGTCTATTTTCTGACGACGCAATCTCAGATTAGCAGCTCATATAAATGGTACCAGAATGAATCGGTCTGATCTTGGGCGAAGAAATCCCCTTTTTCAGCACTGTGTAGGTGATCTGAGCTATACTCCTCATTTCACTGATTTAAGTCCTTATTATGTGTTATGTATCATTGTATTCATATCGACCCACTCATGTGAAACATTTACGTAACTCTTATACATGCGCGCACCAGGTTCTGAATATAATCAGATAAAACTATAGCTTGAAGGTGCCTTCCTACAGGTATTAGAAAGTTTCAGTGCTATAATGTTTTTAAATCGTACGATAAGAAACTAACCTGATTTTAGCGAAGAAATCCTAATCTCTGTTGTTAGTGGAGCATAAGTCTATTTTCTGACGACGCAATCTCAGATTAGCAGCTCATATAAATGGTACCAGAATGAATCGGTCTGATCTTGGGCGAAGAAATCCCCTTTTTCAGCACTGTGTAGGTGATCTGAGCGATACTCCTCATTTCATTAATTTAAGGCCTTATTATGTGTTAAGTATCATTGTATTTCATTTTGACTCGCTCATGTGAAACATTTACGTAAAATTAATGGTGTTATTCTAGCGTAGCTAACTACGAATCCACCATTGCCTGTGAAGTGAATGTGCTGTTTTGAGTAATGAATGAATTTGTATGGGACATGCATGAGTTTCCCATGCATGCTCACAGCAGTGCAAGTCTGCTCCACCTGCACCTGTTGTGAGCTTGCATTGGTCTCCTAGCAACACGTTACCCCGGAAGTGTGAGCAGACTCTTCCGTTTAATCTGACAACAGCATCCACTTCACAGACCTATGTGTAAACAAAGAATTGCTTGTAACTAACGCTAACTCTTAAGCTAAGCCCTTTACCTCAACTGCTAGCTGTTAGCATCTGGCTAACGCTTAGATAGGCGTGTAAAGTGTAACTTTCTAACCACACCTCTCTCTCCCTCTCTCTCTCCGTCACTCCTGGTGTCACTTCCTGTTGATGCCATCACAGTTCCCTGTGGGACCACCACCACATACTGGGTTTTTCTTGTTTTATTGTTTTTTTTTGTTTTGGACTTATCTACCTCTTTTTTTTTTTGCATTTTTTTACATTTGTTTAGCACAAATTTACCAATTCAGCTAAATTGATTTTTATTCAATCTGAGATTTAATTAAATCAATTTATTTAGTTTTTTTTTTTTTTTTTTATTCCATTTTTATTTTTATTTGTTATTTTGTTTATTTACTTTCCCCTTTTAATTTCCTACAGCTCTTAGGACCCCTTTTTTTTTTTTTTTTTTTTTTTTTTTTTTTTTGTTTGTTGTGTTTTACTTTTACCTTATTTTAGTTATTTCACTATCACCATCGTCGTTTTTGGATAGGATTACAGTATTTCGAGCAACTGTTGTTTCCTTAGCGATTTATACAGGTTATTAGTAGCATAATCCTTGTTTCCTCTCTACTTCTCCTCACGCCTCAGTGCCAGGCCTAATACGTTGAAGGGCAGCTACCATTGCAACACAATGTAGGCTAACATAAAACTAGAAACAATTCCCACTGTTTCTTTTTCTTTTGACGAGGTATTTGGTGGGTCCCTGCTAGTTTAGCTAACAGCCTAACCCTAGGGTTATGAAGTCTATTGCAGCATCACACACAAGTGAAACCTGCTTAGCCATATCTCTTAGAAAAAAAAACTAAAATAGGTAAAAATTTTCCTTTTTTTTTTTTGAGTTCATCTTATTTTATTTCAGTTTCGTCATAAGTGACCAAACCCGTGAACCATCATTAGTATAGCCCGGTCATCAGCTGACCCCTGCTTACGGCCCCTCAACAAAGTTACTCAAACTCTCCCTTTGTGTTCACGAACACAAAATCATAGCACCCTACCTCACTAGCTGCCTCCCACCAGCTAGTCATACCTTACACGGCCTACACAGCCGTTCCCCTTAGAGATAGTTTAACACCTCTGTACGTACCTGCATTTGCCTTGTGTCTCTCTCTCTCTGGTGTTCCCACAATTGTGCCAGTATGTCGCAGACATTCCACAGACATCCATCCCTGCCAGCTCACCAGGACCACCTGGAAACCCAGTAGAGCACTGTAATGGACATCATTCAGCTCAAAGCAGCCAACGACCTGCCATGGCAAAGAAAGGAACAGCGAGACTGCGACATAAGCGAACACTTGACCAGCATCATCCTCTCCTCGGCCCACACCCTCAAGGGCCTCAGACAGGAGGTATATGAGCTGAAACTGCAAGTCACAGAATTCTGCAGAGAACTGACACCTGCTCAACGAGAGAAAGCACAGAACGGATGCAAAGAACCTCACCGAATGGTGCGACAGAAAGAAATCACCAGCCTTCACAGAGGCTCTAACAGCTGCTCAACACCAAGCGCCGCTGGAAAAAGCCATCACACAGGACTTGAAAAGAGAACTGTTTCACACAAAGTCACTCTTAAAACAACATATGTGGAACTAAATGAGAGAGACACCACATCTTA
>JADLZN010005101.1:0-39377 GCA_018155175.1 Sinocyclocheilus anophthalmus
ACTCACTCACTCACACACACACACCACACACCCTCAATCACTCCACTCACTCACACACTCAAACCACACACACACACACACCACTCACTCACTCACTCACTCACCTCACAGCACGCACGCACGCTCGCTCACTCACTCACTCACACACAACTCGCTCACACACACACACACAACTCGCTCACACACACACTCTCAACACTCACCACTCACACACTCACTCCCACGCACACTCCCTTCACACACACACAAAACCCCCCACCCCCCAACCACCACTCACTCACTCACTCACAGACACACACACATACACACACACACCACACACACCACACACACACTCACACACACACAACACTCACACACAAACACAGCACTCACTCACTCACAAACACACACACACAACACACACACAACACTCAACTCACTCACTCACACCCACCCACACACCCACTCACTCACTCACACACACACTCACCCACACACACACCACTCACTCACACACACACTCATCACGCACGCCACTCACTCACTCACACACAACACACACACACACACACACACACACACACACAAACACACACACACACTCACAACTCAATCATCACTCATCAATCAATCACAACACACAAACAACACGCACTCACTCACGCACACTCACGACACACTTCACACTCGCTCTCTCTCTCTCTAACACTCACTCACACACACTCACACACACACTCACTCACTCAATCACTCACTCACTAACGCGACGCCGCGCTCGCCACGCACACACACACACACTCGACACTCACTCAACTCACACTCTAAACTCACCCCCACCACACACACCCACACACACACACACACACACACACACACACACACACACACAAACACACACAAAAACACAAAAACACACACACACAAACACACAACACACACACACACACACCACAACACACACACACTGTCTGTACTCCACGCATGCGTCGCCGGGGATGTGATGGTGTGTCTCTGCAGGTGTCCTCGTTCATGGTGATCGGGCTGATGTCGATGATGATTCCTCTGTGTCATGTGTTCGGTGGACTCATCGCGGTGTGTCTGCTCATGGGCCTGTTTGACGGATGCTTCATCTGCATCATGGCTCCCATTGCATTCGAGCTGGTGGGCTCCCAGAACGTGTCGCAGGCCATCGGCTTCCTCCTGGGCATGATGTCTGTCCCCATGACCGTCGGGCCTCCCATCGCAGGTAATGAAGCGTGATCATCATGTGCCTCCTGCTGACTGGAGCTGGTACTGAGTTCATGAGTTCAGCTGCTGCTGCAGGTTAGAAGATGTGCCACAAAAACAGAGAAACAACCCTCAGACATTTACACACATGCATTCAAAAGAGGCTGACCACACGACGACACAACGACATTACAGATGAAATGCCAGATAAACACATTTAGAGACTTCTTAAACACACACAAACACACACACCACCCACACACACACACCAAGTGCCATGGGCTGTGTGTTAAATCTGAATGACTGAGAAACTCACAGATGCATTCTTCACTGTAAAAACTGATCATAATTTTAACAGTAACAGCTATGGTAAAAATGTTAATTGGTTAACAGTAACTAAAAAGAAAAAGAACAACCTACCCCTAAACCTACCCCTCACAGGAGGCTTTGTGCTATTTCAGATTTTCAATACACTCCATTCTGTGTGATTTATAAACGTTTTGAAACGTGGGGACATGGGGAGTTTATGTCCTGAAAAGTACCTTCCCTTGTCATACCGTCAGCCTTGGTCATTATACACTTTAGGTCCCATGTTGGTCACAAAAAAAGCGCGCAAACACATCACACACACACACCCACACACTTCTCACGCACTCACTCACTCACTCACTCACACACACACGCACACACACTCTCTCTCTCTCACACACACACTTGCACGCACGCATTGCGTTTTAGTGAGTGAGAATGAGTTTAGAGTTTTGCAAAAAGAGTGCATGAGATCAGCAAACAGTGTCTAAACTGCCTGAACTAGTTTAAGGTTTTGCAGAAAGAGTGATTTATTTGACAAATTGGTTTAGGCTATTGAGAATTTGGTTTAGAGAATGGGGTTTAGTGTCTTAGCAAATGTGAAAACTGTCAAGAACATCAGAATATGAACGTTTTTGTATGTAAATTTAAGCTGCTAAAAGTAAGACTGGTAAAAGTACTAAAAATGTTAATTAAACATGACACGACACACACACACACAACTCATTGTTCAAAATGTGTTGATTTGTGATTTAGTCGTCTGTACAGGCTGAGGACGGCCAGCTCTTAAAATTCAGGGTAAAGAGGGCAATGCATAAAAGTGGACTAGATCCACACCAGACTCGGTGACCTCTTTCTTTGTGAGATTCACCGGAATCATTTTTCAAAAATGGTACAAATGCAACCTCACTGACCCAACTTGAGTTGAGCGTCAAAATCTTTCAGTAGAGAAAAACGCCAGACTACTTTATTTATAAATTAAGTGCTATAAAAAAAGACTTAACTAAAAATGAAAAAACATAAATACTGTACAAAAGGTTTTTTGTCACAATACCTATATATGGAATGTCATTGCTGTTCTTTCACATAACATAGTGAAGTCTTATTTTTTTTATACATAAAGATGATTCGATAACCAAAAGAATAATGTTATAATGTGTAATAACTCTGACTGTGAGTTTGTTGATTACTGAAGTAGTAAAGTGTGTGTGTCATATAGCGGTTCGCGGGTACTCTAGCCTTATATTGCACATTGGTTACATAAGATTAACTCTCATCTCGCCCCGAACAACACAAACGAGAGCTTTAACAAAAACATCTTCATTCTCCAATGAAATCACAGTCTGTCAAGACCAGTAGTGTGCGGACTGACGAAGCGAAGGATGAAAAACTCGTCTTTCCACTTTGTACGTCCATCCACATTACCCACAATCCTCCCTGCCTCGTGCGATGCATTCAAACCCACTCTCTATCCAACAATACTTGCTTCCTTTCTTTTTTACTTCACCTTTTCCTGCTTTTTCTCTTTTCTTCTTCAAGGTAATGATCATTTCGTCCGCTTGGTTTTTTTAAGTTTCAACACAATATTCAAAAGCAGCCACAGGAAACACCACATGGCAAGCGAGATCGAGATATTTTACACCGAGAAACGAAATGACCCATAACACAACGGAACGAAAAACAAACACCCCATTGGTTGACGTCTTACATGCTCGTGCACAACGCATCAGAGAGCAGGAAGGGGCGGGGTTTCGTGGGGGGGAAGTGTGTCGAGGGGGCGGGGCTTCTGCTACACGCGCCACAGCAGTAAGTGGTTGGTGCTGTCGTCCCTCCCCACCGTCTCGCTGCTATTGGTCAGTCTGAAGTCTTCATAGCCGTCGCCGCCGCTGATGACCAGCAGGTTGGATTTGGTGGGCAGGAGGGTGGAGGCGCGCCGCCGGGAGGAGTCTCGTCTCTGCAGGCCTCCACTGCTGCTCTCAGAGCTGTTCTGTGCGGAGTTCACTATAATAGAAATTCAGGACACACACACATATTTGTTAACTGATGTCACTGTGCCAGATTTTATTGATAGCCTCTATTTATAGACATTCGTCTTGGAAGCATCCAATCACAAGCATTAATCAGGCAAGTTTAAAACACTCGTTTTTAAAACACACAAGTGGTTGATTGAAAGGTGAGAAGGCGTTTTTTCTGTTGTTTGGGATGCATCAGGATGCATTAATGTTTACACTGCAAATGAAATGATCGCATATGTTCCTGACCTTTGTAAACGGTTTGTGTGACGTGATGGCAAAATGTTCTGAACCAGTTTACACTTGTCTTGGCACTGACTATTTGAGATGGCTAAATTAAATTAAATCAAATTAAATATTTGATACTCTTTTGCAGGGCCATAATTGGGTGTTTTTTTTTTAATACCACAACACACAGTTTTATAATAATAAATAATGTGTGTATTAGCTAGACTTGTTTTTTTTTTTTATTAATCTTCCTTTTATACAAAAATAAATTCCTTGCCAAACAATTACTATAAAAACATGAGTTAAACAAAAGAAAGAATAACAAGGTACATTTAAGCTCACATTAAAAAACAAAGTAAAAAAAAAGTATTAGCTCACAAAACAAACAAAAAAGTACAGTGTTCTAAAGTGAATTTGAATGCAATTAAAAATGTGATATTGAATCGCAGGGCTCATAATCACATTATTTAGGAAATACCATACGATTAGTAAAAAAAAAAATAAATTATAAATTATTTATTGAATTACTATATCATAACCAGGGTTGTGTTTTTAGGAATCCATAACATTTATAGAATAAATTATTTCTATTTTGTAATATCTTCATTCTACCGTCTAGTGCAGTGTAATATGGTCAGTTTTACATAAAAAATTTAAATTGTATGAACAAATTACAAATAAAATTACAACACATTATTGACACTGAAGAGAACAGTTTAAGTCGCACTGAACTCCTAATACTCCTAATAAAAAAAACACATAGAACAGATCAATGTCTGCAGGTTTCTGTATTTCTATAATGCATTAATGTACAATTTGGTTGCCAGATCCTCTGTTAATATTACCCACACTGCAATAGGCAGTGAGAAACTTACCTGATTCGGACGGCGGTGGGAAGTTGACGTCAAAGCCCTCTGGCAGCTCAATGCACGTCAGAAAGCGGACGTGTCCGGTGTGTCCGTGGGCGGAGCCCATGGGGAGGAGGGGAGCCCGCAGAGAGCCCGGCCCAGTGCTGGAGGACACGGGTGGGATGGCCAGAGTCAGGACCACCCCTGCACTGGTGCCGATCCACAGCAGGTCCTTACACGCCAGAAGAGCTGTGATCCGCAAACATGCTGCTTTGTGCTGCCGGATAATGGCATCAGAGCCTGAAAGAAAAAAAAAAATGAGACGGGGATTTGATTTGATTCTGAAACAGTTCTTCATTAAAAAGCAGTGCTATTTTAGTATAGTTGATATACTATTATAGATGCTCAACATAACAAGAGCATTTTACTTGAAATCGTGTACCCTGCCTAAGATATAAGATGACACACACACACACACACACAACAGGGTAGTATTCCGTGGATACTAGATATTTATTTCTGATATTTTAGGAGTTTTGTATTTTATAAGTTTAGTATTTTGTGTTTTGTCCTTTTTCTTATAAGTTTTTTTAATGATATCGTTTTTTCAATGGCTAAAGTTCAGTTTATTCATTTTTTTTTTGATAACTGCACAATTTGTTTTAATAGGATGGTAAACACACCAGTGTATCAATAGCTCAACACACTCGCACATTTGAAGAACATTGATCGGTTTTGTGCTTGTTTTGACTTGTTTTTTATCCTCAGCAGATAAAAACCATAATGAGCGCTTTGGCATCATATTTGTGGAATAATAATCCAAATGACGGGTCTTATAATTTTGAGCGTGTGATTCCAAAATAGCATCTGTTTGGTCAAGCCGTCAGATTTTTCCAAACGATTTTGTCTAGCATTTTTGTTGTTCAAACAACCATTGTGCAGTGAAGTCTTATATATTACTTAAGTAGAAACCACTGCCACAAAACCATGATTTCCGTCTGAATCTGAGCAAGATTACGTTGTGTAATGCTACAGCCCATTTTCACATGAATGCCTAACGGCTTGATTCAAGGTCAGAATATGGCCAGTGCAGAAGAAAATGCAAACTGAGCCAGATGTTTTCTGCAAATCTGTGGGGTTGTACGGCATCCAAACAGAAAATTACAGATTTAGTGAAAAAAATCTTATTTTGTAAAGTTCTTTGACATTAAATACAATACAATTGGAAAAACCTTTATTCTTATTTTGTGAAAAAACAAAACAAAAACTATGTAATGGAAAGCTTTAATTTATATTTTTTAACTCAGCCCTGCATATTGAAAAAAAAGCATTTTGCAGAAGAGGCATATTTTGACCTGATGATGCTGTTATTACCTGCAAGCATCTTGTGCACGGCTGGTGCCACATCGACCTCGGTCAGGCTCTCGTAGGTGGAGGCGTGATAGAGCCGCACCTGAGCGCTGCCCTGTAGAGCGATCCACACGCCTTTACCATAGCGAGGGGAAGGGCGACCTGGAGCATGCTCACCTGGAGCGAGCGAGCCAGCGCCCGCTGTCCTGACCCACCTGCAATGAGTGCTGAAGAACACATTCAAAATGATTCAAGTGCTGTTCAGAAATCTGATATCAAGTGGATACCGTTTGGTTATAATTGTCATATTTTAAACTTTTAATAGTCAAGTCAAATTTATTTCTATAGCGTTTTATACAATACACACTGCTCCAAAGCAGCTTCAAACAAACAATCAGGAAAATAACAGTTTCAATGTTGCAAAATGAATCAGTTATGAAAGTAATTCAATTTAAGATGTAAAGCAGCTCTACTGAAGACAAGAGTGTCATTGTTTGCTCGGAATAACTGTCCAATGTTGCAAGCATTCATTTAATAAAACAAATTTAATATACAGAGAGGGCAGCAGCGTCTATAAAACAAACAGCGACATATTGCGCTCAATTGCAGAGCGGTTGAAGTGATTACTTACTTTCTAAAGCTGTGTGGATAGTAGTGTCAATATCAGTTAATTTGTCATCTGATGATGTCAGGCCGGCGGGACGGAGTATCTATAAATAGAGACCATCCGATAACTGAATATTAAATGTCTTTTAACCCTTGTGACCTAGAGCGGATTTTCTCTTTTCTGAAAAAACTTTATTGTATTGAAATAAAACTTACTGACTTTGCTCTCAGGGTATAACAATGCCACCCCCCACCTCCAAAAAGAGATAATTTTTGTGATTTCCCCCCCCCCACCTTGTTACATTTGTGGTGTTTCTAGTCAAAAATGATGTACAAAAATTGTTTGTAAATTTCTCTTATGCTATATCATCACCAAATACTGGATTACATTTTTTTTGTCAACTTGTTTTCTTTAAATTAGCACAGGTTTCGTATTTGTTTTTGGAACTGATCATGTGTCTCATTGATCTGAGCTTATGCACCTCAGTTTTTGAGTGGGGAAAAAAAATTATCCACAAATGATGCTTTCACTCAAAAACTGAGGTGCATAAGCTCAGATCAATGAGACCTATGATCAATCAGTTCCAAAACGTAATACAAAACCTGTGCTAATTGAAAAAAAAAAGCATGTTGACAAAAAGATTGAATCCAAGATTAGTTAATAATACAGCATAAGGCGAATTTACAAGCAATTTTTAAAGGGCTGGTCATTTTTGACCACATCAGTGGAAGGATTTTCAGCACAAGACTTAAACCAAAATGCATTTTCCCAGACTTCATCTGCCTGTGGTTTGTGTCTGACCTCTTGTGCTAAAGTGCTGGTGTTGATGATGAGGACTCGGTTCTGACAGCCACACCACAGTTTTCCCGCAACAGGAACCATTTTGGTCACGGGTCCAGTTGGAGAGCCCAGACACAGCGTTTGAGAGCTCTGAGGATCCCAGAAACTTCCTGTTATGTAGAAAAAGCAGAGAGAGTCAGTGTAAATCACTCTTATCGGTTATAACTGAATCATTTGGAATGGATCTGAGCTCACCTGCCTCCCTCTGATAAACAATCACCTCCCCGTTCGCCAGGGACACAAACACTTTGTTGTCAAGATACCTGGGAATGAAAAAAAGATGTTCAGTCTCCATGCCGACGTTGCGTAGGTTACCATGGCAACAGATCAATGAGGTGGAAGCTGCTTACAGGATACACAGGATAGAAGCAGAGTGCTGCATCTTCATACTGTTCTTCCTGTTTCTGATGTTGTCTGACGACTGGTACACATGAATACTGAAAGAAAACAACATGATTATACTTATGAAATATGACATTTATGTCCTTAGGCGTTTACTGGGAATCACAAACTTTGTTGAAAAAGTGCTGGGTCACTTTTTTTTTGAAAGTCTCTAATGCTCACCAAGGCGGCAAGGATTTGATTGAAAATAAAGTAAAATCAATTAAAACAAACGTTTTCCATGTTTTCAAATATATTGTAATTTATTCCTGTGACGAAATGTGGAATTTTCAGCATCATTACTCCAGTCTTCAGAGTCACAAGATCCTTCAGAAATCATTCTAATATGCTGATATTATAGGAATAAAACGACATTATATATGAAAGGCATCAAGCAAAGGCTCTCTAAGCCACGGACCGTTCTTTGTGTTGTGACTTTCACTGGCAGTGAGGCCAGACAATGCTACACACCTGCTTGTGTGTGAGAGAGAGAAGAGAGAGAGCGAGAGAGAGAGAGAGAGATAGAGAGATAGAGCAAATGTTTTGTGTGGATAAGTGACAGGATGCACTGAGGGGACAGGGCAGGTCGAGCTTGAGAGACCGAGTGTTTCTCTGTGGGAACGCAGATGTAAAAGAGGGTGTACGTAGTCAGAATCGGGTCACCTGAAGGGAAATTCAACTCCATAACGAAGGAACAGCAGGTGGTGTGTTTTGTGGCAGTAAATGGCCATTACGGAGCAATTGTGTGATACTATCGTTCGACTTGTAATTCGGCCCATGGGCTTGAGTGCTGCCAAACACAAGTTGAACACGTATAATAATACAAAATTACAGTAACAAACATTGTCAATTATTTAACAGATCATTCATTTTACATTCAAATAGTCAGAACTTAATGAAAATGAGAAATGTCATTTTTGAATGATTTCAGTAACTTTTTAAAATGGTTTTTACCAACTATCTAAAATATAAGGTATTTTCTGTAACATTACTTAGCCCATATACGCCTTTTAATAGTTTTATTATTATATGTTGATTTATAAAAGGTTCAGAACGAATGTTTGTAAATCATTTGATAAGTTAGTGTGTGTGTAATACGTAATATATAAAACATATGATCGAAGTAATAGGCTACTTCTATCCGTTTTTGAGCCTCTCTGCAGAAGGTCGGTTTTTTTATAGGCGGTTGCATTCACAGACTCACAAGTAAAATGTCCTCCCGATGGCACCAGTTTTGCTTAGTAAAAAACAGTTATGGACACTGTGGGCAATCTGCATGGTCATTTGGGTGTAAACGTTTATAAATACTCAAATACGAGGACGGGCCAGCGCCCGCACCGTAGGCACAAAATGGTTCTGGAACAGACAATGCAATGTGGTAAAATATATAACCAAAAATGACTTTTTTATTGTCTCTTTGCATTATTGAACAAACGATTTTCTGTTTGACATGGGAAAAGACGGCTTGTTGAGTAACAACCTTTTAAGTTAAAAGCCTATATAAATAAAGGTGACTTGACTAAAAACATATTTACTCACACTTATGTGGTGCGACATTACTCTCTATAGTCAGACTCAGCACTGCCCCCTCATCATCGTTACTAAAAATCCTGCATCCATAATGGCTGTTGTAACAATGATATCTGCAAGCAAAGTAAGCAAACAACAGGGTTTCACTGATGCACGATCTTGCGCTCTTTCCTAAATATTACCCATGTTACACAGGACTGGGGCGAGGCGGCGGAAGTGACTATAGACAACAGAACCCCATTATATATCAGCGATTCGTCTACGGGCTACGGATGACAACAAATCCCAAGGTACGCCCGACAGTTGTTAAACTATTTTTTGCGGTCCCTTCTATTTTTCACATTACTACAAGCATTCATGCTGCTTCTGACCGAAAGAGAAATGGATTTGCGCGACAGACGGCAAAAAAAAAAAAAAGACTTTGTTTCCAATGATAATTTTTTTTTTTTTGGTTTATGCTGATATAATCATGGCCAGTTGGGCAGTGAAGATAATAATAACTAATAATATCACAGCCTACTTTTAAAGATACAATCACATCCTGTTAGACCAAATCAAACAGTTCCCTACATAGCATTGCAGAAGTTAAATGTTATGTAAATGTTTATTCTCTTAAAACCTAAACTAGATCTTTAAAAAATTAGAAACTGAAGTTTAAGTTCTTACAGTTACTAAATCTAAAACTAAAATAAAACAAAAGTTAAAGTTAAAAAAAATGAAAACTAAAACATATACAATATAATACAAAACACTAAAAATACATCTCCCTAATATTAAGAAGTATGCCCTTTACCATACAGAAGATTTATTCTGTTGCAGTGAACCACCAGCCGTCCTCGGGCACGAGCAGGACAGAAGCTATGATACGCTCGAGGTCGATGCTCAGCAGGTGTCCAGACTGGCCCGGGTGTGAAGGAAGCCTCGACTGACGCCGCAGGGCTTGGCCATCCCGGGAGACTGTAGCAAGAGCCGAGGGGCGCGCGAATGTGCGAGGGATCGGGAAATGTCCGTTCATCTCGGAGCTCGTTGGTCTCGATGGCCATGTTTTGAAACGGCCTGCTTCATCACTGAAAACAAATAACATACAAAACATCTATCATTAAGACATGATCACAACCATGAGCGAGTATATATGTTTTAGAGACTCACTGGCCGAAAGCTGGATGAGATGGTGGAAGGGAGGCGGGCTCGCAGTGTGGATGAAGGGCGGGGGGAGATTATACATCATCGGTGTGCGGGTTTTGGGGGAGAGTAGGTGTCGGTCGCTATCGAAAGTGGCACGAGCTCTGCAGCGGGGACCACGGGCGGCTTGCTGAGCTCCAGAGATGAGCCGGAGATGCAGATGTGGAGCTGGGGTTGTGCAGACGCTGCAGGGTTTGACTCAGACGGGGCAGAGGGGGTGGAATGACCCACACGTTCTCTGCAGTAGACAGATTGGACATTTTTGCACTTGCAAACTGCTTATATGCATAAAAAATGACTAGAACACAGCATACTACACTGCTATTGAGTTGAACCTGTTTTAAAAGGCAAAATCATTTAAATTAACATTTTATATATATATACACACATAAACTCGGCAAATAACAAAAATAAATTAGCAATAAAAACAAAACAGATAAATAACAATAAAACTTCAATAAAAAGCACAAAGGTCTGTTTCAAAGATATCCAGGATTATTTTAAACCAATAACGGCGGTAGTTCATGCGTTGTAGATACCCCCAACACAATATAAATACCAACACACACACACCACACAACACACACACTAAAATAAAACTATTAAAATAGTTTTTGTACTGACCATTAAGCTTGAATAAAATAAAATATAAAATATTAGAGAAGACTAAACTTGGCAACCACTTTAAATAAAACTTGAAGGTTGAGAGTACTAAAACCGAAAAACGGAAATAATAAATTAAAAGTTACTAAAACGGAGTTTTAGGAAGCTCATTAATAGAATTAAAGAACTGAAGTAAAAGAAAGCATCAAAGTAAGAATTAGATATACTATATAAAATTATAGATATAATATATATATATATATATATAAAAATAAACCACTTGACAAAAGTAAACATAAAATCAGAAAGAATATCATAGCCTTATAATATTAATTAATATGAATGTAGACAGTATTTATTTAGTCATTAGCAGACGCTTTTATCCAAAGCAAATTACAAATGAGGACAATGGAAGCAATCCAGGAATCAACAAAAGAGCAACAATATATAAGTGCAAATGACATGTCTCGGTTAGCCTAACACAGTACACATAGCAAGGTTTTTTTATTTATATATTAAATAAAAAGAAAACAGATAGAATAATAAAAGAATAGAGAAAGCTAGTGTTATAGGTCTTTTTATTGTTTGTTTGTTTTTTTAAATGAAAAAAAAAGTATTATATTCATATATGTGTTTAAATGCACTTATAAATCGAGCAGGCAAAACTGAAGGGTTTATAGCTTATAGTTACACAGTAAAAAAAGAAAATGATGCTGCAAAATTGTACAGAATTCAAATACATTGAAGGATGTTGAAATTAGTGTCCCTGGTGAGATCTCTCCTGATCCCTGGAAATTCCCACATATACTGTAATCTCATGGTGCTCATTTATTATTAGTCTTAAACGGGAGAATTTGTCCTGTTAAGCAGGTGCGTTTAGGGCCGTCGGTCTCACCTGTTCTTCAGGCCCGGCACGGCTGCGATGCAGATGATGCGAGCGGAGCAGACGGCGATGCAGGCCTCCACCGTGGGCTCGTCCCGGATGTTCAGCAGACACACCTGACCCACGTACCCGTCGCTGTTACACACCCACACCTCATACGTGTTCTCTGGACAGCTGTGACTGGGGGAGGCGCAGGAGAACTGCATCCCGCTGCGGGTCTTCATGATGGGAATGGCCTTCAGGAACTCAGGGTCCCACTGGTCTTTGTTCATGGCTGGACAAAACATGGAAAACAGGGTGCTTTTGATGAAAATGTAGGGATTGTCATCAATATATAGCATATTTGTCTTTTCTATTAATGTACACCCCATATTTGTTGGGCTAATGTGAATATGAAGTATACATCATTAATATACTATATAAAAGATTTATTGGCTTTCTCATGAATGTAGGCACTATTTCTTGGGTGTTGTAAAGAATATTGTGCGGTATTGGCATTTGCATTGAATATATACAAAAATATATGCTGTATTTATTGGATTTTGCATGAATATGGGGAGTATTTCTTGGGCTATGCATAAATGTGACCCTGGAGCACAAAACCAGTCATAAGTCGCACAGGTATATTGTAGCAATAGCCAAAAATACATTGTATGGGTTCAAATGATCGATTTTCCTTTTATGCTTATATCGATTCATTTTTATGTTCCATGAAGATATTTTGTAAATTTCCTACCGTAAATATATTCAAACTTAATTTTTGATTAGTAATACGAGTTGCTAAGAACTTCATTTGGACAACTTTAAAGGCGCTTTTCTCAATATTTACATTTTTTTTTTCAGATTACAGTAGGTTCAAAATAGTGCATTCTCGGCCCAAATATTGTCCTATCGAAACAAACATACATCCAAACCATACATCAATTGAAAGTTTATTTATTCAGCTTTCAGCTGATGCACAAATCTCAATTTAAAAAAATAGACACTATGACTGGTTTTGTGGTCCACGGTCACAAATATATATTGTATCTTTCCGTGAAAAGCCTAACAAATACTATATAAATTCGCAAAGAATTTACAGTATATAGTATAGAAAGTTTTATAAAAAAAGAATTTATATAGAAAATACATACTGTATACTGTATATGCTATTTTTGTATTATTTATATATTCAGTAGTGATTATAGTTAAATTATAAATATAAAATATTTGTTTTAATATTAGTAAAATACAATAAATAATACTAAAACATGACGGATTGTGTATATACAGTGGTTACTCTGTAGTGTACACCATTTTATTAACTAGTTTGCTAAATGTCAACACAAAGTTTGTAAGAGAAAATAATAATTTCCCCTTTTTTCTCTGGAGGAAAGTAATGATTTGATATAAATTTCTCTCAGATCGCTGTACATTATTTAAAACAGAAACAGAGGGTCAGCTCTGAGGATTTACCGAGCTTCTTCTTGGCCTCCTCAAAGGCCTGCTCAAAGTTACTGCGGGTATCAGGGCTGCTGAACTCAAAGATGAAGGTGGTCTCGGCTGAAGTGCTGGTCAGCTCTAGTTTAGTGGGGAGTAACGTCATGCTGAAGGCCAGAGACTGTTTATCTGCCAGCTCACGGTGCACTGACGCCATCAGGAATCCTTATCAAACATGTCCAAACTCTGAAACACACACACACACACAAAAACACTTCAGAATATTTCAGCTATTCCAAGGAAGAGGCAAATCAAGTCTGACTGGCACAAGCTTTTAAGTCAACAGCAAAAAAAAAAAAAAACATGTTATCTTTTCTCGTAAACATAAGTCTTGTTAAGCTGCCATGTTTCGTTATTTATTTTTTCCACACCCCCCCCCCCCCCCACCGCGTCTACAACCAATCAGAAAGGTAATTTAATCCGCCATAAAAAAACAACCGGTAAAGTGAAGTGATATAGTATCAACACTAAAGGTAAACAGCTGTTCATAAAGGTCGACGACTGATGAGGCGCACACTGCAGTGTTCTGACAGTTTGCATTTGGGCCAGGTTGCGGAGTTCACCAGACGGTGAGGTTTTCTGGATGGTGTTCTTGTTAGTGGCTTGATTAGAGCCTGAGATGAAGAAAATTATATTGGGTAAAGTAAAAGAGCATCAAAGTTCAATAAGGTAACTGGTAAAGGACTATAAAAGGGGTAAATTAAATAATAGAAGATAGATAGCTAGATAGATAGAAAAAGTGTATAGGATAACTCTGGACATTTGTCTCCTAAGTACCCCGGAAGGGTCCACATTGAAAGACTACCTCAGGTTCGGTCTCACTGGGAAGCTGAATTTTAAAGGTGTACGAACTCTTATATATATATATAAATAAAAACATGGCAATCATGTAAATCATGTCATACTGATTGTGTGAGATAATAACACTACCTTTAACCACCTCAATGTCTTCTAAGGGCAGTTTCCACAGGAACTTATATTTACTCGAGGTGTCAATGACACTAGCAGCGGCGTATCTGAAAGAGAAGCAGAGAGAGAATTCAATCATCAGTTGAGGATTTTTTCTAGCATGGGTTGATGTGTGCTAGTAATTAATGATCTATTCTGATATCTGATAGTTTGCTGGTTCAAATGTGGTGAGGGTTAATCATGAAAGATCACCGTTGAACTCATGAATGAGCATCTACAGTGCATTTTTCTTCTGTAACGTGATGCATTTCTTTATTTTGATTGATGTCCCAGAAATAAGTGTCCTGGGAATCACTTTAGATGAAAGCGTATGCTAAATAAGATTATTTATGTGGTGTTTCCATGACAGTCCACTAGAGTGCAATGTTATTCAGAAATGAAATGCATTTATTTTGGCCATCAGGTGCAGAAGAGCTCAGGGGACTCTGGGGGTTTCTAAACCAAACATGAGTTTTCCCAGGCCCTCCTCACATCTCTGCACTATTAAAAGAAAACTGCGAACGCGCAGCCGCACTCACAGACTCATGGAGCTCCTGCGCAGAGATCCAGACTTCCTCTTCAGTGTGGTGCAGATGAGCAGATCGCTGAACAGAAACAGAGACCGGTCCTTCTTACCGCCCACCGTTTTCTGCAGAGATGGACAGAGGTTTAGGAAGCTCATACGTTGGCTTAAAGTGACTTGATTTCTTGTGTTTATTTGTGCTCACCGCTTCCACCACCATCTCTTGTCTTAGAAACGTCCTCTGTGGATTCAGGATCTGACGGGGGGGAAAAAAACATTATTAGATATAGTTATTATATCTAATAACTTTATTATATTAGAAATACACTTAGTTAAACAATTTAATCAATGTGAAAACGATTGCAACCAAAACTGTAAAAGCACTGAAAAAAAAAAAGATTTTCTTTTCAGTGGACAGATGAAAATTTTGTTTTTGTTTTTATAGCAAAGATTACTTCATTTGATGACATTTTTCACAAAACAAGACTTGATATCTTATGGCAAGGGAAATGTATTTATATAGTACTTTTCATTTATGATGGTAATTTAAAGTGCTTTACATTAAAGGGATTTTAAAAAAACAAAAGATGCATAAGAAATAAAAATGTAGTTAAAATATTTAACATATTAACACATTTACACAGCATTAAACAGATTTCACAATAAAAAACTTGTAAATACACTGCAAAAAATTATTTTCTTACTCAGTAGTGATGTCTTGCTTTCCAGTCTAAATAATCTTAAACATCAGAGTAAAATATTAAGTCTTGTTGTCTGAAAAAAAAAAAAATTTAAAGCATTAAAGGTTTAATTTATATATTAGAACCTATGAAAAAATTCATCTTAGAAAAATCATAAAAGAAAGAAAAATGGATTTAAAACCAAGTTTTAATCACTTCAGTTAATAAACTGGATGAGTGATTTTGAGTGATCTCTCACATGCTCCACGCCCTCGATGTGCGCCTCGATCTCCTGCATGACGCGCGTCTCTCTCTCCAGCTCCTCCGCGGTGCGCCGGCCCTTGTTGATCCTCTCAGCCAATCGCTTGATGTTCTTCTGGGCGTCCAGCAGAAACAGGTAGTCAGGGTGATCTTCAGTAGTGTGCTTCAGAAGATCCTGATCCATACAAACAATGTGTCATTTAAAAACTAAACTACCAAAATTACAGCTAGTACCTAAAAAGACACTTATAAAATGGATCGTTTCAGTCCTAGAGATTCAAGCAGAATGACAATTAATTTAAGCATTTTTTTGTCCTTAACATTAACAAACCAGATGAGTAAATATTAAGGATTTTAACTAATTGCTAAATGGTGGTCACATACAAAACATACAGGGCGGAATGTTTTAAGAAAAATAAAATTGCATTTTTCTGATAAAAATTGAGATTGTGATTTAAAAGGATTTTTTTGTTTGTTTTTTTAAAGAGCTCCAGGTTTGCTGTACTTGTGTGCAAAATAAAACTATTATTTTTTACTCTGCCAGTACTCTAACAATAGTAATAATAATAATATAATAATAATACCATATTATTTATTATTACTACTACTACTATTATTAAATAAAAAGAGTATTAAATAATAAAAAAATTACAATACAACAGTAACATTACAATGCTAAAATTGATGTCCTAATTTCAAACATTAAATCTTTGAGCTTTTATTTAGGGGCAAATCTGCCAAAGTTAGGATTATAAATGTTTCTCATTACAAATGTGTTGAAATGGATGGCACATGTTTTATTCCAAAGTGAACATTATAAGTGACACGATGCATCCCAGAGAACCTGGAAAGGGAGTGTCAACCCAGGATCAATGGGCAACTGCGAACCGAGCCACGTAGAAGTCAGCGTGTGGGGTCAAAAGCTTACAAGCCTGTGACCGAATTGAAGCAAGGTCTACAAACACGCTGCGCATGTGTTAAGGATAAAATCGTTCTTGCCCAATGGTAAATTCTAAGTCATATTGCATGTTCGATTCAAATTTCAATTATAATGTCAGGCCATGCCTGATGTGTTCCCAAAACCAGTAGGATTTTCTTTGGCCACCGATACGATACCGATTTTAAAAAAGGAACTATTGGTACACACGAGATCCGCCAATGAGAGACGTCGAGGCATCAATTGCATAAACAGGGCTTAAAAACCTTTGAGCTAGAAAAATACTACAAGTTATAATGTTATTTTTTAAAACTTTTCTTTGCAATAATAATAATATAATAAGAATAATAAAAATTAAGTACAGCGTTTAATTTACTCAAAAACAAATAATTAAGAGAGTCTTGATCTCCCTTAGTCATAGCCAATACAGCATCATCTTTTCTAGATTTACCAAAGACCAAATGTATTAAACAAAATAAAAAAACTGTCAATGCAATAAAAATATTAAATAGTTTTTTCAAGATATTTAAAAATGTTTCAGCATGGATACAAAAAAATATTGGCTGACGATACATTGGTGCATCCCTATAAAAGACATGTTTTGATCAATAAAAAAAGAAAGGCACAAAAAGGCGACAGAAAGAGAAATAAAATCGGACGGTTAGTGTCACCTTAATAGTCAGCTCGTACGTGGGATCCGCTGTATCGGCCTTTATCTCAGAGCACCCAGAGGCTTGTTTCTCTTTATTCTCACGAGGCTTTTGCGGAAGAGGGAAATAGACAGAATAACAGAGAAAGAGCGAGACACAAACAAAACAGTTTAGGAGTACAACTATACTTTATCGTGATTTGAATAGCATGTGTACAGTTTATCCAACCAAGCTTTACTAGATAACTTAGTTTTAGTTCAGTTTGAGGAGGTACCACTAGAGGGCAGCAACCCTAGAAACTGTCAAAATTTTAGAATCAGCTGAGACACTTGAAAGCATCAAAATGCATATGAAGATGATTAAGGAATTTTAATCTATATAATATAATAGATAATCTATAGATATATATTATAGATTATATATAGAAAAATGTCTTCTCTTGGAAACTAACTAAATAGGTTCAATATTAACTAAAACTAAGACTGAACAAAAGAAAACTAAAAAAAATATGAACATGAAAGCTATTTGAAAACATGAATAAATACTATAATAATGCAAATAATACTAAAATAACCAGTTTAACCCCACGTGTGTCACCATCACTGGCTAAATACATTAACAGTCCATCTTAAGCAGAAAATGAATGCTGTGTTTTTAACAGGTCACAGTTTCTTTGCACAATGACAAAATCCATATATTTAAAGTTTAACTGTGCCAAATGGCCATATATAATGTCCTAGAGCTGCCAAACGAGGGGATAATTGTAGTGTAAAAGTATTTGTACCTACACATATGCACAGAAATTAAGCCGTAATGTACCTCTAGAAACTTTAGGAAAGCCGGCTTGGCCTCCTTGGCGATTCTCACTGCATCTTTGGCGTTCATGAAGTTGTCGATGTACGCTGAATAAATATTGGCGAGGATCTCTTTGGAAAACTGTGAGGAGAAAGCAGAGACATTATCAGCACTGAACAGAACAACTGTGCACCTTTACAAACTCTACTCAACCCTAGCCTGCAAATCATTGATAGAAACCTTTTAAAGAGCAATGCTGTCCTTAGAAAATGTTTGAACTGTCCCCCCCCCCGCCCCGCAGCTGGATGCTCAGGGTTCCCCTTGTGTCGAGTTCGCATTTGAACACGAAAAGTTACATGAAATGAAAAAAAAAAAAAAAAAGTGTTTCATAGTTTATGTACTGCCACCCAGGTTTCCTCATGTCTAGTTTGTAGTTGTACATTAAAGTGCACATGAATGTAATATAATAAACGTAATTAAATCATTTGATATTTTAGTTTATCAAATAAGGTGAATGACCCTTGCTTTTTGTGTTTTGTTTCTGGTTATCTTGACATTAGCATGTGACTTGGATTGTATGTTATTTAATAAAAGTAATAAAATAAGATAATGCCCCTTTCTTGCAGCTTGTTCTGTTCAGATGCATCTCAGAGATTTGAATAGGGAAAAAACGAATGAGAAAAACGTCTCCCAGAACCATAAAAACATCAGAATCATTACAAAACAACAATGAAAGCTACAGTAAATTACACTCAAATTACAACATGAGCGTAGGCATGAGCATAAGAGACGTTTCCACTGAGACTTCGGTTCAATGTCACAGGGTTCAGTGCAAGCCTAAAGCGACGCAGATCCTTAGAGAAACTCATAAAACACAATTACAGCGTCTAAACGAGCAGCGGATCCCAGTGCTAACTACCTGTGTTTGTCGACTTGTTTAGTCAGAGCCAATAAAAAATCCTGCATTTAATGTCGAACGTGAATCTGACAGGAACGTCTAAACAACACTGAACTAGCGGTGGTGAGGTGGTTTTACTCCATACCGGGGCAGAGGGTCAGACAGATTAAAACCCCACACCGAGACACTCAGCATTCCTTCAGCTTACACTCAACATCCCAATCAGCATACTTACACAACACACTAAAAGTAATCAGAAAGTATATAGACTTCCAAAGTTTGGGCTTGGTGAGATTTTTTAAATATTTTTGAAAGAAGTGTCTTATGCTCAAAAAGGCTGCATTTATTAGATTACAAATACAGTTAACAAACTGTAAAACTTGAAATTTCATTGCAATTAAAATGTTTAAAACGTTTTCTATTGTAATATATTTTAAAATGTATTTATTCCTATGATGGCAAAGCTGAATTTCCAGCATCAATACTCCAGTCTTCAGTGTCACGTGATCCTTTCCGACAGGCAACCATTCCACTATGCTGATTGCTGACTAAAGAGACATTTCCGATTACTATCAATGCTGAAAACAGTTGTGCGTTCATATTTTTGTGGAAATCATGCTACATTTTATTTTTCGGTATTCTTTGATTAAAAGAAATGGTCACAAGACAGCTTTATTTGAAATAAAATCGTTTAACATAGACAACATTATCTTTGTTAACATTTACTGTCACGTTTGATCAATTTAATATATCTGTGCTGAATAAAAAATTCATTCTTTTGTAAAAAAGTTCTATGAAAAAAGAGAGTTAGTTGAATGGTAGAGATGATACTTAAAATAAGACGAGGACCTAGCAGCAGGAGAAATGGTGTGTTGTGTGTGTGTGTGTACAGTGTGTACTTTTGAAAGACAGAACGGCACCAGCATCACGACAGCACAGACCCTAACAATGTAAGTCCAGTGAGGTTAGACAGTGTGGCGTCCCTGTCAGTTAATAAGCCACACATCATCCCTTTAGGACGGAAAGCAAACACCTACTACACGTCTGTCAGTACTGTCTGAGAGCTAGCGTTCATGCACTAGCGGAGCAGATCTCTGGCTAAATGTACCATGTGGGTGGCCAATCACAGAGGATGAATGACATCATCATTATGAGACGTGCTGTTAACGTGAAAATAGACTATTGAAATATCTCTTGATTACAGCAATTTTTAACAATTTGTTCCCAAGCTATTTCTGAACCAGGTCTTAAAGGCTGTAAAATTACTTGTGACATTTAAAGTGCCCCTATTATGGGTTATGAAAGGTTCATATTTTGGTTTTGGGAGTCCCCAACAACAGGTTAACATGCAAAAAACACTTCATTGTCTTATAATATGCATTTATATTTACCTTACTTGCTCCACAATTCATTTTTTCCAAACGAGGCTTCATTATGTCATAACTGTTTCAAGATTTCAGTGATTCACTGCTAGTGGGCGAGTTCAATGAACCCAACCAGCATTTATCAAGTATACCCGGCTGCAGCCTGCAGAACGGGGCGGGGCTGCATCTGGGGCGGGGCTACATGCGTCACCCCGCCCACAAATGGTTTCATTGGCTAATGACAAGTAATGACTTCGACGCTTCTGTAAACAGGAAATGCGGTTGAGCGCATAGTTTAAGCTACGATTCATACATGATATTAATACTGTATATCTAAAAATATTACACAATAAATTATTAATCATTTAATTATCTACACGGGATATTAATATACCAAACATAATGTGATATTAAATAATATTAATATACCAACATTTTAATCATTCCATCACAGTTTATGCATCCACATATTTTTGTCTCAAAGCATACAAGTCCCTGGGCTAAACGACGTTACACGAGGGCGAACTTATTTTAACTACTTCACATCTCCTTATATAATCGCTCATTAATGACATAATGAACGTTGTGTTGCAGTCAAACATTACATTTAACCAAATTACACAAAACACATAGCTCATCTACTCACCAGTGCAGCGATGACGTAGAAATTAAAAACTGTTGGTGTCATTACTTTTTCATTAACCAATGATATGATTTGTGGGCTAGGTGACACATGTACCCCTGCCCCAGATGCAGCCCCGCCCTGTTCTCGCATCTATGGATGTACTCACACTAGGCGTTTTGAACCATGCCAGAGCGTGTTTGACCCCCAAAGCCCGGTTCATTTGACTAGTGTGATCGCTCCATGCCGCGCCCGGGTACGGTTCGTTTAGCCTGCCCTGGCCCTGTTATAAGAGGTGGCCATGCACAAGTTCGCGGTTGGGCTCGCGCGACGCAGTGAGTGTGAGCGCTAACCGCGCCGGAACATGGAACAGATGGTATTTTGTGTGCGCTACTGTCATCATTACGACTGCAAACATATACTATTACTACTACACTACACTTTTCAATTAAATTAATTCAATCAAGTATATTTAGGTTTATAATCGGTCTGGTTCTCACCTTATTGATGAACAGGAATTGTAGTTTGCGAGTAAAGCTGCAAATTATTTAATTAACGTCAGCTGCCTCCATAATAATCCTCTGATCCTACAAGCAAAAATCCTGCACGGCATAATGTTTATAAATTTTCACGCAACGATTAGCAAAAGTGTTTTTTCTTTCCCCGTTTTCTCCGTTATCTCGTACATGACGTGAGCGTGCTCCGGCCCGGTGTTGTGCCGAAATCTGTACCCCTGCCAGATTATGCATCCCCTCGTTGTAGTCGCTACCTGATTGCCTAATCCCACCCCACCTCTAATCTTAACCCTTCCCCCCCCTACTCCTAAACCTACCAATACTAGGGATTGCATAATCTGGCAGGGTGCAAATTTCGGCACTACACCGGAACGTTTAGTGCAAGTGTGAGTGCAGGCCACCGGGGGAGGGCGATAATCGCGCTCGGTTCAAGGCAACCGTGCCGTTCGTCTGATTACCAGCTCTCCACAAAAAAAACAATCAAGTTAATAAAACATAACAAAAGAACCCAGACACTTCATATTTTAATGGTAGAATGATTTGTTATTGGGATTTGAGTATACTACACTTTAATACCTAAGTTTGTAATTGGTTTGTAATGGTGGTTATGCATGTTTGAACTGCTTTTTTTGTTTCATTTAGCATCTGACCAGCAAACCACCAGCGAGATGGATGCGCCGTGCCTTGGGTTTTAAAACGGCGAAGAGCGAAACGAAACTGCCAAAGGGCGGCGTGTTTGTAGATCTTCCAATATATTATCTAATATTTTCGTGTTTGTCCTAGTAGTGGAGGAACAGATGCTAGCTGTAAATATGTGCAGCTCTCCGCACATTCCTGAAGCAAGAAGAAGAATTAATCACATGAATACTTCCACTTTAAACTCCTGCTGTCTCAGACATTAATGAGCAGCGCAGGATTGATAATTCCACATCTTGCGCACAATTTTCCCATAGTGGGAGTGAAATCTGCAGTGGCGATGTGCCAAAACACACTTAGCAAAACTGGGCAGAGCTGACCTTTAAAAGTGTGAGGAAAACATCCTTAAACACAATGCGAAATGATAAACGGGTGGCTGGAGCTAGCTGCCACAATTTTTACTTCAGTGAATGTTTATCAGGGTATATTACAAGATATTTCTGAAAGTCGCACTATAACGACATTTTAAGTGAAGAAATATAATATAGAAATTATTAACATCCATCCATCCATCAGCAAAATTGATCGATTTTCACTCTAGATTAAAATTGTATCTTTGTTTTATAATTGACAAAATGTAGTTATTGGTTATTGATAATGGATGTTTATGTTAACAGCATTTAGGTTGATCAAGTCAGGCGATTATTTAGCATGTTGATCACGCATTTGACAGTCAGCACTTTATGCAAATAGAAATGGTGATGAGATTTCTGGGATTGGTGAAAGGCCTTGAACTTCCTCTTCTGGTGGTTTCTACATAATTGCATTTGAGGGAGAAATCGTCATGTGATACCGAGTGTCAACCAGTTCCCCCCCATTAGTCTGCATATGCCCAATTACTGTTTATAATGTTGCTATGTTTGGAGGTGGGCATATGCTTCGACTATACGAGTGGGCGGTTGTGCACATGCCTCAGTGGAACAAGGTGCAGTGAGATATTACACATTGAAAGCTGTGCTGTATTTCACCCGAATGCAGGCACATAAACAAGGCTGCCTGGGCAACTGTCTGATGGCAGGTCACGTGATTCTTTCACCTCCACTTAACAGCTGAGGTGGAGGTCCAAGGCCTGCCAGACAGTTCTGCATGGCTGAGGTACTACGACAGCTTGTGCTTGACCGTCCTGTCACTGTTTTAGCACATTACATGGCACTTCCTGCCAAGGAGCCCCCAGTCATGAGAGCAGCTATTTGAAGCATTGGATACAGCAAGAGAACACTGTTCCTCAGACTCCATCGCTGTTTAGACTGAAGACAGTAAAAGACTTCATTGAGACAGAGATGAGAATAACAAACATTTAGGCTTTTTGGCATCTACTGAGAACTGGTCTTAGAACAGTAGGATACATTGGGACCAAAACTGAATGTGATGTTTTTTGTTGTTTGAAAAAACCATTGAAAAATTAAAAATCTAAAATCCAGAAATTCAATTGCGAATAAAATTTGGTATTAAATAGTTTATTAAATAGTAGTACTACCGATAACTGGCTGCCGCAGGATCTGATTTATGATTATCGTTTAAAAATCTGTTGTCAATAAAATGTAATCTTTAAGGTCTCGTATGGTGTTTCTAACCAAAATAAAAGCTCTAACAAGCAAAGAAATTAGAAAAGACAAAAAAAAAATAAATATTTGTTTTCTGTATACTACTGCTACTACTCTACTACTGTATAATAATAATAATCATCATCATCATCATCATAATCATCATCATCATCACAACAAAACAACCACATATTAAAATGAAAAAAAAAAAAACATTATTATTATTATTATTATTGTTGTTGTTGTTGTTTTATATTTTACAGTACAATATGTATTTATTTATAGTTTTTTTTCTATTTATAGTTTTTGTTCGTTGCTGATCATGTTTGAGTAACATTTGCATATAAGTACATATTTATTGAAAATAACCAGTATAGTGAATGGCGAATCAATTTTGTTTATTGAATTACAAATAGTGTTTACGAAGGTACTGTTGCTATTTAGTGTTCTGTAAGAGAAAAAAAGCCTTCAAGAAATCTGTAGTCTCATTGTACATTAATAACGTCAATATTGCATTGTAGGATTTTAGAATATGTTTGGCTGTGATATTAGGATGTTATGGTTTTATTTATGATGATGGTACCACATTTTTCCTGCCAGCCATCCTTTTTTTTTTTTTTTAGATAGGATCGATATGAAATATTCTGTCGCCGTGATAGCAGCCCTCCGTCTGCGTTTGTTCAGTCCTGAGGGCAAAACGAAGAGTTCTTTGTCTTTGCTGAGGCATGAGCTTGGCTGCAAACAAGCAATATATTTTAGCTTTATGGAAGGGGTGAACACCGTGGAGCATCATTCTTCAAGGCCAGGCGTAGCAGGGTGACTGTTGAAGAAGGTGATTCTCATCGTAGGTTTCGTCCTACATTCCAGGCTACTTTGACAAGCCTTGACAATTTTCCTTTTTTTTTTTTTTTTGTCCAAGCATTTTGTTTTATGAAGACATAGCTTTACAGCGGTGCGGATTTGAGAACTCCCTGGGGTGTGAGCTTAGTCAGCTATCAACCTCAGTCCAGCCTGGTGTTGGGTCTGAATTAGCCCATAATCGCCCCTCTACACCCAGATCCACTAGAGACAGGTTTGGGGCAGAGAGAAGAGATTGAAGTACAGCACCTAAACAATATTCCACTGAGGATTGAGAGCCCAAAGTGAATGTTTCCTTCTCATCACAGACATCACAAGAGGGCTATGACCCCAGCAAGGACATCTTAAACAACAGCACTGCGCCGCAAGGCTCGAGTACTTAAAACACCTCAAACATATGGCTTGCTAAACGAGCGCACTTGCGATGTTTATTCATGTACTGCCAGAATACTAAATGAAGGAGTGAGGAGCCAAAAGGATGGTGAGTTTAGATGAATGAGCATTAATTTGAGCAACTATTGAGCAGGATCCTTGGCTGTGAATATATTAGGGCTTGTGTTGAATTTGGTATAAAGCAAAAAGGAGTAGTGCGAATGGGGACAATTACGGCAATGGAATTTCAAAATGCGCAAATGTTTAAAATACTGATGTTTTACTTGGTCTGATATTTTCAGTGACCCGTTTGACTGCAGAAACTAGATTTAAAGGCACTGCAAATGAACTCACAATTTGCATGATTTCCAGCAAAATGGCATAATGAGTTCATCTCAAAAGTACATTTGAAGTTAAAACTAAAACTATAAATTTGAGGTTTATTGTTACTGGAAATAAACAAAATTTTAACTGATATAAAATATACAAATATTTTCTTTGGCTAATTGACATGGCAACATTTCTCATTCGTTTGTGACCCTGGACCACAAAACCAGTCATAAGGGTCAATTTCTCGGAATTGAGATTTATACATAATCTGAAATCTGTATAAATAAGCCTTCCATTGATGTATGTTTTTTAGGACAATATTTGGCTGAGATACAGTTATTTGAAAATTTGGAATCTGAGGGTGAAAAAAAAAAAAAATCTAAATATTGAAAAAATTGTCTTTAAAGTTGTCCAAATGAGTTCTTAGCAATGCATATTACTAATGATAATAATTTTTTGATATATTTATGGTAGAAAATTGACAAAATATCTTCATGGAAAATTGATCTTTACTTAATATCCTAATGATAACTAAAACTGAAATTAATACAAACTTGATATATAAAGAAAATGAAATCAAGACAACATTTAATTTAGTTTAAAATGATGTTCTAAAATAACTCAAATTAAAATTAAAACGGAAATATATACAAATGATGTGTTTTTTTTAAAAATCTAATAAAAACGACACAACAAAAAATTACAAAAATGTAACCAAAAATAAAGCTAATGTAAAAAGTGTAAAAAAATGTAATTAATAAAAACATTTAATTAATTAATTAAATGTAATTAAACTTAATAAAAACTATAATATCATCGCATGGTCCTAAATATCACTGTTTCACTTATTGTTTAAAATGAAAGGCGACTTCAGGTTTGAAATAAATTGGGATTCTGAGACGCAGCACAATAAGCCCTGGTGTTTTTAATCAATTATTAATTCAATATTTTAATGATCAGAAAGCTGGGGATGATCAAAGGCCTGGTTCATGCCTCTCTGCCATTGCTCACTGAGACACACTCCGGCTCTTTGAAGTGCTGCGCCAACAAATGCACTTATCTCCACATTTTCCTCTCAGGCATACATGTGGAAGCCCTGTGAAAACACTGGCCTGGAGATCCACTGCGGCGAGGCCAGGATCGTTGACCTGTCCTTTTGCCATAGATTTAAATACAACATCGTACAACATATACCTTTAGATCTGTGCTGGCAGATAATTCTGATTCGTTTGAAGTTTTCTACTTTTCTCTGAATCATCAAGAACACCTCTGATTTTAATTCCTTGATTTTAAAACATACTTTTGATTTCATTCTATCGTGTCTCTCTTCTGCATGACTGCCAAAATACAACATGGCAACATGGAAACATTTGTTTTGTTTTGGTGAAAATATGCTTCAAATTTAGTCCATATTTCGACATGTCACATTCATTCATTTTAGTCAATTTGACTGACTACAACGGAATGGAATGAATGAATAAATAAAGCAAGCAACAGTTTGCATAAATCTTTTTGAGTTATGACAACTAATGATTATGTTCAATAAATGAACTGTATTGAGTTTAGAATAACTTGTAGCATAAATACATTTTTGTTGTTTACTCAAAAAAAGTTTCAGTTGAGTGGTAACCAATTAATCTGATTTATTTCAGTTCAAATCAACAGGTAGCACTGTATGTTACTTACTCGGCATGCAATTGCAATGTAATTAATGCTAAATTAAAGTTATTTAGCATGAGATTTACCAAACAATGCCTTCCTGTATTCCACCCACCATCCTAACCACAGGCTCTACTCTTCTGCACAATGGTAACGATAGAAACTTCAACGTAACAGAAACTCTTTTAAATGTCAAATGTCTTTCCCTTTACTACATAACAGCACCCAATTTCAACATGTATTCTCTTCATCTAGTCCACTTCAAAGCATGCTGGGAACTAAAACAATTTTCAAACAATTTCATTAAGTACAGTACCCTTTTTTAATTAATTAATGCAGAAATTTGAGTCTAAATTACACATAATATTAAGCTGATATAATGATCAACATTATTATATCAACAGAACACATCAAAATAATGTTTGCAACTTAAAAGTTTTAATTAATTCAACAAATTAGAATTGTTAACTTGCAACCTGTGGTAATTGGACCAGTGAATTTCTTTTTAGAGAGTAGTTGAGGACAATAACAATTTAGCTGATAAGTAAAAAATGTAACCATAATTCAAAATTTTATATTAATTTAAGTGCAGCAACATTTATAAAAAAAACAACATATTGTAAGAACTCTCCTTGGTGTGAAAACCTGAGCCTCTGTAATGCAGTATTTTGAATGTTTTATGCTTTTGCTATTTATTGTGATTTAGCAGCACAACATGACTTACACATTATGACTAGCACATAATACGTTCATCATCATAGTTGAACATGCACATGATATTGTGTCAGTGGTTTAGTTAACACTGAACATGACTTTAGTATCTGAAATATAACAGCACATTTCCCTCAAACGTACGTCTCTGGTTTCAATCTTTTGTCAATTTCCGTGCGCATTACACTCTCAATTAAATCTGAATAGTACATTTTGGTCACCGAGTGCAAGGGCAAAGCTCACATTAACTCCCAGCACATGCATCTCTCGCTAAAAAGGGCTCCCTGTAGTGAAAGCACAGTTCCATTCATGGTTTTAACTTAATGAGCTAATTAATTTGTTGATTATTATTTTCAGCCTCAAGATGGATTGGCGCACGGCAGTGTTTGTCTTCTCGAACAACCGGATGATTCAAGGGCAATACATTCACAAGCTGAGATGTCTCAATGCCTTTGTGACAAGAGTAGAGGTGTCTGGGAGACTTTCCCGCCACCCTGACAGCTTGCCGATGACCTGTATTTATGGACGTGTGCAGTCTGCCTTTGGCCACACAAACCCAGGCCTCTATTGGGTTTGTCAAAGTAATTGTAAAACAAATAGGATATATTTTTCACTTGTTCAGATAAATACGCATGGGCAGATTCTGGTCAACAGAACAGGCTGTTAATGTTTCCAAATAACTGCTAAAGAAATGCTTTTGTTGGGCATGAGATATAAATTCTTCTCTGCTGATGATATATTGGATGAAATAGGGCTGGGTGCTGTATCGACTTTGTAAGATACATTTGAATTGTATTCAAAAACAATATAGGGTAGAACAGTATAGTTTATATTGATACTGTAGTGTGATGTTGCGAGTGCATCTGAAAATTTGCGAGAACATGGAGCGAGTTGCTGTGGGGAAAGTGCATAATCCAAATAGTCTTAAACATGAGACATGCTTTATATTATATGCTTCAAATTCACTTTTTAAACAAATAGTTTAAGGCAGCTTGCCATGTCAAGTGCTCTGACAGATATGTGCACTGAGACAACGCTTTCTGTTTGAAATGTGGTTTTTCCGGAGCATATTTTCATTTAATGTGTGTATTCTCATTGGTAAATGTTATAAAGTATATATACAGTGGGGCAAAAAAGTACTTAGTCAGCCACCAATTGTGCAAGTTATCCCACTTAAAAAGATGAGAGAGGCCTATTTTCATCATAGGTATACCTCAACTATGAGAGACAATATGAGAAAAAAACATCCAGAAAATCACATTGTAGGATATTTAAAGAATTAATTGGTAAATTCCTCAGTAAATAAGTATTTGGTCACCTACAAACCAGCAAGATTTCTGGCTCTCACAGACCTGTAACTTCTTCTTTAAGAGGCTCTTCTGTCCTCCACTGGTTACCTGTATTATTGGCATCTGTTTGAACTTGTTATCAGTGTAAAAGACATCTGTCCACAACCTCAAACATTCACACTCCAAACTCCACCATGGCCAATACCAAAGAGCTGTCAAAGGACACCAGAAACAATATTGTAGACCTGCACCAGGCTGGGAAAACTGAATCTGCAATAGGTAAGCAGCTTGGTGTGAAGAAATCAACTGTGGGATCATTTATTAGAAAATGGAAGACATACAAGACCACTGGTAATCTCCCTCGATCTGGGGCTCCACGCAGAGATCTCACCCCGTGGGGTCAAAATGATCACAAAACTGTGAGCAAAAATCCCAGAACCACACGGGGGTCCTAGTGAATGACCTGCAGAGAGCTGGTACCAAAGTAACAAAGGCTACCATCAGTAACACACTGCGCCGCCAGGACTCAAATCCTGCAGTGCCAGACGTGTCCCCTTGCTTAAGCCAGTACATGTCCAGGCCCCTCTGAAGTTTGCTAGAGAGCATTTGGTGATCCAGAAGAGGATTGGGAGAATGTCATATGGTCAGATGAAACCAATTTAGAACTTTTTGGTAAAAACTCAACTTTGTTTGGAGGAGAAAGAATGCTGAGTTACTTCCAAAGAACACCATACCTACTTTGAAGCATGGGGGTGGAAACATCATGTTTTTGGGGCTGTTTTTCTGCAAAGGGACCATGACGACTGATCCGTGTAAACGAAAGATTGAATGGGGCCATGTATCGTGAGATTTGAGTGAAAACCTCCTTCCATCAGCAAGGGCATTGACGATGAAACGTGGCTGGGTCTTTCAGCATGACCATGATCCCAAACACGCCGCCCGGGCAACGAAGGAGTGGCTTCATAAGAAGCATTTCAAGGTCTTGGAGTGGCCTAGCCAGTCTCCAGATCTCAACCCCATAGACAATCTTTGGAGGGAGTTGAAAATCTGTGTTGCCCAGTGACAGCCCCAAAATGTTACTGCTCTATAGGAGATCTGCATGGAGGAATGGGCCGAAATATACCAGCAACAGTGTGTGAAAACCTGGTGAAGACTTACAGAAAACGTTTGACCCCTGTCATTGCCAACAAAGGGTATATAAAGTATTGATGGTAGTATTGAGATAATTTTGTTATTGACCAAATACTTATTTTCCATTATAATTTGCAAATAAATTCTTTAAAACTCCTACAATGTGATTTCTGGATTTTTTTTTCTCATTTTGTCTCTCATAGTTGAGGTATACCAAATGATGAAAATTACAGGCCTCTCTCATCTTTTTAAGTGGGAAACTTGCACAATTGGTGGCTGACTAAATCCTTTTTTTTTTCCCCTGTATATAAAGATATATAGAATATATATATATTATATATATATATATATTATATATATTTACACACACAAACAATTTCTTTATTTATTCATCAAAATAAGCATAATTCTCCAAATTATCATAAGTTAAATTATTTGGAGATTATTCAGATCTAAAAGATCAGATGAGCAGCAAAAGCATTTCATCCGTCATAATTAGGTTGCATCCAAAAGTAGAAATATGTCAAATCTCTTACATCATTTACAGCAGCACAATCTACTGCAGAACAAAGAGTGTAAAACATTTTGAAACCTAGCCACGAAAACCTTTACAGCCTGAAAAGTCCTCTGCCCTGAAATAAAGTGCTTTGCGAGCTTAATTTAGCCGTGGTGTGCAGAGAAAACTGTGCATTTAGCCAACTTTATAGAAATACCGAGATATGTATTGTATGTCGCCATTTAGCCTAAAAATACCAAGATACTATTTTTCGATATTGCCCATCCCTACTGTGAAAGCATTAGTTATTAATCTGTTTATGGGGCTAAACACCACCAAGCGAGGCTTTACTCTCAGCCTACTTTCCAAATCGAATAGAACCATCTATCTAAAAACAAGAATATGCTTTTTAAGACCATCTAGCCCACCTTCTGTATTGTTCATCTAGACACCAAAGCTGGCCATCCTTATCTTCGAGCTCAACTCATGTCATGAAACTTTTTAGGAGCTGTTCCACTTCTATCACTGCCAGAAGATAAAATGCTGTGCCTGTTGAGATCTACATCTCATTTAAAATGGGTATACCAGAGGCCACTGTGTAAATATTTCATTGCCTTGATGAATCTCAGTTGTTTTCCACGACAGAAGCAATTACGTCGGTGGCGTCTGACGGGGTGCTTTTTGCCACCGTTGTCCCACGCTACTGTGTAGCCACGTTGTCTGAAGCCTTGAAGACCTGACAGGCCACATCAGTCAGTATGCTCGGCTAATGCATCCGGCCTCTGCTACGAAAGCGTGTGGGCTCTCTTCTCTGTCTGATTTCTTGATTTGTCGACACGAATGCTTGCTTTCCGTTCACGAGCGGATCAAAAGACGCGACCGTCATTCTCACGTCCCGTGGTCCTCGGCGTCTCTTCATCACCGTTGCTACTTCGACATCCCAATCCTGCTTTTCTTTTCGATATCAAATTGCTCATTTATTATCCTCGAAACAAAGAAAACACAATCTGTGATTAAAAATTAAACAACGTTATCTCTTCCTGAGCTATTACCGAGTCCCTTGGGAGAGAATGCTATTTTGCTGCCTTGCAGGCGTCTTTTGTTCTCGTTTTGGAGGCATGTCACTATTTATTGTTAATTTTTGATGCTTCATTTGATATGCAGTTCTCCCCGTGACATGCACGAAAGTCTTCATCTCTGTCAGTGACTGCCTGTGAAGTCCTGATTTGAGGTTCACATAGAGCAGAGAATGTATTCCACCACAAGCTCTGTCAACCTGCTAATGCTGTAATCATTGCTGACTGCAGAGTCACTCTGCTCCAACACCCGAATCAATACGAAATCAGACACATCATGCAGAACCCATAGAAACACTTTCGCAGAGGTAAATACGTGTGATGTGGCTTATCAATAAATACGGGTCTAATTTTGGGAGCTGTGTCTCAACTCCATAAATATAGTTCTAGCTGAGCTTCTTCGTTGCCTCGTTCGGACTCGGCTGTTTAAAGCACATGTTGCAAGTTGCACTGTGTAAAAAAAAAAAAGAAAAAGAAAGACTGTGCCTGAATTTGCCTCCACACTTAATTAACAGAATTTCATTGTATACTTTCTTTTGTTATTAGAAATTCTTGTATCAACACTCCATGAACGTCTTCTCTTTTTGATGTTTAAAAAGGCACTAGCATTTTATGCTAAAATGTTTTCAGGCACAAATGCATTTTGACGCTTAAGCTACATAGTAGTAAATAGTAATATAAATGGTATTTTCAAATGATTGGGAGGTCAGAAATGATGCATTAAAATTGATCAAAAGTGACATACAAACATTATAATGTTATAAAAGCTTTAAATATCAATCAAATGTTGTTACTGTTGTTTTACTTTTTCATCAAAGAAACCTGGAAAAATATCACATTTTCCACAAAACTATTACTAAGCGCACAACTGTTTTCAACATTGATATAATATCCTACTACTAATAACAATGTTTCTTGAGCATGAAAATCAGCATATTAGTTGGAGTTGCATATTAGCATATTGACACTGCAGTAATGATGCTGAATTCAGCTTTTCATCACAGGGATAAATAACATTTTAAAATATATAAAAAAATAGAACACCGGTAACACTTTGACAATAAGGTTCATTAGTTAACGACATTAGTTAACATGAACTAACAATGGAAAATACTTCTTAAGCATTTATTAATCTTAGTTAATGTAAATTTCAACATTTACTAACACATTATTAAAATCTTGTTAACATTAGTTAATGCCCTGTGAACTAACATGAACTAACAATGAACATCTGTATTTTTATTAACTAACGTTAGTGAAGATTAGTAAATACAGTAACAAATGTATTGCTCATTGTTAGTTCATGTTAACTAAAGTAGTTAACTAATGTTAATTAATTAACCTTATTGTAAAGTGTTACCGAAACCACAATATTACTGTTTTTACTGTGTTTTTAATTAAATGAATCCAGCCTTGCTGAGCATCAAATATTTAAACTATTTCAGTCATCCAGTGCATGAATATAATTATTACACAGTTATTTCAGAGCAGGTTTCTAAAGAACTGCAGCAGTAGAAAGGCATTGTGTGCAAAAAGAGATTTCTAGAAATAACATGAATCAGGTTCTTCAAAAGACCTTGTGAAATGGCTTGATGAGCAGTTCTCCTTTCCATGTTGATGTTCTTATTAACTCAGGATGCTTGAGCAGGACCTGTCAAAGGGCTTGTCATTTATTTATTGTTTTTTAGACTTTAGTTAAACCAAAGCCATTAACCCTGGTTTGCTCCTTACTAGTAGGTTGCAGGTGGTATTAGGGGGCGGGACAATCTAGAAAGCCGTTTGATTGGACAAAAAAACTGCAGTGCAGGCTGAGTCATCAGTATCTTTCTTTTTTTCCTTCTTCCCACAAGTGACATGACGTGTAGCAAAGTAACCCATACTCAGAATTTGTGCTCAGCATTTCACCCACCCAAGTGCACACACACACAGCAGTGAGTACACACACACTGTGAACACACAAACAGAGCAGTGGGCAGCCATTTTTTTTCTCTTTTCACTGCGGCACATAGGAAGCAATTGAGAAAGACTGTGATTTTAAATGCATATATCTGAAATTTGTGAACATTTAAATTCAGTGTATTTGGCGTCAAAGCTAATAGAGATGGACTGAAAGCCACAGAACTCCAATTTTGTTTTCATGGCGCCGTTAATGATTCAGTACTTTTAAAAACCCTGTTCTTTTGAATGGCTCACACTCATTAGTCACCTCTGGTTTGCTTAAAATTTCAGGATAGTTAGAGTGTAATGACTTCAGTGCCTTGGCCATCACATGCCTAATGAACTGACAGTTGTTTTTCATCAGTTTTTTCTTTTTCTTCTTTTTTTCATCAGCTCTTGACAGAACTACAACAGATTTAACAAGCAATTTTCTGATTCTGCTCCATCAAAAGAGCAAATGTTATTCTGAGCAAATGTCACTTGCAAATGCCTGGTGAATCAGTGTTCTTGATGCGTGGAAGGGTTGGAGATTGTCTTTTTTTGTTTCTGAAGTGCTTGCCCCAGCATGGATGATCTTTTCATTATCATGAAGTGCTAACCCAGGGTCAGCGTGCACAAAGTTATGATTAGAGCGATCTGTAATCTTCGGCATTTAGTTAATTATGTTGCTCTCGAGGCGGCCATCCATGTCAACTTCAAATCCCTTGAACGCTGTTGCTGTGTATTTTTTCAATCGTTTGAGGTGTAGTCATAACCTGCTGTCCCTGTGAGCGGCGGTACCATGAAAGCAATGTTCTTAAAACTAATCTCCGTTGTTCTAAATTCAATGTCATTACTCACATACTTCACTGAGCCCTTTGGCAACAAAAAGAGAAGCAAGACAAAGCGTTCACCTTCAGCTGATGAGAACCTACAAGTCTGTTGCTGACCTTTGCACTCGCTGGTCGTTTGTCTTTTTTGCATTTGTATTTTTTTTTTTAGAACGTGCCTCATTTATTCATTTTGCAAAAACACATGTTGTTTGATTTAGAACCCGTCTGATGATTCATTTGGTTGGTTTTGTGGTTTTATAGAACTTGGGTCAAAGCAAAGGGTTAAAACAACATCTCCCCAGTCTCAAAATCAAGCATATCAGTGTGCTCAGGTCTTGAATGTGCCGTTTATTTGCAGGGAGCGAGGGAAAATGAGCAGAGGCGGCTCATGTTTCTGAGCTGAGCTTGTGCGCAGATCTGGAGAGATGGCTGTTGGTGCCTTACTGGTTCATGAGCAGCAGCAAACGAGAAAATTAACCATAATGCTATTTCACGGTACTCCACTGCTGGAGATCACCCCTGCCTGGATCTGCAGAGCTGGGATGATGGGAAGCGACTGCAGCAGCTCGTTTGGTCACTCCACGTGAGCGCTCACATATTTGTTAGCCTATTCATGGGAATATTATTAGCCCACCCTTCCAAAGATGAGTATTCGGGTTATATTTTAACATTTAATATATAGAGCTTTTAGAGAACCAAATTATATATATATATATATATATAAAATTTACAAAAATACACATTAGCGTTTATTTTTTTTATTTGTTTTTAAAGAAGTTTCTTATGCTCACTAATGCTGTCATTTACTTGATCAAAAATACGTATCAACAGTAATGCTGTGAGATAGTAATAAAATAAAAATAATAAAAATCAAAAAACTAAAATCAAAGCTCATTCTATTTTAATATATCCTTCCTAAATATTCTAATTAACATTGTTTTTTATTATCAACATTTAAAACAGCTGTGCTGTCTGTATTTTTGGTGGAAACCTTTTTTTTAATTTCTGGTTTGCCTTTGATGAATAAAAAGTTCAAAAGGGCAAAGAGCACACTTAGTTGAATTATTATTTTTTTTTGTCTTTACTGTCACTTTTGATCATTTTTATGCATCCTTGCTGAATAAACATTGTATTTTAAATGTAATTATTTAATAAATATTATATTATATTATATTACATTACATTACATTATTACATTATATTATATTACATTATATTATATTATATTATAATCACTGGCTGTGTAATATGTGGTTTAAGTTGAACAAAAAATATTGTGAAATAAAATTACATTTAATACTGCTAATAATATAATATAATATTGAAATTAATAAATATGCATGTTTATATTATATTATTAAATATATTTTTAGCAGAATGTTATTTTGCTTGTTAGTACTATTCTTCAAAATAAGCAAATGTCTGCTATATGGTGATACATCTCTGTTCCTTCTGGAAATCACAGCACCTGAGATCCTGTTTGTTAAACAATGCAGAGGGAATTAGGTTTTTCACAGCTTGTTTTTATAGCTTCTATTAACCTTCTATATAGACGTGCAGCTTTGGCTTGTAAATCCCAAACAGCGACAGTTTGTCACTCCAAATGCAGTTGGTGGTCCACAGATACCTGGCTAACAGTGATGTTGTGACTTTGCTTGGAAGAAAGGACATGACGGTGCACTGATCTGTGACTTCCCTCTGGAGCAGAGCGGCTGATGTTCTTCCCTCTTCTTCATGTTAATATAAGCACCATCTAATTCTCTCAGTGAGCAATCCAGCCCCATCTGCACATTGTCTGGGTCGCCACCGGCGAGGGGCTTTGGCAGGAGTTGGCTTGTTACTGAACTTGGCTTGTTTCTCCTCTTTTTTTATCTCTATGCACATACTTTTGATGGCGATGTTTTATCCTGTTGGACAGGCTTTGTTTGGTCTTGGTATCTCCTCTAGCAGCTTGTGTTTGTTTTATGGATTTCTGGCATGGGTCTTTAAACAAGTGATAATGTTTCACAATACGTACACACCTTAACCCGCGTATAGATGGGAGAGATGACACACAGACGTTTGCGTATGTTAAGACAGACATTAAAACATGCAGCATCCAAAACATAAATCCTTTTACATTTACCAAAATGTACAAATCCTTTAAGTGTTTATAGAATTCATGGAATAAAAAGTATGTTAATATAAACATACAAATGTATACTTTATATACTTTACTTTTTCTCACTATTAGCTAATACTATTGCATCAGTAAACTCCTAATTTGCTGCTTAATAATAGTAAGTAAGGTAGTTAAGTTTAAGTATTTGGAAGGATTAGGGATGTAGAATATGGTCAAGCAGAATAAGGCATTAATATGTGCTTTGCTTCAACTATTAATAGTAAAGCTAAAACTAAAGTGTTACCATGATTAGATGTGCTTCATTTGGATTCAGTTTGTCAATTTTTTTTTCTTTTTTTCTGAATAGTTTGTCACTGAAAACAAACACCAGTGAAGTGGTTCAAGAAAATGTATGCTTGTCTAAATAAGTCAAATGGTTTATGTTTTAGATCTGAAGACTTTTTAAAAATGTATTCAGACATTCAAAAACATACATGTACAGATATGTGGTCCGCATTGAAAGTATTAATGCAATGTCTTTAAAAAAACACAAAGTTAACATTTAAGTGTTCTTGTGTCTTTTTCATTTGCTTTTTGCAGTCCATTTAGACTTATAATAGAGAGTGGAGCCTTGTGGCTGTAAATTCTCCTGAAATGTCCTTGACAGCTGTAATTAATCAATTATGACAGTAGATTTGGAATGAGCAAAGCAATTAGAAGCATTGAAGTGATATTTGTGCACATTTCTGGACAGCTGACTGTTGTCATCTTTACGGCACTAAATTGCAATGAATTTCTCTTAAGGGGCATTATGATGATTCAAATCAGATCCTGATGAAGTATTCAGTAAAAAAGAGAGAAAAGGAAATAAGAGCAGATAAAATAGCATTTGACGTCTCATATGCAGTTACTGATAACTTATTCAAGATTCAGACCAGTTGTGTTTGGACTCCAGGCATCTAATGAATCCAGCTAGCCTCTTTTCCCAAATAAGGAGACAAGACATGTATGAGACTCTCATTAGCATGTTTGGTGATCATGTGCATGTTACTTTACATTCCAAAAGCAGCAAATCAAGCCAGCTAATGTATGGTTTATTTTAAACAGGATCATGGAAAGTTCAGTTTATGCCTTATTGCGACTGCATGGCCTCTGAATTATAGATAGCGTAATTCCTCAGCGACAATCTGTTGTTCTGTCAGCTCAGATCAGAGATGAACCACCTAACATCACACTCAGAGGTCAGAGTTGTGAAAGCCCACTGACTAACCTCATAATTAAAGCGAGAAATTAACCTCAAAAAACCCCAGAGAGCTGATGACAGTACAACTATAGTACTATATAACATTTCACAGCAGTTTTAGATCTTCATCACTCTCGCTGTCATTTATAAATGTTAAATAAGTTGAATGTTTTCAAGCTAATTGTTAACATGAAGTTAAGTAATATCGCTTTAGACAGTTTTTACATTTGGGATGCCCGTGGCGTGATGTGATATACTACATCTAAAATTATTTTAATCATCATTTGCTTATTCTTTTATCCATACAGCTTCTATGATGGCTAAATTAAAGACTAGATGGAATATTTTGTATTTTTTTTTAATTTGTCATTATTTGTCGATCCGCAGGGCCATTTAAAATGAACTGTTGAGGGCAAAAAAAAAAAAGGAAAAAAATGCATATAAGGCCCTGATATGTACTATTCTGGTAACACTTTAGTATGGGACCAATTCTCATGATACTAGTTTGCTTATTAGCATGCCTATTATTAACAAACTGGCTTTTAAAGGGGTCCTATATGCTCTTTTACAAAGTCTTGATTTTGTTTTGGGGCTGTACTAGAACATGCTCTCATGCTTGGTGGTTCGAAATACGCATTATTTTTTACATAATTTACATTACAATACCTTTCTCCCTAGCTTGGCACAAACGGCTCGATTAGTTACGGGTTTGATGAATGCCCGCCTTCCGAAAAATGAAATGTGTTTTGATTGGTTAGCTGTCCCAGTGCATTGTGTTTGGCGAACAGCTTAGATGGTGTTTCATTACTGCCACGCCCCTTGCTCTGTCTTTCAAGAAAAGCTTTTGGGCGAATTCGGCACTGTACTCCCTTGTGTTGTGGAAGTTGTCCTCAGTAAAATGCGCAGCACACAATAGCAAATTGGGGTTATAATGCTCAGGGATGGAGTTAAAAAATAAATTGCAATCACTGTTTGCTGACATCATCCGCTTTCGGAAGCCCTAACAAAGACGTTTGGGCACGGAGGTGGAAAAAAAAACAGCTTTTCAGGCGTTCGCACACCGGACGAGAAGCACAGCGTCACGTCGCGCCAACAACGTCGTTAAAATTCAAATACATTATTTTCTATATGAGTGTAGGCACACCGGCGGCGCCGTTCGTTGTCTGTCCGCGGCGCCCAGCTACATCGTGTTGTACTCGAGACATGCCGACAATATGAAGTTACAGCACAGCAGCTCTTCTTCTTGGTTTTCTTTGATGCACTAACTCTGCAGCAGCACTTTTTCTTCATCGTCTCGTCTGATGCACTCACTCCACCAAGCGTTCTAACCGCCCACCTCCTTTTCTAGATATTTTTTATGCCCAAACATACACACTACAAACTGACTAAAATTAAAAAAGTGAAAAGCATAATAGGACCCCTTTAAATTTTAACCTAAAAAAAATAATGTTTCAACAAACCAAGTAC
>JADLZN010005102.1:0-70780 GCA_018155175.1 Sinocyclocheilus anophthalmus
GCATGTAGGCAGGTTTAAAAGAACATTTGAGCCTGTGGACAGTCATTCCAGAATACGATGCCATCAGCATGAGCACAATCGGAGATTATGGGAGAGCCGATCACTCAAAGCGTGCCATCACTTTGATCAATGCCTGTAATAAAACCCCTGCGCCTCGGAGTAAACAAAACGAAACAGAGCAGCCCTGCTAGACATTTTCAAATAAAGTCATGACAATGTTCAATATATCAAAAACAGTCAGCCTTTAATATGAATGAGAACTGATGACCACAGCATGCTGCAGATGTTTATGTGGTTGACTTTAATTTTTCAGTGGAGTAGAGAGTTTGTACTGTCTGATTAGGTTAATTTGACAAATGCCAAATTTAAGCATTACATTAAGATTGTGCTTGCCCATGCAAAACTCTATACCGCGATGCTTTAGCAAAAACTAATAATTATTCATTTAAAAAACACATTCATAGCATTATACCTTTGTGCTGTTATTTATTATCATACTTTACATCTAATAATAAATACATTTTTTCTGTTTAATATTTTTTTTATTTAGCTGAATAAATAATAGCAGCTTTGGCTTAGCTTTTCACATGCATTTGACAATAATAATAATAATAATAATGACAGCAAGGTATATTTTTGACAAATTACAAAATTAAGCATAATTAATTTACGCTCGCCCACGTAAAACTCTTTACCATGACTGTTTAGCATAATTAGTACTTTTATTAAAAAAAAGAATTACAAAAAATCACAGTATTATTTTTATATTTTTTCTACATACTGTATTACCATCTTTAAATAATAGAATTTAGTCTGTTTACCATTTATTTAGTAAATTAATAATAATAATCATCATCAATAAATTATTAAATGTTAATAACTGTTATTAATAATGCTACTAATGTGAATACATTATTATTATTATTATTGCTGTTGATGTAAAAATAGTACGTATTTACATTATTACAAAGTCTTAGTATCATATAATCATATAATAATCTTTTTATTACGTTGAAAAGTAACGCTGGAGAGAAGTAAAAGGTCAAGCAGACTCTATAACTTGAAGGTTGCTCAAAAATGTCCTGTCCTGTGCCACTTCAAGGTGTAAGTGCAAGTGTGTATGAGCGTGTGCAAGACAAAAAGCGACTGCTGGTCGAGTGCTAGACGTCCACGAAATGAGATAAATTGCCTTGTCAGTGGATGGTGACTTGAGAACCTCATGAGCTTTTACCTAGATTACTGTTAGGACTACAGGGAATGGAGCACACAGCTGCAGAGAGCCACCTGACCCTTTCAAAGCCCTCCAAAACCTGCTTCGCTCACCCAGAGATCAGTAAGATCCAGTATGGAGACAAGCGGACAGAAAGGTTCAAGCAAAAGCTATGAAAGCAAAGCCCTGAAGCTCGAGACAGCTTTGACAAAGGTTGACATTTACTCCACCGTGAGGACCAAAGCTCATGCAGAGCGCACAGGAAGTGTAGTATGGAGACATGAAAATATGGCTAAACTATCAGCAAAGGTGCTGCATGCAAATTAGACTTAATTTCAACTTCAAATCTGGTCACACAAATGAAGGTTTGTTGAAGAATGCAAATTAATTCTATCATTAACTTTAGCTCTGCACAAACAAAGTGGACAGCAGTGTTGCTTTGAGACAAATGTACCATTCCAGTGACCTTTATTATTACAAAATGAAAGTGATGCTTCGATATTTCATTAAACAGAGTGAATATTTCACAGATACTTCTGGAACCCAGATTTAGGTCTAAAAGATGAATTGCTGTGAGGGAGAATCTATTATCAGATCAGTCCGAGGTAAACTAGGCAGACAAAACAAGGTCAACATTACCAAACCATTACCGCAGCCCAGATTAACTCCTTTTACTAAATTAAAGGTGCTTTTAATGCATTTTTAAACACGGCGTGAACTGTTATTAACCATCCAAACAGATAACAGTGGTGTTTACTAGTGGTCGACAGATATGGGTTTTTTGACAGCCGATGCCGATATCTTGGAAAGCAGGGTGGCCGATGGCCGATATAAAGCCGATATAATTTTAATGAATCTTAAAATATTGGTACACTAAACAATATATACTTAGAAACAAAGCCATTTTTCACAAATAAATATTAATATAACGATCCTTATAATATAAATGATTAGATATATTATATTATACTATCTATATAATATACTATTATATCTAGATATATAACAGTAATATATAAATAAACTATCCATAAAAATCTAAGAAAAGGAAGTACGACTGTAACCACAGGTCACATCAGTATTCCTGGAAGTTGTGTGCAGTGGGACATCTTTTTTTATTTATTTTATTTTATTTTTTTCAAACAGCCAGTTAATCACTCCTTTTACATACGCACGCAAAGAAAATGACATGATATGACATTGGGCAAAAGCAGAATCATAGCATAATTTTAACTAAAGTTTAAAGGGGTCATCGGATGCTAAATTCACTTTTACATGTTGTTTGAACTGAGATGTGTGTTGGAAGTGTGTGTACACACCCACCCTATAATGATAAAAATCCACCCCGTGTTTTTTTTTTTATCTGGTTAAATGTTTTCCCCTTTCTTAAATCGAGCCGATCTCAGATGCCTGTCCGTGTGACGCCCACACAGCAAAGCCCCTCTATTATAGTTTGATTGACAATAGCGTTTCAGCACAGACTGGACTGGTGGCTTAACCTAGAGCTGCCCTGAGTGAGCTGTCATCAGTCCACCACTGTTTTACCGCCGGAGCAGATGTAGACAAGAAAGACTCCTAAGCGATTGAGGTCTTCTGTTGTTGGATGTAATGAACATAGCAGTCGTCATTTACTCCTGACATCTGAGCCGTTGAAGACGCAGTGGATTACTTTTGTTTGTGAAGGGAATGCGCCCCCGATCTGCATAAATGCATCTATGTTCGCTCGAATCATTCGTTATCCAGCCTCATCTACAGAAGAAGTGAGTATAAGTTTTTTTTATGAATCTTTGCAAATCGCCTTCCTAATAACGTGCTAGTTAGCAAGTTCTGTAGCTAAAGTCAACAGTCCTCTCTGATAGCAGCTCGGAAGAGAGGGGCGGGGTCAGCATATCTCATTAACACTTAAAGGAAAATGCTACAAAAACGGCTTGATCTGAAAGAGCTGTTTTTGACAGGGTAAAAAAATGTGTTTTTACACTACCATTGAGAAATTAAACTATGTTACAGACTTTTCATTAAAACCATAAAGAATCATATCAACTTGTGGAAAAATGGGCATCCGATGACCCCTTTAAAATTTGTCGTCGAACAAACTCAATGAGGCTGAACTCTCCACCTGTCCGCATTCAATCGCACGGACCGACCGTCATGCAGAGTACACTTGATCGTGCAGGATACAAATGCACACTTCAAAAGATCTGGATTCGACTAAGTTTGCAAGGTTGGTGAAATTAAATGTTCATTAGTCATTTAAAGATTTGTTTAAATTATATAAATGCTTATTTGCTGAATGCTGACGGCAAACAAAAAAAGTATTATATTGTTTGCCTTTCTGTTACTAATAATATAAAAGCAATCGTTATAATACTTTTTGTATACATTTTATTTCCTTTGTTTAACTGTTCTATCTGATTATTAGACATACTTCTATCCGTATTTAGACAGAACTGAACGACGACAGCGAAGAGCGAACAAGAGGGAGAATGTGAGCACTGTGTGTTCTCACATTCTCAGTGCCGTCAAAATAAAAGTCACGCCTCGAATGCATCGGCCAAACAGGAAAACTTATTGGCCGATGCCGATATTTGAAAAATATCAAATATCGGCGATATATCGGTCTTGGCAATATATCGGTCGACCACTAGTGTTTACCAAAGCAAGCATCACTATTATTATTGCTCATACATAGTTTTACCTATATGAACTAATGGCCAACATTAAAATGTTCAATTTTGACTTTTTTGGGGGTTACATATGGGAATGATACCTGCAGCTGTCATCTGTGACATTTTTTTCCCTGAACATTAGCATAATGGTAGCAAGTGAAGAAAAACAACAAAAAAACATAAAAAAACGAAATAACAAATGTACACACATCTACATATATACAGTATATATACAGATATTATATATATATATACACCACACAACACACTACATACATACATACATACATACACTCTTCTCTCTCTCTCTCTCTCTTACAGTAGAAGCATAAAACTAAGGTGAAAAATTCAATGAGTGAATAAAGACAGTCTTCTCCTCTGCAAACTTGCACTGCATGGCATGAAATATTGATTTTCACCAAGGCCTGAAGTGAAAAACTACACTTGATATATTTCTGGTCTAACAGCATGTAGAGAGACAGAATAGTCACCTGTTAATAATTAAAACCTCTTAATTAATTTAAACAAGACTAAGAATCTAAGCAGATGCAAAAGAGTTGTTGAACACTGTACTGTGCTAAATGGTGTCACCTCTGATACAGCAGAAAGCATCATTTGACATCACTTAGGGTCTGGTACAGTAGATCATGCAGGAAACACTTCTGAACGCAGCACCTGAAAGCAATTTCTCTAAACACTTCAGCATATTTATCTTAAGTCAGCAGAGCGGGACAGCTCTAGCCCACGGGGCTCAGCCTTTAGCTCCAACAGCGTATACACAAGAGCAAGACAGATGAGCAGAAACTATGACCAGAGAAAAAGAGTGTTTAAAGACAAAGTGAAGGACACTATTAACCCCACAGGAACTTGTGGCACTGTCATTATCAGAACATTAGTGACCATCAGCTTGAACAGCTTGAACCCGGTGCAAGCAAAATATGCGGTGTCATTTAAGAGAGAAATCAAGGCTTCTTTTTATGCTCTTACAAGTTCAAGTTTAGTCTTGAGTCATACTGCTAATGAGAAACAGATGAGGTAAGTATATCCGTTCTTGTAATATTTTAGCCAGGTCAATATTTATTAATTGTCTGATATTTTAACATTTTGAGCATTAGCCAATAACTACAGTATATAGATAATAACAACAACAATAACAACAACACATATTATACATACATATTTGAGAACATAAAGTACATTTAAATACACTGGCATTTAAAAGCTTGGGATCAGTAAGATTTTTAATATTAATATGTTTTACCGAAGTTTCTTGTGCTCATCAAAGCTGTATTTATTTGATCAAAAATACAGAAAAAAAAAACGAATATTGTTGAGGTTTTTCAATTTCTAAGATTGGTTTTCGGTTTGAATATACTTTAAATATAATTGATTTCGTGATCAAGCTGAATTTTCCCATCATACATCCGTCTTCAGTGTCACATGATCCTTTCAGAAATCATTCTAATTATGCGGATTTATTATCAGTGCTGGAAACAGTTGTGCTGCTTCATTCAGACTGGAGTAATGATGCTGAAAATTCAGCTTTGCCATCACAGGGACTAATTACTTTTTAAAATATATTAAAATAGGAAACTGTTATTTTAATTGCAATAATATTTCACAAAATAACGCTTTTTTTCTGTATTTTTGGTCAAATAAAAGCCTTGATGACACGAAACTTCGTTAAAAAATCTCTTACTTGTCCCAAACTTTTTTGCGGGTCTGGTTTCAGGCTCATAAATTTACTGTGCCGCCAGGGTCATGTCGGGTCAGATGATCCGGGTCCTTGCCGGCAGGTTCTTGCGTCAGTTAAAGCCCGTGCAGACTTCTAGATGTAAATACGTGACTGAACTTTACTTGACTCCGTTCAGTTGCCTCTTACACCTTTAGAAAAAAAAATTTCATATTTTTTTCTGACTCTGCCTCATTGAAATAGATGTCAGTTGTGAACAGTAGTAATATTGAAATGTTTTGTTTCCACCTGTTGTTTAACTTGTGCTTAGAGGTCCTTTTTAATTTCATAACAGATTTTAATATACATTTTGCAGTTTGTATTACACATGTAATGTTTGACAACTGTAGCACTTTTAAACAGTTGTTCACCCAAAAATTAAACTTGCTGTTATTTTATTGACCCTCACGGCCATCCCAGATATCATTGACTTTTTTCCTTAAATAGAACAGTAAAGAAGATTTTTATCGGAAACGGTGATCCTTGGCGATTCATACACTGCACGGCTGTGGCTGCCGGATTTTTGATTGTTTAGCTCAATAAGGCCTCACATGTGTCTCCGGAGCCTTGTAATTTGGTCTTGTCTATAGGTTTTAGTTGACTCTCAAAAGCCGCAGCCAGAGACGTCAGTTTGGAATGGCAAGTTTTCAAGACAATGTTTTCAATTCCTAAAATTTCTTTTAACTGTTCAATTGGGGAAGAAAAAAAAGTTTACGACATCTTGATGGCTTGAGGTGAGTAAATGGTGACAGCAAATTAAATTTTTGGGTGAACTATCCCTTTAGGCCCGCATGTTTAGTCTGTATGACAAATGTTATAAATGCAGATTTTTATTAAATAAAGGCTATTATGTGTTGTAATGTGTGTGTTTTAGTGATTGTTAGACATCCGGTAATAATTTTCCACAGCAATTTCTTATGATGCCCAAATAATAAATCTAGGTCAACGTAAATTCTGTGAAGTTTTACTAAATATTAGCTGACTGCTAAAATTTTTACAGTCTATGTATATGTATTATGTAGAAGTCGTTACCGCCGTATGTTCCTATGAATATGGGCGCTTTTTTTTGGGTTCCTTTCGACCTTGCGCGCTATCTAATTGCTCAAAGTTATGGCTACATTTGCGATACAGAAGCCAAAAAAGTAAGTATATATATCGGCTGTGATAACTGTTGCCACGAGCGGTTTCACCACCACATGACAAAGCACTTTAATTTAATATATCGTTAAGTCGCTAACATGATTCACACACCAACAGTGATTCTGTTCGTAAATTACAATGATTCTCTTGTTTATTTCCTCCCCTTTGACGTGTGCGTCAATGTTTGATCACTTGGTTCGCGTACCGGAGGGGGGCAGGTTGTAGGGTACGATCACACCATGGGATTTGAACTTAAATTTGCAGTTGCGCTGCCATTTCGCATGAAATTCACAGTAATCATTTCACTTCTGTGTTACAAACATTCAATCACAGAAGTACTGGATAAACTTTATAGTTAAGATATAAACACTGGATGTGTAGGGAGCGAAATAAAGAAGAGTAAATACCATTTCACCCAAACCTATAACATGAACTATACTATTTTTAAAATATTAATATATAATAAATCGAATATATTATTGTATATATACATTGTTTTTATAATAAAGACTTTCTTATATATTAATTATTTTATTTATTTTATTTTAAATAATATGGGCCAGGATACAAATGCCTTAAAAACACCAACATTAAAGCAAATAAAATAATAAAATGGACAGACAATAACCGTGTCTGACACCAATATACTAGGTAAAAACAGCTCAACCTCTTTTTTCATAAACAAAACATATATATTAGCAATATACTGCCATCACCAGTCCTGTTTTTTCTAAATGGTTACCTTTAGGGTGTCGAATTAATGATTCTAACGATGCTTGTGATTCAGACTAGGACTTTCGGTATCGTTCAGTAATAGACATAACCGATTATAATGTAATGATCTTTTCTAGTCACTTTTGTCACATCCATGCTTGGTCGCAGTTAGCATACATTCTCACATTTCGACTTGGAGCATGATCCTGTATGACATCAAGTACCGCGAGAGCGATAAGAGAGCAGACAGTTCCTTATGCTTTCGAATTGCTCTCGCGTTTTATGTCATACAGTACACTGATCATTCTGCGCAGCACCGCTTCAAGTCGAACGCACCTAATGGCGGAGGGAGGCGAGACACAAGTGTGAATAATTAAAAATGCTCCAACTACTTTAAAAGCTGACATCTGGGCACATTTCGGGCTTTTATGAACAACCTGGTAAGCACGAACATACGACGCTGTGTGTAAATCATGTCAGCACAATAAAATATGCAGGGGGTAATACCACTAACTTAAGAAACAAGATCAGGTACAGTTCATATATTTGCCTGCTTGTGTTTATTGACAAAACTGTATAAATGTGAAGTAAAATTGAAAATTGAGGATGCAGTGCATCAATGCATTGTGATGCATTGTGATATTGAATTGAACCGAATCGATGACATGATGATCGTAATCGAACCAAACCGTGAGACCAGTGTAGGTTCACACCCCAGAACTTATCCGATATTATCGGATATTGCAATATTTTTTAAGGCGATTATCGATAAGATATTTTGCCATATGGCCCAACCCTACGGTCAACTACAAGTCAATTCAACAGCATTTGTAATTGTTCCAAATTAGAAATGCTTGGCAATTTCAAAAAATGGCAACAAAACCTTGTGGAGAACTGTTTAATCAAACAGTGTACTCCGAGAGCAGCCTTTATGAGCATGATGGAAAGGAACTCATCTCTCTTCACATAAGATATTTTGTATCTTTAGGGAAAACACTGTAAAATGATGTATTCAAGATATGTACAGAGAGAAGAGGGCTGCGCTAAATGAATAATGAAACCTGTGATATTTCCCCAAGGTTGGGTTGGATTGGAAAACCTGAGTGCGAGAGAGCAATCTCTCATATGAACGCAGTCAGTATATTACACCCAGAGCTCCAGTCAACGGCTGCTCTGCGCCGGCTTCCCTTTGGCCGCAATACAAGACATGCTGTAGTAACAGAGCAGCCTGCTCACATCTAGGTTTGTGTAGTCATACAATCCAGACACAAAACACACAGATCTCTAACTGCTGCCACTAGAACATCTACATACGAGTGTAAAACCACGATGCAGTGTGTATTTATCTTGGCACAATACCAGCTGATTTTAGAGTTCACACTGTAAAAAATTCATGATTTATCACTTTTTTATTTTTGTCAAATCAGCTTAGATAATTCATGTTGTTTAGACATAATTTGAGTTTCTGTTGATTAAACCAATCTGTCTTCGAATTAACTCAAATTTTTAGTTTCAATTAACTATTTCAATTAACTAATTTTAAGTTAAGTTAAATTTATTGCTGTGTATTTGGACTAAATGCACTGTTAATAACTTTTTTGTTTTTGAAGTTGTAAACAAAGATTGTTGGAATATGTTTAACTATTTAAAATACTATTTTACTTTTTCTACTTTTTGCCAAAAAAAAAAAAATTTTTCACATTTAAATTCAATTTGTTCTTTACATTTCTTTGTAATGTTGGGAAAACTGTTTCTACCCCCCCCCCCCAATAAAGTTCAACATTTTGGAAAGTTTGATTTCTAACATAAAAATGTGATCTGATTATCTATGTGGAAAGAAATGTCAGCAAATTAGACAGTAAGAAAAAAGGACAGTAAAGACATTTTTAATGCTGGTAATGACATTTAATTTTCCCCCCTTTTTTCATTTTTTTGAAAAGTCTCTAATGCTCCCAACATTTTTTTTTTGATGATAAATACTATAAACATTGTGAAATCTAATACAATTTAAACCGTTTTCTATTTTTAAATGTTTTACAATTTTATTTATACCGTTTTTTTTAAAACCTGAATTTTTCAGCATCTTTTTCTCCAGTCTTCAGTGTCACATAATCCTTGCCTGAAATCATTCTGATATGCTGATTTGGAGCTCAAGAAACATTTTTTATACTATCAGTGTTGAAAACAGATGTGTTGCTTAACATATTAGATGTCCTCACTGGCATTAAATCAATTTTAATGCAGCCTGGTGGAATAAAAGTATCAATTTCTTTAATTAAAAGTAGTATAGCTTTCATGACAATCACGTTATCACAATCTAGTTCTCACTTTATTTTCCAAACATGACTGCAGTTGTGTTGCACAGTATTAACACAGTCAGTGTGAAAGCAGCTGTTGCACTTACACTGTATTTTTTTTTATTTAGCATGATGTAAAACAGGCCCAAAACTCACCTTTTCCAACTTCTTCAGTCTGATAAAGAATGCAACAGAGATCTGCCGACATAAGTGTGCTTCTGCTGGCTGGTGCATTTCTCCATAATTAATTAATTCTGCATAAATGCCCGAGTTTGTCTGCCAGACATGTACAGCGGTGTGACAGACAGCTGAGAAATAATTGATTCCTCTAAGGCTGAGCAGGCATCTTTTTAATAGGACAGATATACGGTAACATGGGGCCATTGTGCTCATAACACAACAGGGATGAATAGCGGCCAGAAGCGGAATGGAAAGTTCAGATTTATCAACGGCGGATCCTGTTGCAGCTCATTTCAATAAGACCTGAAGTCTCTTTCTGTGTTCAGGTCACACTGAAACAAAGCCTTGACCTTGTGACACATACATTCAAGAAAAAGAGGGGGAAATGCTACATATGCTAAAAATAAATAAAAATAAATAAAAAATACACAGGCATTACCAATACCACAAGATAAGCTAAAACGTGGCACAAAAATCCACATCAAGCACGTGATGGTCGCGCACCCAACATTTAGTGTCATAGGGCATGCGATCTGAGAATGAGAAACACTTTCAGTCATAAGTCGTCAAGCCAGTTCAGATGATAAACATGATCGCGGCTGGTTTAACAAAGAGGAATGATGGATGGCATTAGAATGACAGGGACGAGAGATAAGATGAGAACCGGCTTTCACTGCATTGCTGATGAAATAGAGCGCACTAGCGACACACCTCGTGCTCAAAAAGGTCATTAAAGAGCAGAACTAGTGCTGAACGTGGAGCACACTGAGCACGGAACGTTCATTACCTTAGGTGCACCCAATACAAAGGAAGACACAGTAACGCACCTGTAAAGCTGACTTTTTTTAGCAGACACTGCACAAAATCATAAAGAACTAGGTGTTGTCTTAAGCTGGAGTCTAATAGCAAACCTTTAGTCACAAGAACGTGTCCATAAACAAACGAAAACAATACTGGTCTGACTGCAAGATGGCTGCTTACAAACACTTGATTTTACTATCCGTTCCTGTAAATGAAGCCAATTAGATCAAGACGGAGAAATTGCATTTTTAAATGCAGCCAAACAGATTGTATTGCTTATCATTTTGTTTTTCCTCCATTTCTCCTGACTGTTTACATAAAGAACTTGAGAAAACTTGATTACTTGCAAAAGTTGTTTACTTAATTAAGCAATATTTAAAGGCTACATGCCATGTCATCTATAATTTTTTAAATTAGCTAAGTCATCAAACCATTTTGTCGCTACCAAGCTATTATGTGATAATCGAGATTATGAAATGCACGCATGTGTATCGCATCTAAAAGTCTGAGATATTGTGACAACCTATTCATTACTCATTATATAAAGTAATGTAATTGATTACCTTTTCCTAAATTTCTAATGTTTTAACATGCTAAATAACTATTTTCAAACATGTAAACCAGGTTCAGTAGATTAAAGCTTACCATATGTGCCTCAGACACGATAAATCTGTCAGTACTTTCGAAATTCCTTCCATGCAGTCCTTGAATTATATTAATAATATTTATAATTAGAAAGAGACATGGAATTATGGCAAATATTCTTCATTTGCAAATAAATGCATGATCTGTAGCAGTAGTGATCGGATCACACTATAATATACAGATAAAAAAAAGAGGTCGAGAGTCCTTTTTTAATCCACCATAACCTAAACCAGAAGTAGCTTCATTATCAAAGACAAACCATTATTGAATTTGGAGTGAATACTCAAGTGCTCTCTCACACCTTCTCTCACGATTCACCAGTTCAATACTAAACTAGCTGAGAGAATGAGATACATCTACATTGAGCAACGCGACACCACACCCCCAACTTGTTGGTGTGGGTAGGTTGTTCACTTGCTGTCGTTGTGCACTGGATGGGTTTAAATGCAGAGCACAAATTACCGGTATGGGGTCACAGCATACTTGGCCAACAGACTAAATCACTTGCACCTTCACTACACTAAAATTTGTTTATGGTCCGGGCTGCTCAAACATTTAACCCAGAACTGACTCTTGCTGAATAGAGGTACCAATCATCCAAATGGCAGGTCTTTTGTAAAAAGTTAAAACATCAGGATGGATTAGTACACCATTGTCAATAATCCGCTGCAACTCCAGAAGTAGTAAGTCCTCGACACTTTATATTATCCTAGTTACTGGACATATTCATTTGTGCTCTTTGATTGTATAGGACAGATTCAGACATGACGCAATTGAAGAATGGGAGAGAGAGAGCAGAGGGGGGAAAGCGGGATCAAGGGATCAGGAATAGGTCCTACGAGTCAGGATTTGAAGCCACGGGACATTCAAAGACGCAATGGCGCGATGTCGGCAGCAACTGCCCACAAGGCTATCGGATGCCAACACAATTTCGAACAACTATTTATGATTGCGAATCAAGTGTTTCGCTGCTTCACAGAAGAGAAAGGGCGGTTGGACAAAGCTCATTAGACATGTAAAAGAGTGTATGCCCGGAACTGATCGATGTTAACAGAGCTGAATTTTGACAGGTAAATAGGTTGTTGTGTTTAAACACGTTCCACTAACTAGACCATTTCAATGAATCCATAAAGAAATCATACCAAACGATTTGGAAAATGGACATCCCGATGATACCCCATTGAAAGCACAGCCACCACAAAATCAGACTTACTTTAAAATCATTCTGTGGTTAAATACATATTTAAAATCATAACAAGAAATAGTTTAGCTATGATACTGTTTTTGAAATCATATCTTTGTATAGCTATGACAGGAAACACTGGAATCTAACAACGCCTTAGAAAAAACTGTTAATCTTAAAAAAAAAGCCATAATACATAAACCCTGATCGGAGAAGCATGTTAATAACTTCCTGAAACATTGTATCTTATTCAAATTTATAGAGCAGGATCACTTGCAATTTATGTCAAAGAACTCATTAATATCTGTATGTGGGAGTGGATGATGAAAAATCAGATGTAACCCGACTCCTTGTTGTAATCTTGATCTTTTCATAAGTAGCTGTAATTTAAAGGCTGCTGTATGTTAAGGCTTCTTTGGACTTCCTACTCAAAAGCATAAAATATCATAATATGCTTTGTCCAGATATTATTAATAACAATGCTAAGTATTAACATACTCTGTTTATCTGATAAAACAATGTTATGTATTACTCTAGCAGTCATTATTCTTCTTATGAAAATGTGCGTAAAACTCAACGGACTGGAATGTCGGTCTCTGTTTTGGCTTGTGAAACCCGCCCGCTGCTAGTTTACCCAATTGTATTTCGGCACCACGGGTTGCCAGTTGGCGCAAAACACCGCATATTTCATTTCATTCATCGTCAAATACACTCGTTCCTGTTGGTGTCGTCAATCTTGCAACCTGCCGAGTTCGATCAGTTCTATAATGAGGAGGGCGCGGTTAAAAAAACCCTCGCCAACATCTATTTATTTTTACTGCAATACTCTAGTTCAAAAACACCAAATCGGCTGTCGAATGCACATACATACAGCACCTTTAATTATCACATTTTTCTTAGTACGTGTAACTGATTACAGTTAACTGTTTATGTTGTAATTAAGTTTCATGTACCTAGATTAACTACCCACACACTAACAAACTCACAATAGAAATGATTCAGCTTTGCCCTATTCCCACCAGTAATAAGTTAGTTAAAAATAATGATTAAAATAGAACATTTCAATGCTTAATATTCACAATATTCCTGTTTTACTGTGATTCTTTGATCCAAATAAATGTAGCCTTGGGTGAGAATAAAGTTGCACTTAGCGACCCAAACTTTTGAATGGTAGCTTACCATAAACACACCTGTATCAAGTATTACCTGTTAAAGATAAAGCACACAATCACAACAGAGTGAAAGATACCATCAAGTACTTCATTTGCTGACCTTCACCCAAAGGCTTTCACAAAAGGCACACTTGGATCACTCTCACAAGACGATAAAGTGGTCCGAAACCACCAAGATCAGATAGGACACTCAGTGACAAGAAGAAAGGAAGGACTGCTTTATGCACACCTGTCAAAATACTCTGTGAAAAGACATCAACGATAGCATTTTCCTTTTCCTCTCTCTATTTCTTGTGTCTGGACAAGATAAACGTGTGCAAGAAGGTATGACTGAAACAGATAACTGGAGTTCTAGTGTCTGTTTGACCGATTCTCTGTTTGACTGGCTCAAAAGAGTCATTTGTTTTTGAATCATACAACAACGGTCATGCTGTTTGTGTGTTTCTTGCATGCAGCTATTGAACACAAAACTATAGAAAGATGAGTGGGCTTTGTTTGATTTCACACTACAGAGACCATTAAACTCCAGTTAAAGCTAAAGAAATTGGATTTGTTTTGCCGTGTTTCACAAGCGTCTGTTGTGACTCTACATCTTTGCTTTTCAGTGTCCAAAACAGGCTGATGAAATAGCTCGTATATACATCAGGATTTCTGCTCTGTAAGTTATCATACTCACATTCCACATATATACCACTGTAATTTACGCGACGCATATATATGCGGCTGAGAAAAACAACTCTGGACTATCAATAAATATTATGAACCTACACAGAGAAGAAAAACAACCACACAAACAAAAAAACTCCCAAATGGAAATGCTCTCCGATTTCTTGACATAATAGACTATGTTGCATTCAAAATGAAGTTGGGAGCCATGCTAAATCTGATGATGCGAGTTGGTGACCTTTTTGGAGAGGCAGACAACGGACAGAAGAGACTGCCATTGCGTTGGGCTCTAAATGAGAGTGGCGAAATAAAACCTGCTGTCAAGCAGAAACTCTCGCAAGCGTGTTTCAGAGGAGACTTTAACCTTTAAAGAACCTACAACAGCCATAGGAAATGAGGGAACTGGAGCAGATTGATTCTATCAAACATATCAGCCGATAAAATATAATGCCAGCTGACTTTGTGTTAGCATGTCCTAGTGGATACACTTCAGGACAAGTTCAGCCACTTCCTGAAAAAAATATATATATAATACAAGATGTTATTGTAAGGTGTAAAGCAGCACATTCTTTTTTGGGGTATTTAGCAACAATCTGAGAGCAGAGTTTAGTGCACTGAAACATACAAGCCTTTGAGCCACTCTCAAATACATAAATACATGAACCTGACAAACAATACAGTAAGTCATTTCACTGCAAAACAACAGCGTGAAACTTTTCCCACAGGATTTTCCCCATGGTTCAGTACAGTCCCCCCAATTTGCAACTTTTTCTGGTTAAGAAAAGTAGACATCTCAACTCCTCGTATGTGTCATACGAACATGACATATAAACACCACCAGAGCTTTCTTTTTTTTTTTATGATAGAATGTCTTAATAAAAGGTTAAAACATGATAGCGAGGAAGACTTAAAGGAGAAAGCTGGGATATAACAAAAGTTTGGCGTCACCAAAAATACTATGTCAGACTAGAACATTACTGTAAACCTAACGTTCAGATAATTGTCAGGCGAAGGACTGCATTAATTGATCAATAATTGTTACTGAATACATTTCTAATGTACAAAAAATATGGAAAATACATGGTATTCATCTTTAATTATTCATCTGACCACAAATAATCACATGAAAAAAAATAAAACAATGAACTAAAACTGAGTCACTGAAGTAAAAGGCTGTGCTGAAAATTGCAGGCTGTCATCATGAATAGAAGTTATATTCTTAAAATATTTAAAATACGAAAGTTAATTATATAACGTCTAAATGATTTCACAATATTTAACAGTAAATCTTTAAAAATCCAAAAGCTATTGAAACTCACTCTTCATGTAGAACTCATTCCATGTGTTGCGACATCGATGTCTGAACATTATCTCCATCATGTCAAGAAACAAGTGGCTGCATTGATATCTTTGTAGAAATAGCAAACTAGAAAGTTCAAAATTAACTTTAATTAAAATACTAGAACTACTGTTGTACATCAACAACCTCAGCTATTATTGTGTCTATTACCTAACTACTATCAATAGATTTAGTTGAATCAGTCCTCGCATGAAATCAAAAAATTATCATCTAACTTTCAATAATTACAACTTCACATATCGGATGCACACTATATACTAAAATATAGTACGCATAAGCTTTTACACTGCTGCGGAACAGTGTAAACACAGGCCGAAACAAGAAATCTGAGCTGTGACTCGATGGCTGGAGCGTCATTTATTTGCTCAGGTGACGTGTGTCTAAAACTACAAGAGTCAATGAACTGTAACAAACAAAACAGCCTCACACGGTTATTCAAACAATACATTTGACAAGTAAAATAATGCAAATGCTGATGGGAAGAAGGGGCCTGGAATAAACAAAAGTTGACATTAAAATAAAGAATTACATAAGGGATCAAAAAACACTGTCTGAAGTCTGAAGTCTGCAGCCTGCGAAGGTGTCAAGACGTCCTAGTGGTACCCGAGCTACAGGACCTGCCAACAAACCTATGAAGATCTGTTCTTAAACCTGATCAAGCTGTGATAATCCTTCCAAAACTTCCACCGACGTGTGACCCCTCTCGCATAAACCAATTTTCGCCCCGTCAGGGTAACCCGTGGTGTGAAAAGTCGAGTGAGATGCAAACACAGGGACTTGCCTTCCGGCAAACGGAAGGAATGCAAAGTAATGTGGAAAAATCCACAGACAGACCGAGGTTTGGGCTTGAAGTGCTTGTAACAAACAGATTGCAACAGTAATCATGCTTAACCTAAATACGGCATGGTGCATCTGAAAATACCATGGCCTATTAACGCTGGAGATTATGCTAGCGGCTTCTAAATGGCCTGGGCTCGGTAATCCAATTATGTGAGTTCAGGACTAAATGGCCAGAGCTAAAGCAGCAAAAAATGCTTGAATGGAGACAGGAAGAGGAGCTGGACGCGTTTAGCACCTTCATATGCGTTTAAAGGCTGAATTTTTGACGTAAATTAGAGGTTTTGTTATTGAGAGATGAAGAGTTGACACGGTTAGGCATGACAGTAATGGTCGGACACAGATGGCTGTTAAGACTTTTTTTTTTTGCCATTCTTAAACATGTCTAGGAGGTGCTCTGATGAAACTCGGGAATACATTTCAGTCGCCCTCGCCAAAACAAACACCCTGACATCAGTCCCAAGCCTGAGGGGGCAAATCTAAGCAGTGAATCATGACTAAAATTCGATAAGAGGCAGATAAAAACAATAAAGTGGGAGGACCGGATTCTGCATGTTCGAATTAGAGATTTGGCCGACTGCGAACAGTCCACTTCTCCGCCTCAGTGAGCGCCGGCTCATGTCCAATCAGACACCTGCTGAGTGAGGAGAGTCAGGCCAAATGCTCTGAATGCAAACCTCTTCACCTTGCAACCTCCTCAGACGGCCACACGCAGAGCCGTGCATTTGCAAGCAACATAAATCGGGAACGGCAAACAGTTGGAAAGAGTCTGAGACCAAAACGTCCTGCCTGACAAACAAAAAAAAAAACCAAAAACATGATGGAAAATAATTCAATAGAAGTGGCAAGTGGCCACTTATTTCTGATTGCGTTTGTGTTGTTTGTTGTTGTATAGTGTGAAATTGCAGCTTAGTAAAGCTTGTTTGAGAGCTTGCCCCTCACGTCCAGCCACTCGTTTTGTGGAGATCTCAAAATGAGTCTGAGTTCCTCAAAAACCTTCCGTCGAAGCCAGAAGCATCATTGGCCTAGGGCACGACCTTAACACCGAACCAGCTGGGAAGCTGCCGCCTGTAGAGCCGAAACAAACTAAACATAAACACGATCCGCAACATTACGTCACAGTGAATGTATCACCTGGATAAATTGAAGAGTAGAGAAAAGAGAATATCACCCCACCAAAGCTATAACGGAATCAACCTAAAGTTCTGACTGCAATAGGCATAGAATATTTACTAGTAGTCATAGGCGTACATGGGGCCGTCTTCTATCTCTAGTATAACAAAAAACTGAAGAGGGCCAGATGTGATAGCAATTGCCATTCGGCATAATTTTGGCCCTAATCAAACGTTGAAGAACTCAGAGGTCCAAACAGGCTTGTGAAACGGACACAAGCCATCTTGTGTGGCAAGGGTAACGAGGACTGTTATTTCATATAAAATAAACCGCGATTGGAATCATTAGAGCATCCATATGAAGCGTGCCTCATATATTTCCCTCTGCAAACACCAGTAAACTAGCTCACATTTGGTCACAAATAATGGATTTTTGGTTTTTCAGGCACAGAGACAAACATTGAGTTTTCTCGTATATTTTTTAGAGAGCCTTATGCAGTCTGCGGGTGGTGGCAGTTTTTTTATCCTTACCTGTAGAGCATGTCGCAATAAAGTTTAACATCAACAGTTCCTTGATTACTATACTCAACTAGGTAATACGAATTGGCTTTTTTTTTTTTTCTATTTTCCTTTTTTTTCATTTTTTATTCCCTGGGCAAAAAAAAAAGAAATAGCTTAGCTGACACCATTATTAGAGGTCAGAGCAGAGGGCAGATTTTACATTAACAAGCAGCCTAAGCGACCTGAATTGTCTGGTTTGATTTTGAATATCAGAACATACGGTTTCTTCGTCTAAATTGAGAGTCGCTACACGGAAGGTTTCCTACTAACACAGCAAACTTACTTTAGTCGAACATACTATTCAAAAATCAGCCTAGTACTGTCATTCATTCAATAGGGTCTCTTGAACAGGCAAAACCCATCAACTTTTATGGAAAGGACTAAAATAGAGAAGAAACGCAAAGACATGCAGTAGAAGGGTGACCAGGTCTTGGACAAAGACAGAAAAACCATGATCATTGCATAAACTAGCTTGTTGTATTTTGTTGGCCCTGTTTGTTGTTATCTCATTATCTATTATAGACTGTTTTTTCTATAGACGCCCAGATATTAAAAAAAAAGCAAAAAAAAGAGACCAATACGTGCAAAATTTAGATAAAAAATACAGGTATAATACAAATATAAATATACATAATAGTATATCATATAAATAATATAGAAAAAGGTGTTACAGGCCTTATTTATCATACATTTTTCTCGATAGTCTTATTATGAGTTATCTAAATTCTTTTTTATCTTTACCTTTTTACTATTTTAGCGAGAAGAACGCTTCATATGCTCAACTAGATGAGTGTCGCAAGAAGATAGTGCCAAAAACCTGCACAACTCTTACGAACATATTACAGCGTTTTAGAATAGAGAAACGGGGTACCGTCTGCTAATTTAACACTTTTATACTAACGAGAACAAATAGGATTGAAACTATCAAAAGAAAATAGATATCTTGCCTTGCAATAAGTCGTAATGGCTGAACAATGATCTTGTGTGAAAATAGTGTATGTGCGCGCAAAAAAAAAAACTACTCCTCAATAAACAATAACTCCGTTATTTTCTGGGCGCCCGACCCCAGCGCACTTATAACCCGCGAAATCGACCAAACGACAGCATAACACCTCCTGTCATGGCACGCAAAACACTTGCGATTCTTGTTCAGCGTCTGTTGTCTTTCTCCTATCGTTTTGTGGTCCTTTTTGTATATTTTATTTATTTTGTCTTCCTCTTGTCTTATAGAATTTTTTTTTTTCTCTTCATTTTATTTCTTTCCTTCAAAGACTATCTTTCTTTCTTTATTTTTTTTCATTTCTATTTGCTTTTTCTTAGAAAATATCACAAACAATCACTACACAAAAACCGCCTGAATTCTGTGCAGCCCTCTCACACGCCAAACACTTACAACAACGCACTCAGCTACGCTAAGACGTCCCAGATAGGACGAAATCATACAAATAATCACGTGCAAGCAGTAGTCCCACAGTCAACAGCATCCTTGTATTTGATTCAAATCAGCTTATGAACATATAGAAAGTAACAGAAAATGCCTACCTTATATTGTAATTGGGATAATCTAAATATTTTCTAAATTAGTTAAATTATAAAAATTCTTAAAGTATAATAACCACCAATTACATCCCAACTTTTTATTACAAAATTTTCCAATACTCATTTTCTAAAATCTCAACTCCTTTCCCCACACCTTTGGTTAGCAATTTTCCTCAGCGAGAGAATAGCCCTTACAGAGCACGTCTCTTCGCCCCCAGGGCAGGAGGCGCGTGCTACCCGATGATGAACAAAAAAAAAAAAAAAAAGCAAAAAACGAAGAATGCCCCCAACTCAACCCCCTAACCCACACCATCTATTCACAACTGTTGTCTGATGTTCTTTCTGAAATGCAGTTTTTACTTTTACACCAAACGTAATGGGACACACACCTTCCTAAAAGTTAAACTTTTGTCTCGTCAGTCGACAGAGTGTTTTCCCAAAAGTCTTGGGGATCATCAATATGTTTTCTGGCAAAACTGAGACAAGCTTTTGTTATTTTTGCTCAGCAGCGGTTTTTGTCTTTGAACTCTGCCATGCAGACCATTTTTGACTAGTCTTTTTCTTATGGTGGAGTCATGAACCCTGACCTTAACTGAGGCAAGTGAGGCCTGAAGTTCTTTAGATGTTGTTCTGGGTTCTTTTTTGACCTCTTGGATGAGTCGTCGCTGTGTTCTTGGGGTAATTTTGGTCGGCCGGCCTCTCCTGGGAAGGTTTTCCACTGTTCCTTGTTTTTGCCATTTGTGAATAATGGCTTTCACTTTGGTTTGCTGGAGTCCCAAAGCTTTATAAATGGCTTTATAACCTTTTCCAGACGGATAGATCTCAATTACATTCTTTCTCATTTGCTTCTGAATTTCTTTGGATCTCAGCATAATGTCTAGCTTTTGAGGATCTTTTGGTCTACTTAACTTTTGTTCACTTTGTCAGGCAGTCCTATTTAAGAGATTTCTTGATTGCGTACAGGTGTGGCAGTAATCAGGCCTGGTGTACTGTGATTGAACTCAGGTGTGATAAACCACATTTTTAACAGGGGGGCAAAAACTTCTTCACACAGGGCCATGTAGTTTTGGATTTTGTTTTCCCTTAATAATAAAAACCTTCACTTAAAAACTGCATGTTGTGTTTACTTGTGTTATCTTTGTCTAATTTTTAAATTTGTTTGATGATCTGAAACAAAGTGTGACAAGCATGCAAACAAATAAGAAATCAGGAAGGGAGGCCCAACAACTTTTTCACACCACTGTATATATAAAATGTAAATTGCACATAGGACAGCTTTTACTGTAACTTCTAAAGGTAATTATGAAATTATTTTTCTCTTCCAGTTGTTGAAATACAATCATTTACACAGCAGCTGTCATAACTTGGTTTCATGACAGATTTAATTAAACATTCAATAATTAAGCCATCACTAACAGGTTAAGCAAAATACAATCAATTTACAGGCCAATATAGTGCAGAATTTTAACAAAATGCTCTGAGCTAAATGACATGCTATGTGACATACTGTTTAAAACTATTTTATTGACGTCTTTCTGTGGCTGAAAGCCAGACTGGGTGATTACATGAGACGAGATGTTCATTGATATTTATTTTGTGTTATAACTAGTAGTAAAAAGGAAGGGATGATCGTGTTCACTTCGTTTCATGCTGCTTTTTTAATTGAGGCACCTATACAGTGTCCTGCCACCTCAAAAAGCATCAAAATGGCATTTATTGATTGAATTCCCCGATAAAACAGAAATTTGAAAGATAAGAAATTGTTTCTTGTTAAAAGCAAGAAAACGGAGTTGGCATGCTATATATAAGGTCTAGTAATGTTTTATTCACGCATCAACTGAAACTGTGTAGACTAAAACATCTATTTTGGGATTTAAGAATCAATATTGATTCTAATATGCTGATTAACCTCAAGAAACATTTTTATTGTTATATTTGTACTTTTGTAACATTATAACAACATAAATATCTTTACTTTCACTTTTGATCAATTTAAAGCATTCTTGCTGAAAAAAGTATCATTTTTATCCCCTTTTTTTTTTTTTTAATACTGACCTCAAATTTTTTAATGGTAGTGTTTTTGGCACATTTTCTGAACGTTCCCTGACTAGTCATAATATCAGCACTGAATTCTCTAACTTAGGCATTGAAACAGCTGTGGTTTGTTGTTTTCGAAATCTATGGATGAAAAAGTATGCCAATGGCGTAACAAATCAATCTGCATAGCTTCGATATTAGGCTAGCTAGTAAAAATTCAAGGAAAAAAAAAACTATTCTAAATCAGTGCTAATTAACAATGACAGGAAACCTAATTAGGAATTCCCATGGCTGACATACTGTAGCCTATGGAAACACGATGAGACTGCAATCTGATGAAGTCCAGGGAGGCCAGTGAAGGCTTTTCTTCATCCTGTGCTCTGCAGCTCGTCTCTCAGTGCTGATAGCCCTGCAAATGTACCAAAGACAGATAGAAACACAAAGCCTGAGAGCAGCATCCTCCTGAGACCTCTGCCTGTTCTTTCTTCTCTTGCTTTCTTCTCTCTTTCTGCAAGGCCTCTTCTGAACTGCATAATTCATAAAAAATAGACCATTCTTGTCGAATAGTTACGGGTCTAATGTTTTCACAGCACTCTGTATGTTGAAAGAACCGTCATATTTTTTATGTATGGTTGCCGTTTTACATTTCTGAAATGTGAAAACACTGAGTTAAATTTGAAGGAAGTAACTCAAGGGACAGGAAATAAATTGGCCTTGCTTTCAATAGTAGGAAAAGCTGGTCCACTGGGAACAAGAAGGCCATGAGAGAAGGGGGAGCTGTGAGTCATCCGTGCAAATGTACAAAAAAAATACATTTAATTGGCTGGGTATGCTAAAGAACATCAGCATCTGCTATAACACTGATTAACTGCTCAACCAAGCTCACAACATTAACACAAACAAGCCATTATGTGGGTGAAACACTCCGAAGTACCTGGTCATTACCTGATTAAACCTCAAGTCTCAAGTGGTGCTCTGCTCTCCTTAACAATTCACACTCTTCTGTCACAATTACAAATCAACATACACACGCTGATGCCGTGTGACAGGATATGAAGATGCAGGGAGTGCGGCGCTGAAGATATAAGCAGTGCTGACACACCAGAGGAGGCTGTGACGAATGGACAGGAATGTGTAAGGTCTATTATAAAGGTGTGGAAAGAGTCGGATAAGTTTAAGTCATGAGGGAACATGGTGAACTAGATTTACAAAAGTTCTATTGGACCTGCCTGCCTGAAATTCTCATGTGTCAGAGACGGCAAAACAAAACATGCCAAACAAGCCAAAACAAAAAACACAAATGCCCGCAGCAATACTTAAAAAAAAAAAAAAACTAAACTAAATAAAATAAATAAATATTAAAATAAAATAAATACTTCACGGTTTGTATCATAAACATGCATCAAAAAACGTCTCGGTTTACGTATGTAACCCTCGTTCCCTGAAGGAAGGAACAGAGATGTCACGTCGGAGGACCGACGAAATTGGGATCTCGCTTAGATGGACCAATCTACTTCGAGTGTAACTAAACGAGCAATGCACATTGGCATGCGATATTGCATCCAGCTGCTGCTGATCACAGCGTGAGTATAAGTAGGCAGCAGGTGCAGCGCATATTCAGGTTTTCGCTGAGGGGCCGAGCCGGTGACCCGGCTGCTCAGCGGTTGTACAGGAGCTGTGGCGACGGGACGTTACGTCTCCGTTCCCTCCTTCAGGGAACGGGGTTACCATACATAAAAAAAAATTTTAAAAATAAAAAAGTAACCGACGTTCCCTTTCAGTCGGTCACTATCGACGTCATGTCGGGTGACCGACGAATTGGGATCCTACCAAAGGGCCACAGCTATTGCCCCTTCCAGTGTCCTGTGGAAGCTACCTGCACCCCTATTTTTTGGCGTAGGCCAGGGACTGCACAAGAGGACAAGCTACTGCTACTATGGCACTACCCAATAAGTAAGACTGGATAACACTAGGAAAACGTACCCGTTCTACTTGGAACAGGGCGTTACGGAAGCTCGAACCTTCCCGAAGGAGGTTTCGGAGCAATACACATATGAACATCCCTTAGGTGCATATGGAGAATGGAGGTGATTGAACCCTCTTGGAATGGCAGAAGTCTGCCGGGGAAACACGGGCTCAAGGCTATACCGTGGACTTTACACATATGAGATTCACTTGGGTCTTACATATGGAACCCAGCCTTCTTCCGGTTCTCAAGGATTCATCGAGTGAGGGCCTGGTGCTGGACGCTCCGCCACGTCTGGCTGCCGGGGACGGAGGAGCTCAACAGGGTCTACTGTATGGACTCACTGGAGTGATTTTGCAAGCCGACCCGAAACCGAGGCCTCTCAGTGCTTCCCCGTTTGAGGTGAGAACACAGGAGGATACCGGCGCTCCACAACACGAAGGCTATAAGAATCTAGCGAAGGTTTTGGGTCGCCCAGTCCCGCACCCTACAATATTCTGTCGTGAGTGCCACGAGCCAGCGCCCAGGAGGATGCAACCCTCTAGTTGAGTGAGCTCGCAACCTGAGGGGGCAGGGCACACCCTGTGCCTGATAAACCAAGGTGATGGCATCCACAATCCAGTGGGCCATCCTCTTCTTAGAGACGGCATTCCCCTTCTGCCAGCCTCTGTGACAGACAAAGAGCTGGTTTGAGGTCCTGAAGCTTTGCGTTCGGTCTACGTAGCACCTTAAGGCTCGTACGGGACAGAGCAAAGCTAGGGCTGGGCCTGCCTCCTCCGAGGGCAGTGCTTGGAGGTTCACCACCTGATCCCTGAAGGGAGTAGCGGGAACCTTGGGCACGTAGCCGGGCCGGGGCCTCAGGGTTACCTGGGAATCAGCCGGCCCGAACTCTAGGCACGAATCGTTGACCGAAAATGCGTGCAGTTCCCCTACCCTCTTGATAGAGGCCAATGCCCGCAGGAGCAAAGTCTTCATTGAGAGGAACTTCAGCTCAACCTTCTGCAAAGGTTCAAATGGGCCCTGCTTTAGTGCTGTGAGCACTAGAGTCAGGTTCCAAGAGGGTATAGAGGGGGGTCGTGGAGGATTTAACCTTCTCGCCCCCTAAGGAATCTGACGACCAAGTCATGTTTCCCCAACGACCTCCCTTCTACGGGGTCGTGGTTTAGCAGCAATTGCAGCAACATAAACTTTAAGGGTGGAGGAAGACAGCCTTCACTCCAACCCCTGCTGCAAAAAGGACAGCACAACTCCGATAGGGCATCCTCGGGGGTCTTCTCGGCGAGAAGAACAACACTCAACGAACAGGTTCCACTTCAAGCGTAGGCGTGTCTTGTAGACGGTGCTCTCGCCGAAGTGATGGTGTCGGCTACCTCTTGGGGTAGGTCACTCAGAACCTCCTCGTCCCGTCCAGGGACCAGACATGAAGTTTCCAGAGGTATGGACGCGGGTGCCAAGGGGTGCCCCTTCTCTGAGTCAGTAGATCCTTCCTCATAGGAATCTGCCAGGGAGGGGCTGTCGCGAGGATCATTAGTTCCGGGAACCAGGTCCGGGTAGGCCAATAGGGTGCCACCAAGAGGACCTGCTCCTCGTCTTCCCTGACCTTGCACAGTGTCTGTGCTAGAAGGCTCATTGGGGGAAACGCATATTTGCGAAGGCCCAGCGGTCAGCTTTGTGCCAGTGCGTCCGTGCCGAGTGTTGCCTCGGTCAGGGCGAAGAACTGGCAGTGAGATGTTTCTGGAGAGGCAAACATGTCTACCTGAGCGGCTCCGAAACATTCCCAAACCAGCTGGACCAGCTGGGGATGGAGTCGCCATTCTCCCAGGCGCACAGCTTGGGACAGCTTTTTTTTTCTCGTCGGCTGCCCGGTTGAGCAGCCCAGGAATATGAACAGCACGAAGCGACCTTAGATGCTTCTGACTCCAGAGGAGGAGTTGGCGGGCGAGTTGCGATAAGCGACGGGAGCGCAGACCACCTTGTCGGTTGATGTACGCAACGGCCGCTGTATTGTCCGTGCGGACCAGTATATGCTTGCCTCGTAAGCGCCATTTGAGATGGCTCAGGGCAAGGTGCACTGCTAGCAACTCGAGGCAGTTGCCAGTGCAGTTGGGGCCCTGTCCAGACCCCTGGCACTGCAAGCCCTTTGTACGTGGCCCCTCAGCCGGTGGTTGAGTCATCCGTGCAAACCACAGAATGTCTGGAGACTTGCTCCAGGGGCACTCCTGCCCGGAGGCACGCAAGGTCTGACCACGGGGTGAAGGTTTGGCGGCAGGCCGGTGTCACCTGGACCCGGAAGGTGCCGCGTTGCCACGCCCACCTCGGGACTCGGCCATGGAGCCAGTGCTGCAGCGGTCTCATATGGCGTAGCCCCAGTGGCGTGACTGCCGCCGTGGCTGCCATATGCCCCAGTAGCCTCTGAAATTGTTTCAGTGGGACCATCATCCTGCTCTTTAATGTATTCAAGCAGTTCAACACCGACTGAGCAGGTTCCCCTCCTGCGTGTCAGTGCTGTTTTCGAACACCGATTCCAACTCCATACCGAGAAAAGAGATTCTCTGCGTCGGGGCGAGTTTGCTCTTTCCCCAGTTGACCCAAAGCCCCAACTGGCTGAGGTGACTGAGCACCATGTCCCTGTGCTCGCACAACTGATCCTGAGACTGGGCGAGTATGAGCCAATCGTCGAGGTAGTTGAGGACGTAAAGACACGGGGCGACAGGGACAGCCCGAAGGGCAGGACCTTGTACTGGTATGCCCGCCCCTCGAACGCAAACCGCAGGAATGGCCTGTGGCGCGGAAGGATCGAAACATGAAAGTACGCGTCCTTCAGGTCGATCGCTGCGAACCAGTCTTGGGGACGGATACACCTGAAAATGCATTTCTGCGTGAGCATCTTGAACGGGAGCCGGTTAAGGGCCCGGTTCACGACGCTCAGGTCCAAGATATTTCTCAACCAGCCGCCTTTCTTGGGTACAATGAAGTAAAGGCTGTAAAACCCCGACCTCATATCGGCCAGAGGGACCGGCTCTAACTACCCGTCCTTCGCCAGTAAGGACGGCGATCATCTGCACGCAAGACAGGGCATCTCCTGCTTCACTGACGTAAAGTGTACTCCCCTGAACTTGGGAGGGACGAGCGACGGAATCGCATACCGAGCCTGACGTTCGACTGAGCCATCCGAGACTGCTTGGTAGCTCTAGCCAGGCTCCCAGACGCCGCGCAGGTGGCATCAACGGAACTACAGGCGTACTTGCAGTGGGGCAGCGCGGAAGAATGCAGGGACCCGGCACGGATCTTTGCCGGTCCGAGGTGGGGTCTGAGTGTGTGCAACACTGACCTGCGTTTGAGCAGAGGGTGCGTGGGTAGTCCGTTGGTTCGTCCTCCCGATCCGCCCACTGCTGCTCACTGGCGAGAGAGGAGGGTGAGTGTGATACGTACTAGATCGTCCACAACCCCCCGTCCCCTCTGGGGACCCAAAAAATAGAGGAATTGCTCTTTGTCGAGAATTTGGGTACCACCGACCGAGGTCATTGGTGGAAAAAGATTCTCCGCCCGGCCCTCCTCCGGGGTGAGGGAGTGGTGTGCTTACCATCTCCCGAAGTGCAGGTCCCTCCACCTCTGGGTTGCCCTTCTCAGGGCCTCTTGCTCTTTCGCTTGTCACCAGGTTTGGCGGGGGCCTGGACGGGCGGGGCGGCTGCCCTGCGACCGGCTCCACGGCACAGCTTTGCTGGAGGCCGCAGGAGCTCTGCTCTTGTTTTGGCGGTGGCAGGGGGGGCCGCCCTCGGCGACGGCAGCAGCTGCACACCGGCAGGATGTACCTGATGGCCTCAGTCTGCTCTGGTCAGCGGAGAACCGCTGGGCACGTTCTCCACCGTGTCGCCGACAGGCCGGCCTGGGACACAGAGGCGTTCAAGAATCGTGTCTTGTCCAACTCGCGCATGTCGGCCAGACACAGCCAAAGATGGCACTCCTGGACCCCCCATAGTGTACATGGCACTACCCCGAGAACCGAGCGGCATAACCTTCCGGCCTCGTGGCGCGGGTCCCGCCGCGGTGCGGAGTTCCCTCTCTCGAACTTTCCTAGGTCGTGCCACCCTCGTGCAAGTCCCCTCGTGCCTTGGGCCTGGTGCACTTGCATCACGCCGTATCGGAGGGCGGTGCAGCTTTCTTCCACCGGTCGTATAGCAATCGCTGGCCCCGGTACCTACAACCCTGTAGAGGAGGCAGGTTTCCCCTGCCCTGGTTGGGAGGCGGTATAGGACGCAACTGTCAATCGCAAAACCGACCGGCTCCACCGGGGGACCCTAGTAACCCCCGACTGCCCCACCTCGGGGTGGTGAGGAGGAGGATCCCGCAATCAGTTTCCGGCGGACAGGTGCCGTCCAACGACCTGTTGAGCTCTCATCTCACCTCCGGGAAGAAAGTCACCGAGTCGTTGCTCTGAGAACCAGCGCGGGACCGCCCCGGGACAGCGTGCAACCTTGAGTGTTCGGGACACGGTGAAAGTCTTCACTTGAGCACTACCCCTACGGCAGCCCGGGAAAGCGTTGCCATTATTTCTGGATCCGATTCAGGCGTTGCTACAGTCCCGGAGGAGAGCAGCGTAGCCCAATCTTCCTCTCCAGAAAGCTCTGGCTCATCCTCCGATGCTGCAATCGACATCCGAACGTCGGGGGGAGCCTCGGAAGAAACAGGTGGTACCCCCCGGGAGGGTCCAGCCTGCTCTTTTTGAGAGCTCCGCTGGTTTCGAAGTGCCGGCGGGCTTGGGCATCCCCGGAGGGGAATTCCTTACCGTGACCTTAAGACCAGTCCGCCCACCGCTAGAAGAAAGACGCCCCCGGCTGCCACCAGAGGGAACCCCAGATTTAGGCAGTGGCACGGGCACTCCGCCCCTTTGCAGGTAATGGAGTCCGGTCCGCAACTCCGAGATGTTCATACCCCCGTGATGGGGGCATGAGTCATCCACGAAAGCCACCTCACCGTGCTTCATGCCCAGGCACGTGAGGCAGCGATCGTGACCTCACCCAGCGCCAGGTAACGACCGAATCCAGAAAACTCCCGGGTGATCGTTGTTCGTAAGCAAGACCCACATCGTCTTTATAAAGACGTAACGTCAAGTTTGCCAAGCAACGTCGTCTTTAAAAAGACGCACCCGAAATTGCTCTTTTAGGGGAAAAAGCTCTTTTAGCGTGCTGAGGCGCACAGGGGAGATGATCATTTGCAACACAAACAGGGGGTAGTGCAGCCTGATTTGTGCAACCCACTCGACACGGGAAACCCCCACCGCTGAAGCGCCGTCCTCCAACACGAAGAGCTCTCCAAGAGCGTGCTGAACTCGTTCAGTCTTCTCTCCGTAGAGTAGTCAGGAGCAGAACGATGTGATCGCTCGGCTCCGAAGCGAAAAGCTGAATATGCGCTGCACCTGCTGCCTACTTATACTAACGCTGTTATCAGCGGCAGCTGGATGCAATAATTGCATGCCAATGTGCATTGGCTCGTTTAGTTTACACTCGAAGTAGATTGGTCCCTCTAAGCGAGATCCCAATTCGTCGGTCCTCCGACGTGACGTAGAGAGTGACCGACTGAAAGGGAACTGCGGAACATGTTTGTTTTATATTTATATATTATAGTATATTAATATATATATAGATATATATATATTACTATATATATATATATATATATATATATTATAAACAATATTTATTTTATATATTATAATAATATGAATAAATACTAGTCATGTAATAAAAAGCATTAAAGTGTAAAATCTATTATCATAAAGCTAGTATCCTCTATCTAATCTAACAATATCTTCTGATGTAAACTACTTAATGAACATAATAATATGTTTGTTAATATTGTAAAATAATAAAAATGTAACAAAATAAATGTAAAATATATAAATGTATATTTATATTTAACAGTTCGTTCTGGTTCTCAAATCTGTTTGGTTGAGAACCGTGAGATATTGTATTGGTATCGCTACAGGAATGCCCTTTCATAATTTTGTATCACTCCGCTTGTTCTAGTCGGGTCTATGTTTTTTTTTTTTTTTTTATTATGCACTGGCTAATTGTCGAGTACGGTTATAATATAAGAAGAAACTCTCCTCTCTCTCTCTCTTTGATGCACGTCTTGCCGCATTGTTGTCTCTCTTTAACCTCTGTATTTTCTCAACTAACTACTTATCCTGAAAGCAGCACCTGCCTTGCTACGAATTCAAAAGTGACGTATGTGTTAAACTGTCAAACTGAGATTTGATTCCGTGGTGGAATGAAGTAGTTCCGCACAAAATATGTTTTTTTAAAGACATTCCGTTGTTGTCTGTTTTTATTTACACACTTGTGCCGTCAAACTGTTGTATAAACGCAATATCACTCTCGTACTCGAGCGATAACGGCTCTATATCAGCGGCTGTGAGTGCCTCTGGCCTAATCACGTCAAGGCTGATATAGAGCCGGTATCGTCCTCTCGTACTCGAGTGATAATATGAAAATATTATAATATAATATAAATATAAAAATAATATAATATAATATAATATAAATATATAGAATGGAATTTCTGTTGTTTGCAAGTCGTTGACATGTCAAGCATATTACACAAATGCCTTTGTAAATTTACCTCCACCTGAGCTAATTCTTGCCATGCTGGAGGATGCAGGTCAAAATGGTATGAGAGCCACCCCTGAATACACATGACTGGAAAAACAGGCTTGTGAATCTCAACACAACACAATACACCATTTATCATGTCAATCAAATCTAGGTGCAAGTCGGGTGCATTTATGGCTTCCAGAAAGTACAAAGAACATTTGAGACTAGAATTTTACTTTAAACTAGGTCTTATTCCATCTGGATGTACTAAAAAGAAAAGCGGTGCATGACGGGGCGGTGAGAGATCTAGTGAAGCTACGGCTGAGACGGAAGTGCTGAAACCGAGAGATAAATAAGTGACAGCTGGAGCTTTTTGCACTTCTACATCTAATGTACCCTGTTAAAAGCGGCCAGCGGAGAGATGGATTGAGATCACAGACCTGAATACCAGCATTTATCGCCACTTATCACCTGCGCTCGCGTTTCTGAGGTTAATGCGAGAGGCATTTTGGGGCCACGTGCTGCCATCTGAAGACTTCACAAGCTTGGAAGTTTGAAACAAACAGCTTCAGAGATTTTTCGCAGTGTTTATTCCTGGCCTAAAATATGCAGAGTAACTGTGTCGCAGTTTATGCCGACTGATCCCGACTGGAAGCTGGAAATAAAGTAAACTTGATGTTTTGTAAGCCAACATGAGGCCCTGTGTTGTAGGGCCCCATATTGTACAGAGGAAATTGCTTGTCATGCTCTATCAGAGGAGGAAAGATCTCTTGCTAATAGCAGGTGTGCCGAGCATCTGGGGTATTTGCGGGAACGAGCGGAAAACAACCCATTTAACTCCGAGCAAGAGAAAAATTATGCGTTTGCTGCTTTATGTGATTCTCTCTAAAGCTTCATTTCTCTACTCGTTGCAGTCAAATTGTAGTGGCGGCTCAGCACAGCTGGCAACAGGCGTGGTGTTAATTGCCATATGACTTCCATCACAGTAAAAAAACGTTGGCGAGAACAATCTGAAAGCAAGAAATAGGCAAATTAGTGTCATTGAAAATGGCGCATTAAAAACTCATAGAGAACTCTTTGTTGTCAGGAGGAATGGCGTTTGCATTATGCGAACGATACACAATAGCCGTGTCACTCAGCGCAGCATGCCGGCATTAAAGATGCATGCAACGGTTTCAGTATTGTTTAGCGAACGACAAAAGAATGCCTTGTGTATTTACAGTAAAGATGTCTCCTGACAGAAACAAATGATTGTGGACCGAGTGAGGATGATTAATTTCCACATTTTTAATCATTCCAGAAAAATAATGGTAATAACGAGCCATCGGCCCACGGACTGCTAATGAGTCTTCCAGACACAACACTGAGGAATACCCGTGTTTCCCACCCCAAATCCCTCCCAAAGAATATATGGAGATGACTGCAGAAAAACTGAGACTGAAGGAAGGTCTGGGCAGCAGTTATGATGAAACAGATGTTATGATCATTAGCACTGATGGCATCATTTATCCTGCTCTGCCCTGCCTGCGGAGCTCGAGCGAATGCTTCACAGTCCATGTATTTATGTTGCTTAAGCGGCTTTTATCAGATTGCCATTGTTTGGGATTTGCTAGGTAACTAAAATGAGGTAGTAGGGTTTAGTCACATGGTTTTAGTGTAAACACGCACCCAATAAAAGCACCTATGCTTGTGTCATTTTTATCCCTAAGAACAGTGCGCTGTGTATGTTAGGGCTCCAGACTGCGGCCGTTTGTCCCGCTTAGTGCTATTAAAATGTGTTGGATGATTCACTGGTGCCACTAAAGTGGGATAAATTCAGTTGCATGCAACTTAAAAATAATACAGAAAAAATAATACACACACACCACACACACACACACACATACATACATACATACATACAGTAGTGTGAAAAGGTTTTTGCCCCCTTCCTGTTTTTTTTATTTTTTGCATATTTGTCACACTTAAAAGATTCAGATCATCAAACAAATTTTAATATTACACAAAGATAATGCAAGTAAATGCAAAATGAGCTGATTGCCGTGCATTATTCGCCACAGATAGCGCGATCTGAACCCTAAACACGTTTTGTCAAAAAAGCCGGTTTTGTCCACTTTGTCCATCATACATACATAAGATGGCGCCGGTGGGGTAGGCTGCGGTCACTACTGCTCCAACCACTGTTTGCTTCTTTGCATTTTTAAGCTATTTTAATCTTTTTATTTTTCATCATGGTTATTATTACCTGTGACAAACATACTCTTGTCTCTATTGGTCTACAACTTACTCATTCTCTATAGTTTTTAACACTGGACCCAAATTGGCCGAGCGAGATTCTAAGGGAGAACAAAGGACTAGATCTGAAAAGGCGGCCCCGTGGGAAACGAGAATTTAAGCGGGACAAACGGCCGCAGTCTGGAGCCCTAACATACACAGCGCACTGTTCTGAGGGATAAAATGCAGTTTTTAAATGATGATTTAAAGGGAATTTTTTAAGGGAAAAAAGCTGTCCAAACCCACATGGCCCTATGTGAAAAAGTAATTGCCCCCTAAATCTAATAACTGGTTGTGCCACGCTTTGCAGCAACAACTGCAATCAAGTGTTTGCGATAAATGGCAATGAGTCTTTCACATCGCTGTGGAGGAATTTTGGCCCACTCTTCTTTGCAGAATTGTTTTAATTCAGCCACATTGGAGGGTTTTCGAGCATGAATGGACTGTTTAAGCATCTCAATCGGATTTAAGTGCAGACTTTGATTTGGCCACTCCAAAACCTTAATTTCGTTTTTCTTGAGCCATTCAAAAGTGGACTTGCTGGTGTGTTTGGGATCATTTTCCTGCTACATAATCCAAGTGCGCTTGAGCTTGAGGTCACAAACTGGCCAGACATTCTCCTTCAGTGTTTTCTGATGGAGGGCAGAATTCATGCTTCCATCAATTATGGAAGTCATCCAGGTCCTAAAGCTGCAAAGCAGCCCCAGACCATCACACTACCACCACCATGTTTGACTGTTGGTATGATGTTCTTTGTATGAAATGCTGTGTTGGTTTTACGCAAGATGTAACGGGACACACACCTTCCAAAAAAAATCAACTTTTGTCTCATCAGTCCACAGAAAATTTGCCCAAAAGTCTTGGGGATAAACAAAATATATTTTTTGGCAAATGAGAGACGAGCCTTTGTGTTCTTTTTGGTCAGTAGTAGCTTTTGCCTTGGAACACTCCCATGGATGCCGTTTTTGCCCAGTCTCTTTCTTATTGTTGAATCATGAACACTGACCTTATTGAGGCAAGTGAGGCTGCAGGTCTTTAGATGTTGTTCTGGGTTCTTTTATGACTTTTTGGATGAGTCGTCGTTGTGCTCTTGGAGTAATTTTGGTTGGCCGTCAACTCCTGGGAAGGTTCAACATTGTTCCAAGTTTTCTCAATTTGTAGATAATGGCTCTGACCATGGTTCGCTAGAGTCCCAAAGCCTTAGAAATGGCTTTATAATCCTTTCCAGACTGATACATGTCAACTGTTTTGATTCTCATCTGTTCTTGAATTTCTTTAGATCGCGGCATGATGTGTTGCACTTTAAGCATGCTTCACTTTGTCAGACAGGTTCTATTTAAGTGATTTCTTGATTCAACAGGTCTGGCAGTAATCAGGCCTACGTGTGGCTAGTGAAATTTAACTCAGCATTCTAAAATAATGTGGTTTATTGCAGTTCTTTCATGATTTAACAGGAGGGGGCAATTAATTTTCAAGTAGTGCCAGGCAGGTTTGGACAGCTTTTTTTTTCCCTTAATAAAATAAATAATCATTTTTAAAAAAGCATTTTGAATTTACTTGCATTATCTTTGTGTAATAAAAAAATTTGTTTGATGATCTGAATCTATTAAGTGTGACAAATATGCAAAAAAATTAAAAAACAGGAAGGGGGCAAAAAACTTTTCGCGACAACACCACACACAAATAATATAACAGTGGGTACGGAAAGTATTCAGACCCCCTTACAATTTTTCACTCTTTGTTATATTGCAGACATTTGCTAAAATCATTTAAGTAAAAAATTTTTCCTCATTAATGTACACACAGCACCCCATATTGACAGGAAAAACACAGAATTGTTGACATTTTGCAGATTTATTAAAAAGAAAAAATGAACTATCAATGGTCCTAAGTATTCAGACCCTTTGATGTGACAATCATATATTTAACTCAGGTGCTGTCCATTTCTTCTGATCATCCTGAGATGGTTCTACACCTTCATTTGGGTCCAGCTGTGTTTGATTATACTGATTGGACTTGATTAGGAAAGCCACACACTGTCTATATAAGACCTTACAGCTCACAGAGCATGTCAGAGCAAATGAGAATCATGAGGTAAAAGGAACTGCCTGAAGAGCTCAGAGACGGAATTGTGGCAAGGCACAGATCTGGCCAAGGTTACAAAAAATTCTGCTGCACTTAAGGTTCCTAAGAGCACAGTGGCCTCCATAATCTTAAATGGAAGACGTTTGGGACGACAAGAACCCTTACTAGAGCTGGCCGTCCGACCAAACTGAGCTATAGGGGGAGAAGAGCATTGGTGAGAGAGGAAAAGAAGAACCCAAAGAACACTGTGGCTGAGCTCCAGAGATGCAGTCGGGAGATGGGAGAAAGTTTAGAAAGTCAACCATCACTGCAGCCCTCGTCCAGTCGGGGCTTTATGGCAGAGTGGGTTGACGGAAGCCTCTCCTCAGTGCAAGGCTAAAAAAACACCTGAAGGACTCAAGATGGTGAGAAATAAGATTCTCTGGACTGATGAGACCAAGATAGAACTTTTTGGCATTAATTCTAAGCGGTATGTGTGGAGAAAACAGGCACTGCTCATCACCTGTCAAATACAATCCCAACAGTGAAGCATGGTGGTGGCAACATAATGCTGTGGGGGTGTTTTTCAGCTGCACGGACAGGACGACTGGTTGCAAACGAGGGAAAGATGAATGCGGCCAAGTACAGGGATATCTGGACGAAAACCTTCTCCAGAGTGCACAGGACCTCAGACTGTGCCGAAGGTTTACCTTCAAACAAGACAATTACCCTAAGCACACAGCAAAAATAACGAAGGAGTGGCTTCACAAAAACTCTGTGACTTTTCTTGAATGGCCCAGCCAGAGCCCTAACTTAAACCCAACTGAGCATCTCTGGAGAGACATAAAAATGGCTGTCCACCAACGTTTACCATCCAACCAGACAGAACTGCAGAGGATCTGCAAGGAGGAATGGCAGAAGATCCAGGTGTTAAAAACTTGTTGCATCTTTCCCAAAAAACTCATGGCTGTATTAGATCAAAAGGGTGCTTCTACTAAATACTGAGCAACGGGTCTGAATACTTAGGACCATGTGATATTTACAGTTTTTCTTTTTTAATTAAATCTGCAAAAATGTCAACAATTCTTTGTTTTTCTGTCAATATGGGGTGCTGTGTGTACATTAATGAGGGGAAAAAAAAGAACTTAAATGATTTTAGCAAATGGCTGCAATATAACAAAGACTGAAAAATTTAAGGGGGTCTGAATACTTTCCGTACCCACTGTATATATATATATATATATAATATAATATATATATAATATTATATATATATATATATACTTATATGAAGAGTTAATGGGAAAAAACCCGATTAATCGGCACTTTCTTTTTTTAACAAAAATGAGCTGATTGCCGTGCATTATTCTCCACAGATAGCGCGATCTGAACCCTAAACACGTTTTGTCAAAAAAGCCGGTTTTGTCCACTTTGTCCATCATACATACATAAGATGGCGCCGGTGGGGTAGGCTGCCGTCACTACTGCTCCAACCACTGTTTGCTTCTTTGCATTTTTAAGCTATTTTAATCTTTTTATTTTTCATCATGGTTATTATTACCTGTGACAAACATACTCTTGTCTCTATTGGTCTACAACTTACTCATTCTCTATCGTTTTTAACACTGGACCCAAATTGGCCGAGCGAGATTCTAAGGGAGAACAAAGGACTAGATCTGAAATGGCGGCCCCGTGGGAAACGAGCCGGCATTAGGAACAGGTTAAGGTCTCGCGCTCCCCTTCCTAGCATTCTGCTGGCCAACGTTCAGTCATTGGAGAACAAGCTAGACGATCTTAGGGCCAGGATTAAGTTCCAGAGGGACATTAGAGACTGCAACCTCCTCTGCTTCATTGAGACATGGCTGAACCCAGCGATACCAGATCATGCGACCCAGCCGGCTGAGTTCTTTTCGGTTTTTCGCATGGACAGAACAATGGAGTCAGGGAAGTCAAAGGGAGTTGGTGTGTGTTTGATGGTAATCAACAACTGGTGCGATAGCGGGAGCGCTATCTTTCTCAAGCGTTCCTGCTCACCCAACTTGGAACTTTTGACCATCAAATGTCGCCCTTTCTACCTTCCTAGGGAATTTACCTCAATCATTGTCAGCACAGTTTATATTCCACCTCAGACGGATACGGGCACTGCTATATGGGAATTACATGAAGCTCTCACTGAATATCAGACCTATCACCAGGATGCCACACTTATTGTACTGGGGGGTTTTAACAGTGCTAACCTCAAACGCGCAGAGCCAAATTTCCATCAACATATTACCTGTCCTACACGAGGTAATAAAATTTTGGATCACTGTTACACTGCATTAAAAGGAAGCTACAAGGCACAGTCTCTATTACAGTTTGGGAAATCGGATCATGTTTCCATTTTTCTCATGCCAAAATATAAACAGAGACTGAAACAAGTCGCTCCAGTTCAAAGGGAGGTCGCGCGCTCGTCAGACCAATCAATAGCCACTTTGCAAGACACTCTAGATGATGTAGACTGGGACATGTTTCGGTGCAGCTCTGACAACATCAACATGTTTACGGAAGCGGTTGTGGGACTTATCGGAAACTGGTGGATGATACAGTCCAAAAATTACCATCAAGACATTTCCCAATCAGAAGCCGTGGGTGGATAAAACAATTCTGTCATCCCGCACTGCTGCCTACAAAGCAGGGCTTGCTACCGGGAACAACGGTAGCGTACAAGAACGGGATGAGTACAAGATTGCGTCTTACACGCAGAGTGGTGAAGGAGGCAAAGCCTTAGAAAGGTAAGAAAGTAGAGTCACAGTTTCTTCAAGGTGACTCTAGAAGTTTGTGGTTCGGGCTGAGAACGATAACGGACTATAAAACACCAGCCCACGTGATCGCGAAGACTGACGCTTCTCTTGCAGATGAGCTAAATACTTTTTATGCTAGTTTTGAGACTGCATCTCACTGTGCTAACGGTGCTGTTGGAGCAAATAAGAACAAAGATTGCATACAGGTGGAGAGCACAAATGCAGGAAAAGCGTTCATCATCACAGAGGGTGAAGTGAGAAGGGTTTTCCAGAGAGTGAACATAAGGAAGGCAGCAGGACTAGATGGAATCTCAGGTCGGGTCCTTCGAGCTTGTGCAGTCCAGCTAGCACCAGTGTTCACCGAGATATTCAATCTCTCCCTGGATCAGTCAGAAATTCCCACATGCTTCAAACAGTCCATCATTGTTCCTATCCCTAAGAAATCCCAACCCTCTTGTCTTAATGACTATAGCCCTGTAGCATTGACCTCAATTGTAATGAAGTGTTTTGAAAGACTTATTAGAAATTTCATCACCTCCTTGCTACCTGACACCCTGGATTCCTTACAGTTTGCCTATTGTCCAAACCGCTCAACCGATGATGCCATTACACATCTCCTCCACACAGCCCTAGATCACATGGACAAGAGGAGGGGGAATTATGTTAAAATGCTGTTTGTTGATTACAGTTCAGCTTTTAACACTATTATTCCCTCAAAACTAACATTAAAGCTGGAGAACCTAGGATTTAGCCCAACCCTGCGTCAGTGGATCTACAACTTTCTATCTGACAGGCCACAAGCAGTAAGGGTGGGCAGATAGATCTCATCCTCAATCACCCTCAGCACAGGAGCACCCCAGGGGTGTGTTCTAAGCCCTTTGTTGTACTCACTGTACACATGAGACTGTACAGTGTCTCAATCAGTGTCCCATCGTCAAGTTTGCAGACGATACTGTTGTGGTAGGCTTGATCTGGTATATGGGCCAGCACATGCAAAGCATGCAATGACTGTGGCAACTTTAACATTTGTTTTCATGAAAATATGGTTGACCTGAAGAAGAATGCTATATACTTGGAAAATTATGAGCTTATCGACACATGTGACAATAAGTGACAATACACTTAGCTCACAAGATGAGACAAAATACAAATACATGGTTCACTAGAACAAAACAATATTTTAATACTATTTTTAAGAAAATTTCAATGACAAATTATTTGTCTTTTAATTACAAAAAGTAAAACAATGCAGGTGTATTTTGAAATATTTTAACAAATCTAGGACTGTAACTAATGATTATCTTGGTAATCAAGTAATCTACTGATTATTATAATCTGATATTTTTTAGTAACACAAATAGACCTAAGTGAAAACCAGGCTTTAGTATGACTATTTATATATATATAAACTAACGATATAAACTGAGGCAATAATAATTGGCTCAAATAAAATATCAAAACCAAGTAATTGCATTTTTATTGAACAACACTGTTAAAATACGTAATGTAATATGCCTATACATAATATGAACATAACCAACTTAAATACATTATGTATTATAACAAATACCTGTAGAGGGTGCCAACGGCCTGGTGACGTTTCACTTTACAACGTGATTAAACAATGTTTAAAGCCATTACATTTTAATATTTGGACTCATGCAAACTCAGAAACTTTTATTTTGAAATCGCGATGTACAATAAAGTGCATATTTAGAAATAGGTTGATGTATTCTCCTGTGTTGGCAAAGGTTTAAATGATTTACGTTACAAATCTAGTGAAATAATGCACACTGTTTTTCCCAGATGAACGATAAGCAATTCAAATTCACAGCATATGCAGAGGAAGAGTTTAGCCCCTTTCACACATACAGTCTTTACTGGAAAATTACCGGTAAGTTACCATTAATAGATCATGTGTGAACAGGACCTTTTCAAAAATCCCGGTAAATTTGTTCTGGCAATCATATCTGTCTTATGGAGATGGCATGATTACTTTGAGCTGTTTACAAAGCTCCGCTGCTTTTTAATTAGTTTTTCTATGTAAATATGCGCTAGATGGACAAAATATTTGCCATGTTTTTCCCTCATGCAGCCTTTTCAACGTGTCGCGCTTCTCCATTCATCAGGGCTGCAACTCTGCAATTGGATACTATTATCATTTCCAAAAGGCAAATATTCCCCTTCAGAGTCAGAATCGGCAAATAACATTTGCAACACATCTTCACAGTACAACTTTTTATTAGTCATTTGGCGATTTTCTCTCACAAATCTCACAATTTACCCGCACGCTATGAACTGAACTGCTCACTTGCTCTGCTATGTCCTTGAACTTTTTGAATAGGAACGTGATGTAATTTTGGTCTAGAATCAAAGTACTACATGTCTGCCATCTAGTGGTAGGGAATATAAATGAGGTATTACACCATATTAGGAAGTACAGTCTATTTTATTAAGTATGACGTCTTGTAGCAATTTTGCGACTTTGGCACTTAGATTAATATATATTATAATATAGTGCCGTGTTAGATACATCGATATGACTATGTATCGTCACAGAGATCTGACGATACGAGTATCACAGCTGGCCCTGTATCGATATTGTGACACGTGTGCAGCAGTGGACCACGCTTAAAATTTTACAACGTTTAAAATTGAGTAGAAAAGTGCGAGGTTTCTAAAAAAAAATAATGAATAGAGCATAATATAAAGGCTACAACAAGGTTTAATCTGGCCACAGAGGAAAAACTGGGTTGCCTGATATAAAGAGACATAAACCCCAAAACAGAGCTTTACACTTACGCAATACGGAAATATCTGCTAAGTGTTACTTATCTTTGTCAACCTGGCAACCATGTGTACGCGCTCTCTCTCCACAGTGGATAAACGCCCTTGCTTTCTGAAAATACTGGTTAGCTTGCAGTTTAGCGATCTCCGCTTCAGTATTCTATTCTCAGAAAAGTGTAATTCAAGTGTTCATTTATGAGAGAGAGAGTGAAGCCTGAGAGACCGATTGATTGAGAGAGAGAGAGAGAGAGAGGGAGGTTGTGTATGTATGAATTACCACCGTTTTGCGGCATTTCTCTATTAACAGTGAAGCTGTGGCTTTAATCCCTCTAGAAACAATGATGTTACCAGCTCCTAGTTGAGAAAGATAATGTAGCTCTTGAACGATTAAACTATTTTATTGATAAAATTGCGGGACAGCGCTAAAAAGTTTGTTCCTAAATGTCTGAGTTCGGCCGCAACGTGATCGGAGCCGTGGTGTGCCGTTAGATTACAGAAGACACAGAGCATTTAGTTTGAACTATTCTAATTTTCTTTAATTTTTTTAAAAGTTTAGAGAGTGTGGGACACATTTGTGCCCCCAAGTAACCTAACAGCAATTGTACAAATAGGTTTTTTATTATCTTAGAATAGTGCATTTACATAATATCATTATTAGAACAAGTAAACATATTATTTATGGGCTTAAAAACAAGATGTAAACATGAAACATATGCCATTAGCTATATTGTACTGTGGTACAGTTATGATGACCTTCATAATGCAGGAGGTCAACGGGTCTCGCTTGTCAACTAGTTCGAAATGGCACTATAGTTATGCAGGTTTAATAAACAGACAAGCTTGTTTTACTTAAAGTTCTGCTGAGGTGAATCAGTTGCTCGTCCCGTATTGATGCCTCTTTTGGCTCTGTAACAGCCCATAAGATCGGATATATTTATACTATACAAATTTTATATAGGATTTATTTAAAAGTAAAGTACATTAAATATTAAACAAGAATAAATGGTTAAAAAATAAAAAGTTTTCTAAAAAAAATATAGGATGTGCGGAAAACGCAGACGGAATCTCGGATTCCAATCATAAAAACTGAATTTACTGTATAAACGCGGAATGTCACAGAATTAGTCAAAGTTTGGATAAATCAAACAAAAGTAGGTAATTATGCTTAAATCAAATCGCATATGAACTAGTAGGTTATCTTTAAATATTAAGCCACATGAATATGAATCCTGTATGTTCTACGTGTCTCTAAGTGAATGAATGGCGCAACGGCAGACACGCGATTTCGTTTACCACACATACTGAAGCGCACGTAACGCTCGCAGTGATTTCAAAATCTGCTGTCTCACTAAATGAGAACATAAATACATTAACAACATCTCCAGAACTGCTTTGAGAGTACTTCATGAGAATTTTACTCTTTAATTTTGAGAAAAAAACTATTGTCAATATCGTATACACACAGAAATTCAGGGAAAAAAACACAGAAAAAAAACATGAATTCACGCAACCTGTCAAAATAAAAGTTTGATTTAACTTGAAGAAAACATTACTAGAAATATACCAGAAATATATTACTATTGTTCAGTAGAATGTAATTAGACATGCTTAAACACAGAATTTGGTTACAATAAAACAGAAGGTTAGAAAAGAACAAAACATTTCATAGGGCCCTAAACGTATAGTTTTTGTTAAACTTATAATAAATGGATGTTAAACTGTATCAGTTTCATGATTTTAGTTAATAAGATATGCTTTTTGATTAATAAAATTTAATTTAACCATTAAACAGGAGTCCAGAAATTTTTTATTGGAAACTTCATAAGGTCCTAAATAAATACATATAAATATAAACACTGGATTATACTATGCAAACGAGCAGTCTGAACATACATGTTCACGTCATCCATGACAAAACGCATGAGCTATAATAAAGCTGGACTGAAATTAAGTATTTGTGCAGCCATTGATCTCTGTCAAGTTATAGAAAAATATACACAACATATGGGACTTGCCAGGGGTTATGTAAAATGAATTATAGAGCAAGAAAAATATATGAAAATCGATATGTGATCCATTAAGGAGTTAAGTGCTGTGTTCTGACAGGTGGCTCTGTCCCAGGCTGCTCACGTCAATGATGGAAAACCGTCCGGGCGTAAATAATGCAGGAATAAATCAGCCAGAGATTAATCCTCTCATCGTTCAGGAGAGGAAACCCAGCGCTGGACTAAATCACAGCAAACAACATCAGTTTCTGAAGCCGTCTATGAATGCGGCCGTCCGCTTAGCCTGTGCTGAGGAGCATGTGCAGCATTTTGCATGAAGGCTGTCTCTCAAGACGATGAAAGATTCATCAAAGAGCCCAGTCCTGCTTTGAGTGCTAGCCAAGGCACTGGAGCCGTCAGCAGCTAGAGAAGAAATCACACCGCTTTTCAATTTTAGCACCACCTCAACACATCCAGACGCTTTATGTTATATGCATGCGTATATGCGAAAGGGTAATGAGGAACAGCCATGTTGCCTGGCAGAAGTAGAAACTATATTGATCTGAAGCCTCCCAAGAAAACCTAAACATGTCTTCTCTATGCAGATGACGTAGCCATCAACCTCCAGTGATGATTTAGTCATGCGGTGTTTTCATGGAATCCAATAATAGGTTTGGTCTCCAAAAGATTACATTTTCCAAAGCCCAGTGGGAATTTAAAGCCAGACACATTTACCAAGATCTCTCGCTGTGGTTTAACAATGTGAGCGGCTACCTGAAGGCTATCTCCTGTAATCAACATTTCTCAGTTCAGGGCACACATTATTATGAAAGTAGGCAGGAGGGCGTCTCATTATCCTGAGTGTGTGAGATTACTACACTGAAGGACTTTCATCAGCGCTGTGCTTGAGTCCTGGACTCTATGCTGCCCACTTTGTATTCAACCATGTCGTGCCTCCCCCGTCGATACACGGTGATGAAACAAGCTTGCGTCTTGCTGAGAGAACAATAATGTAGTGTTCAAAGATTTACATCGCTGTAAGACTATTCTCAACAAGGGAGATAACGGAGACCTCAACTGTTATCTGAAACGGTGTTTGACAACTAGCCATTCACTTCAACAGACAGCGTTTGGTTTCGTCACACACCCATCTTGTGTAACCCGTCATACAGAATCTCAGTGTGGGATGACATATAGAGGTCATCATGTTTCATTAAAAGCTTTGGATTGGGCTGGGCGGTATGATGCTATAATGTGTCAACTGTAGAGATTGTGCTATAGGGTTTGTATGGCGTTCAATAGGCATGAATGCTTTATGTGAGAGCATTAGTGAAATACATTATTCTAGACTTATTCATTTGTTATAAATTATTTGGCTACACTGTATTTTAAGTGTCCTTGCTACAGTGTAATTATACATTTAAGTACTAAGTAATATGAATTATTTACATGTACCTACTATATGGTTAGGGTTAGGATTAGGGTTTGGCTTAGGGTTACTTGCATGTAATTGTGCATTGTTTATTGTTATTATAATAGTAAGTACATGGACAATAGGACACCTTGAAATAAAGTGTTACCAATCATTTTATCTTGAATAAAGTTTCAAATAAAGTTTGAACAGTGACTAATTAAATGAATTTAAAAATCATGAAATGTATTTTAATTCAAATTTAATGAAATTCTAAATGTAGCCTAATAAAATGTCCAATCATTTCTCAAATTAATTTAATTATTCAGCAATATGAACTACTGCATTGATTATGTAATTTAGATAAGATAAAGTGAAGATATAATAGACAGCTGTCCAGACCTGATCTATTTAAACCAGATGCTCAAGAAACATTAATTTAGCTTAAAATTATTATTGTGAACAATCGACTGTTGTTCGCTGCGGTAAATTTTTGCGGAAACCATCATTTTTTTATCATTCTTTTTTTTTGTTCTCCAGAATTGATTTGGTGAATAGAAGGTTCAAAACGACAGGCGATCAATATAAAACAGAATTTATTGTAACATATATCATGTCGCACTGTAACTTTTGATCCAATTTAAGGCACTTTTGCTGAATAAAATAAATTTAACAAAAAAAAATATATATTATATCTTTATCGAGATCTAGCTAGAGTTAGCTACTATTCAAGACCATTAATAAAACATGAAATACAAGAACAACTGTTTAACATCGTACAAGCTCAAGCTTGAGTCATTCCTCCAGGAAAAACAACACGTTACCCATTGGAACTCATCTTTCTTCTGCAGCACTACTATAGCTATTCTCTGCTAGTAGGAGGAGAGATGTCTGTTCTGCTGAAGGGTCTGCCTTACATCAACACAACCGCACAAGCACAGGCTTGATGAAGCTCACACAGTGAGCTGTTCCCTCTCCGGACAAAGCTCTGTTCCGCACTGCAACAAATGAAAGCTTACACTATCACCGAGAGCACATTTGCTGCAGGACACAACGAGAAAGCCCTGAGTATCAGCGGAAAATGCCACTCTTCTGATTTGAATCAGATCCTTCACATTCTGCCAGATGCTGCTGGGAAAATCTAATTTACAGGAGGGGAGATCGGAAATATGAGCAAAGTTCTGCATTAGCCTAATTCAACGAAGCCTTGGAAATGGGCTTTGTGTGTGCGCTTCAGGTCACGCTTGAGAGTCCAACATCTTTTTTTGGTTTAAAAAAGGCTTTCAATTTAGCAGAGTGGGCACAGAGCTTCCTGGATGTGCCGGGATCTTAAAACGAGCTCTAAGTGGGATGGCGTGTGTGTGTGTGTTTGTTTGACTTGGCTCAACGTCTGGACAAACAGCCGGACCACCAGGACAAGACAGACCTGAGGCCCCTATGGCTCTCCTGAGAGGCCTATTGTGTGCTGCCAACTATAAATGTCACTGATTTCCAACAGTTTCACACAGAGATTCAAGGAAACTGTCTTTAAACGCGCCGAGAACAAATGCCAGCTACAAGCTTACAGCTTCCTTCAGGCAGCTTGTCAATTATAGCCAGCTTGCATATCAAATCCTTTGGCCATAAGCACATATTCAGTCTGGTAAAACATGAAAAAAACATCTGTACACTCCAGGTTTACATACCTCTTTGCCTGAGAGATAATAGGCGGACAGCAGGCCTCCAACAAAACGGATGTTCACTTCAAAGACGGAGATTTCAGCATTCTGAGGGAATAAAACACAGGAAAACAAAAAGAGGTGAATAGTTAAGCTCATAAAAACAGTGACTGGCTCACCTTGAACTGCAGACTGTAACAATAGCAGGGGAGAATTTGTGAGTACTAACACACAAATACAAAGAAAGAAAACAATACAACAGAGCTGATAAAGCTCTGCTGGGATTGAGCACGGATACAAACAAGATCCCATAGGAGGATGAAATCTGAGTGCGGATATTTTCTGCGGCTCTGGGAAACCATGGCTGCTGGGGAAAGGGGGATCCTATGGCGCATGTTACATGAACAAAAACATCACTCACAGGATACAGAGCTATAAAGAGAGGATGCTTCTGAGAGCATCTTCAAATAATAACAATGAAAAATATATAATATTTCAACAGAAAACCTCTTTGATGTTATACTTTCATCTTATATTTATCTGCACTTGAGAATACGTACAGCCCTATTACATCTGACAATATGATTTCAAATACATAGCTTTATACTAGTGCTTCTTAGACAGGTGGCACACAATCTGGAATTATACAAAAAATATTTTACTTTACTGTGAGGTATTTTAAAATATAGCCTATTCTTAATATATAAAATAAACTGTAAATATAAAATCTTTAAATTATATTATTATTATAAACATACAAATTATACATTTAATTAGTTATTTTAACACATTTTTATTGTATACTCACATATTTCTCTATGTTTACCTTATGTCTCATTCCAATTTTAATATACATTCATGTATTTAAGACTCATCATCCACAGCCCATATTTACAGTGTAAATTTAATATATTTTATTCTATTTTATTTTTAATTGCCAAAGCAGCATATATGGCAAGATCAATGCATTTTAAAAGACACAAATAGTAGTAACGAAAAACTGACAACTAAAACAAAAAGATTTTTCTTGGTGATTTTTTTTTTAAACATCCATTTGAGTCAATACATTGCCTAGTGGCATTTTAAGCAGTACATGCCAACAAAATGATTACATTTTCTTTTTTATGTTTTCTTTTTGGTGCAGAGTGCTAATTTAATTAGAAAATGGTATTAGGCCTAAAAAGTTTCAGAACCACAGTTTCTGGCCACAGAACCACTAGAGAAAAAAAAAAGAGAGATTCTGGGTGTTTGGACAACCTACACATTCTTTAGAGCAGCAATTGTAGTTGGAAGAGTTTGCATTATACTGCATTAATATTTCAGATACTGCAATCTGGCACTGTGCAACCTGTGGCATGAAACCGCAAGTCTCATTTAGCCTTTGCCAAGTAGCGTTATACAGTCTGACCACAGCAAGACGTCTGTAGTCTCGTCTGATTGTTTATGAGGTGAAATATTTGCATCTCTGCACCGTCTCTGGGCAACCAAACAATAATGACCCACTTATTGCTTAGCATAGGCTTCATGCACCATCAAAACAATTTCATAACGGCGCACAGGCGGCGCAGCAGAGAAATATCTTGCATCACATTGGTAAATATCCGGTTCAGGCCAAAATAAATGGCTGATGTCTTGGGGTGGTTGGGGGTGTTATGGATAGCCTCCCCTCAAATGCTTAAACGGTTCCAGTGACAACGGGACACCAGATGTTTCCAGATGATGACTCAAGCCTTTTGTGGTTTATAGAGGGATCTGTCAGAAACTGGCACAGAAAGACCATGACAAATGCTTTCTTGCGCATGTTAAGTTAGGGAAAAATAAAATGTGAAGGAAAAGTAGGAAAAAACTTCAGGTAAACATTGTAAGCTCCTTGGTAAAACCGGTCAGAACCATTGGTGTAAATGGTAAAGCCTGAAAATATCCTTTTGCTCGGCCATGAATTGGACTGACATGTGTAAAACAAAAAAGTGGGTCAAAAATACAGACAAAAACCGCCACAAGACACTTCAAAAGTTCACTTCCGAGTCTTGTGAAATCGTCTCCCTGCACACATGAATATGTACAAAGTCAATGGGGAACCAGTAGAAGATAGAAGAGGCAAAAGCAGCGACGCAAAACCTCCACTGACTCCACAAACTCTGCAATTATTAAAGAGCTGCTGAGCCTTAGCTATGCTAAGAAAAAAATTAAGTAACAAAAAACCCTTAGAAGAGAACGACCTGGCTTAAAAAAAAAATAAAAAATTAATAAAAATAAAAAAACTTATCTGCAACAGACTGAAGGGCAGTTTAGATACAGTCAACCAAAATTGTTTTGCTTATGACGAATACTAATTCAGATTCTTGTGTTCAGTTAAATGGTAATAATGAAGAAATGATTTTTTATTACAGATTAATGGAAAATAAATATATAAATAAGCAAATAAACTATGATAATACAAGAATATGCATTACGATGCGATACATAATAATATAATTTTTTTAGATTCAACTAATGTCCTGTATATTTTGTAATAAAAACAAATAAAATTAACTATTACTGAACAAATAATATCATTATAATAATAATAATATATTTTTTTTCAGATTCAACTATGTCTGTTAGTATTTTGTAAAAATAACAAATACAAAATAAAATTCCTATTACTTACAAAATAATAATAACAATAATACATTTCACAAGTATAATTAAAATAGTACTTTATTTTTAAAATTCCATTATATTTATGCAAAGTAATTGTGCAATTAAAATGAATCAAAATCAAAATAAATAAACACCTTTTACATACATACATACATACATACATAATACTCCATACATTACATTACATATTACATTTACATTTAGTCATTTAGCAAACTAAACGCTTTTATCCAAAGCGACTTACAAATAAGAAAAAGTAATTAACTAAAAGCTAAAACTCTATAAATACATATATATACAAATTTAGAAAAGACAATGAATAATAAATGACCATGCATACAACAACATTTCAAAACTTAACATTTATATGAAAAACAAAAAATAAAGCTAAAACAATTCAAAATATTAAAAGAACAGAAGGTATGAGTATAATAATGATTCTACCATAACACTAAGCCAAACACCAAAAAAACTACATATGTGTATGTACAGCCACACACATATACATATACCTGGACATATCTATAGCGCTATATATATATAAATACATCCAATATGTATATATATTATTTCATTTCCATTTTTTATGTTGAAGTACTGAAGTAACTCAAATTAAATAAAACTAAAACTGAATAAAAAGACCTATATATATCATCTAAAAAACTAACAAAATGACAACATTTACTACACCGTAACTAAAACTAAATAGATAACTAATACAAATCAAACTACATTAGTTTATCAGTAACCCTAAAAAAATAACACCGAGCCAAACACACATGCTAAAATAACAACAACTTACTGACACATAGTAGGAAATGGTTATAAAAAACTGAAACGGAAGTGAAACAAGTAGTAGGAAAGAGGAGAAATAAAAAGCGATACGTATTACATACGATAGCAGTGCCTAAGTCTGTCAATTGCTTAAGAAGACTATAAAAGCAGTCATGCAATAAAAGGGCCTATATGTCATAAATAACTTCAATTATCGGTATATCTCTAATGCAAACTTCAGATGCGTCTGCACTAGAGAGAGAAAGGAAACAGACGGACACAATGAACCACACTGTGCTTGGGTTCTGTATCTAATGGCGTGTCTCTGATTGTTAGGACTCATAAAAAGGGAAGGGGTTTCTATTTTTATGCTTTTGATGAGGTTTTTCGATCCAGCAGTGGTATAGTGTCTCTGTCTGAAAGGTTATCTCACTCGGGTTCGAGTCCAGCTGGGATTTGTGGTCACTGCAACACAGCGGACTTTTACAGCAGTGTGTGAATCTGACCTTCGATGATGCTGGCTTTTACAGGAATAAAAGAATCCCACAGCATAAAAGATGAGAGATCAAGACTGTTGATACAGTGAAGTGACTCTCCTCCTCCGTTCTGCTCCAGGCTCGGATTTCTCCGCCAAGCAATCTGATCATAACTTGTAAAACAACGCAATGTGGTAATGAGGACTCCGGAATGACCCGATAAACCAAAAACGCTGGACTACTAAAATACGGAGGATAAACATTGATTATTTTGGGAGATATGATTAATCTTTGAGTTGCCAAAGAGATTGAACCGCTTTGGGAAAACCTTTGAAACAGATGATAATATAAGTGTGATTCACAGATAGCCTTTACTTACACAGCTAAACACCTTTTAGCTTCTCAAAAATAACCAGATGATAGCGGAGGTCAAATGAAGCCGCATGAATAAACTTCCAATGTCTACAATTATTCTGCTAAAACAAGAGGCTTTCGTGCATCAGAAATGGGTTGCTTAGTGAATATTAATAACTTTCACAGGGGATTTTTGTGGACTCTTTTATTGTTGGAATTGCTTGAGGGTAGAAAGAAAAGCCTTTCAATTAAAAGTTGTTTAACACTCTTCATTAAAGGATTGGAGCCAGATACAGTCTTCTCTCTTGCCTTAAATTGAGGCGCTAGGATGTACTGAAGGACTTCCGATACTTAACGGAAAACCCCTGCAGAATATCTAATGAAATTACCTCACCATACAGATGCAGAAACCGATCGAACATCAAACAAAGCCTTATTTTTGTCTGGTTTATTCTGCATATGTTGCGTCTTAATTCGTTCATCAACTTCGTTTAGTCATTTCTGGAGTGATCCGCATGCAGTATTGATTGTCTTTTGCTATTCACTTTCTTCATGATTAATCAGATTTCTGCCTTCATTTGCTGCTCTCAGTCCTTCTATTTCTCTACTGGGTGCAGTTCTGGAGATGAAACAGTTCAGCACTTCTCATATTACTGAAGAGGTATTGACGTTTGTAAAAGCCAGATAATTACACCTCTAAAATCGAGTTGGATGAGTCACATAAAAAGCAGAAAAACACACTTTTAGAATTATATGTGAATTCGCCTTATAAATTATATTACAAATATAAATATACTACTGTTGAAAATTTGTGGTTTAAGATTTTTTTTTAATGCTTTTTGTAAGTCTCTGCTGACCAAGGCTGCATTTTTTTAATCAAAAATACAGTAATACACCATATGTGAAATATTATTACAAACTAAAAATAACTTTTTCTATTTTAATAGAACATTTTTAAATTTGCTGCTCAAATAACATTTATCATTATCAATGTTGAAAACTGTTGCGTTGCTTAATATTTTTGTGGGAATTATATACAGGTGCATCTCAATAAATTAGAATGTCATGGAAAAGTTTATTTCAGTAATTCAACTCAAATTGTGAAACTCGTGTATGAAATAAATTCAATGCACACAGACTGAAGTAGTTTAAGTCTTTGGTTCTTTTAATTGTGATGATTTTGGCTCGCATTTAACAAAAACCCACCAATTCACTATCTCAACAAATTAGAATACTTCATAAACATACAATCAGTTGATCAGGTGATCAGTTTGTGCACTGCTGAGGTGGTATGGAAGCCCAGGTTTTTTTTGACAGTGGCCTTCAGCTCATCTGCATTTTTTGGTCTCTTGTTTCTCATTTTCCTCTTGACAATGCCCCATAGATTCTCTGTGGGGTTCAGCTCTGGTGAGTTTGCTGGCCAGTCAAGCACACCAACACCATGGTCATTTAACCAACTTTTGGTGCTTTTGGCAGTGTGGCAAGTGCCAAATCCTGCTGGAAAATTAAACCAGCATCTTCAAAAAGCGGGTCAGCAGAAGGAAGCATGAAGTGCAAAATTTCTTGGTAAACAGGTGCAGTGACGTAGGTTTTTTTTTTAAAAACACAATGGACCAACACCAGCAGATGACATTGCACCCCAATCATCACAGACTGTGGAAACTTAACTTTGGACTTCAAGCAACTTGGGCTATGAGTTACTCCACCCTTCCTCCAGCTCTAGGACCTTTGTTTCCAAATGAAATACAAAACTTGCTCTCCTCTGAAAAGAGGACTTTGGACCACTGGGCAACAGTCTAGTTCTTTTCCTTAGCCCAGGTAAGACGCCTCTGACGTTGTCTGTGGTTCAGGTGTGGCTTAACAAGAGGAATACGACAAATGTAGCAAAATTCCTTGACACGTCTGTGTGTGTGGGGGCTCTTGATGCCTTGACCCCAGCCTCAGTCCATTCCTTGTGAAGTTCACTCAAATTCTTGAATCGATTTTGCTTGACAATCCTCATAAGGCTGCGGTTCTCTCGGTTGGTTTTGCATCTTTTTCTTCCACACTTTTTCCTTCCACTCAACTTTCTGTTAACATGCTTGGATACAGCACTTTGTGAACAGCCAGCTTCTTTGGCAATGTATGTTTGTGGCTTACCCTCCTTGTGAGGGTGTCAGTGATTGTCTTCTGGACACCTGTCAGATCAGCAGTCTTCCCCATGATTGAGTAGCCTAGTGAACCAAACTCAGAGACCATTTTGAAGACTCAGGAAACATTTGCAGGTGTTTTGAATTGATTAGCTAATTGGCATGTCACCATATTCTAATTTGTTGAGATAGTGAATTGGTGGGTTTTTATTAAATGTGAGCCAAAATCATCACAATTAAAAGAACCAAAGACTTAAACTACTTCAGTCTGTGTGCATTGACTTTATTTAATACATGAGTTTCACAATATGAGTTGAATTACTGAAATAAATGAAACTTTTCCACGACATTTTAATTTATTGAGATGCACTGATATATATAGATATATTAATATATCTATTATATATATAAATACAAATATATCTATATATACATATACACACACAAAAAATAAATATATTATACACACACACAAAAAATATATACCACACCCCCCCCGCCCGCCCGCCAAAAACACAGTCAGAACAAATAATATATATATACACACACACGAATATATATATATATCCACAGCACACGAATAATATATATATATATACCACACCGCATATATATATTAAGACACACACGAATAATATACTTATATCTACCACACGAATAATATATATTTATACACACACGAATTATATAAATATATTTATATAGAATATATATATACACACACACTTTTAAATAAGTGATTCTCATATACGACTCAGTTAAGTCCTTTTCTGAAAAAAAAACATCTAGACTGAACTGTAATTCATGAGTAACAACATTAATTATATTATTATTTCTTCATAATGTATTACTCCCATAATAGTATAACAAATGTAAAAATATTTAAAACAATTTGTTTTGCACTAGTTCTATATTATTATTACTATTATTATTATTACTACTACTACAATGCTTCAATAATCAAGTATTTTTATTTGTATTTTATTTTACAATTTACAAAATTTAGTTGAATTTTAAATATTTGATTGTGAGTTCTATTTATTATTTTCTTTCAATAATTATTTTATTTTGTATTATTTTATTACATTTACAGTTCAATTTTGCACAAGATCCTTCAAACAAATCACTAAAACAAGCAGGGACTTGAAAACACTGCTGTTTGTTTCTTACAGATTTTTTTTAATCTGAAAGCTACACAGAAAATGATTCCTCATGATATGACTCATTTAAGTCAAGTTAACATCTGGACTGAATTGTAATTTATGGAGTTAACAAACAAAGTTGAGGGACTGGGAGTCTGGAATCAAAATTTAGTGCTGAAAAATGGCAGAAAGCATGAGACAAGATAGTTTATGAAGCCTTGAAATGTTTTGTTGGTGGCTCAGATGTGGAAAGTCTCGTCAAATATTAGCACCAGACTTGTGAGTCTTATGGCTGATTTACAAGTGCCGATGCTAAAAGCTCCCAAAAAGTGTGAAGGTTGATTTATTACATCAACACTGAAGACGACATAGACGAGTTCTCAAAGCTTCAGCAAAAAAAGTAATTCTGTTCTATCATTGAGGGTCAAAATTATAGCAAAGAAATATTTGTAAGGATAAAAATCAACCGGCTCAACAAAAATGAGTATAAAAGGTTTGAGTCTTACCATGTTAAAGTCTAGGTTCATTTCCACCCACTCGGTAGCAGCCTCAAACTCGTCATACATCTCCATAATGTAGAGCGTGTCCAGCGCATCCACAATGGTGGCTCCTTTGAGACTACCTGTGGATAAATATGACAACAAACCATTTGAGAATGCTTCCTGTGGGGTTACCTCTAGGACCAGAGCTGAAATAAACCAATAGCTTTATGATAAAGACCTCAGAGCCTTTGAGATATGGACCCTAATGCCCTGCCTAAGGGAAAATCCTGCGTAGAGAGCAAACAAACCATGGCTACAACAAATAAAAACCTTGCAAGATTAACACCCTCAAAGGGAAGTCAAGGTTAAGGCGAACAGATCTTACACAGGCCATGTCAGATTACTTCAGTATTTTAGTAGATAACGTGAAAACAACAAAATGGATAAAAGAAAGGAAGATGCTCAATAACTCGCTGGTGTTTTCAAAGACCGTGAAGAAAATACATTGACTCTGGGCTCTTTAGTTCTATATGAATCAGTTATATAATGAATCAGTTTACTGTGAACAAAAATGTAGATTCACTAAACATTGGGACAATGATAACTCAAATATGAAACATGTTTGTGCAATAAAATGTAGCTCGTTAATATAATGTAATAATAATAATAATAATAAATACCTATTAATATTATTGCACCACAATTATTATTGTTTTATTTTCTTCAAAATAGTTTTTTATTTGGCATTATTTTATTTTACAATGTATAGGTATATTATTATTAACTATTATTATTTTATTCAATAATGTAAATTTTTAGTTGTATTGTTTGTTAATTTACAACAAGTGTGAATTTAAACACTTGATTGCTATTTCTATTATGATTATTATTACTTCAATACTAGTATTTTTATTTTTTTTTGTACAAATTTAAAAAAAATGTTGAATTTAAAACTATTTGATTGCTATTCCTATTATTATTATTATTATTATTACTTCACAATAGCATTTTCATTTTGGTATATTTTTATTTGACAAAGTACAAACTTGTTAAAATAAAACAATTTGACTGATCTTATTATTATTATTATTATTAATTTTACTATTTAATTAAAATATTTTAATAATTTGTTTTAAAATAACTATCTATTATTTATTTAGATATTCATATTATTTAAATATATTTTATTAATAATTACAATAAGAAAGAGAGACAGCAAGAACTAATCCGTTTTTATTTTTTTTTATTTTAATTGAAAACTGCTGATTTGATTTCGTCCCCAAAATGCAAAGAAAAACAATCATATCTACCTATCTGTCCTACTTCAAGTCAATTCACACAACCATTTTAGGCATCATTACCCAGCAAGATTCTCCAACAATATGATAAAAAGAAAAATGAACGCAGCCAATTAAGGTGCTGATATTATGAAACAAATTTGGGAAAGAAAACAATAGCATATGGTAACTGGCATAACTCTTCAAAAACACGAAAGATGCTCGCTAGCATTTTTTGCATTTATACTGATTATGAACGCAGCAGGTTGGGCGACACTGCTTTTTGCACTTCAATAATTAAAGTCTGGCACTGCATGCAACACTCTTCAAGAAATGCAAAGCTGCCAACCAGCTGTGCTCCTCATTTAACAGCCCTGACTTTGTTTAGTGAGGTTGAAGACACAACATGACAGAATTACTGTGTGCAATATTTGTACGGAACATCTCAAACACCTCCAGCAGAGCATTCACACGCTTTTCGCTTAGCGAGAGCCAATGAAATGATGGAAAATCCCCAAGAGAGTAAGTTACTCTCGTCAGATGGTGAGAAGTTTTTGAACAGGAAAAACATGAATGTCTGATATATTTGCTTTCGGATATCTGGCTTTTAAAAAACATGGATCTCACTTCCAAGAATCTGTCAGAAGAAATACATGTGGGAGATGCAAGCATGCCATGCCCCTTCATTTCCACAAGTGAGAGAGGACCACAACGAGGTGTCAAGAGAAACAGGAAAAGGAAAAAGGATGTTCAAATCAAACAAAAGACCTTCCCTCTTGCAGCTACGCTGCTTTTTAGGCAGAACAGTCTCCATGCTGCAAAATCGCAGGCCTTTTTGACGTGGCCTTTTCTCACAAATGCAACCAATCTGTGGTGTGTGTGTGTGTTGTGTGTGTGGTGTATATACATACATACACACACACACAATTATAGAGTCTATACATACATAATACATACATATTTAAAAAAGAATACAATTACATAATACAAAAATTACATACAATTTATTATATTTCATATTTTTCTATATGTTCTATTTTTTATTTTGTGCATGTTGTTGATTTTTTTGTTGCTATGTACTGCATTTTATTTACCTGTGTACATAAACAAATATACAAGAATAAATAAATATATATACAAAAACAATTATAGAGTGTATACATACATCACACATACATACATATTTCACTGTATTACAATGCTCAGTAACATTTATTCCTGATAAATGAGAAAGTTGTGCTACCGGTACATTTCTTAGAATCAGCATGGCTATGACCACATTCATGTAACCACAGTCTTTGCAGCTCACATTCTGCTGAGGCCCAAATTTTTCATATACCTTAAACACAACACTCGATACACAGAAAGTAGATGCAAACAGTAAGCAAATAAAGGTGTTGTACACGGAGACGATGCAAATCAAAAAATCTTTAAGGCAGAAACTGCACTGCAGGTGAAAGGACAGCATATTTGTGCACTGCTGTGTCTTTTCACAGGCCCTCGAGGACTCAAACCCCAGTGAGGAAGTGTGAGAAGGTCATAAATCACTTCACTACGAAGCTTTCTAACACAGCCCTCGGTTAGACAGTCACGTCCCAAAAGCTCTCCCCCTACATGACTGGTTTTACCCTCTGAATGCTGACCCAAATCAGAACTATACAATCTTATCATCCGAGATGTCCACTGCACAGGTTTAACAGAGACTCTTAGACTCTATTAACAGATCTTATCTATACCAATTACACTGGTAAATTACAAACCAGCACTTAATGACCTGATAAAGCTACTCACAGTCATGAATCCCTTGTTGAGAGCATGTTGTGACCTCAGGTTAGAGGTGGTGGGATACCAGCCTGCTTGTCTATCAATACAAAGACTCGATCTGATGACCAGTTGTACCCCTCGAGAAGGTTGTGGGTCGAAGACGATAACAATCCGACATTGAAAACACAATCCACTATTGAACCATCTTCCATCTCAGTGCATGTTATGGATTAATCGATGAAACCAACAACTGGCCATTCTTAAGCAGGGGCAAAACAATCAAGAAACGAGCACTTATGTTTGATGGTACATCACGTGCTGGAGCTCATCTCAGCAAGGCCTGTATAACAGATGGCCGCTCATTTGGGATCTGAAAGAAAGCCATTACGACGAGAGAACCTCCTGGAAGCGGTATTATCGAAATGAAGGTTGACCTCCAGAGCTATTTGGCAGGGAATTGACATTGGCAGCATCAGCAAGGTGGTACAATCCTGCATGTTTATTCTGGGCTGACAGATACTGGACAGTAATTCAAAGAACATTATCTGGCAGGACATTTTTTTTAAAGGAATGACCTTTTGACCCCAAGGTGCACGTCTACAAATAATCAAACATGGGATACAAACTAAAATCTAAGAAAGTTTCAAGCTAATATAATAACACACCTACTCAGTAAAACTCAAACAGCACTAAATTAGTATTTAAATATAACTAATAATATTGCAGTCAAGACAATACTGATAATTTATGTAGTTTCAATTTACACTTGATTATATTTATATTTCTTAAAGAGATAGTCAAAACAAAAATGACAATTCTTCTATATGACTTACTTTATTCTGTGACAAACGACAATATTTTGAAAAATGGATATTTGAATTTTATACAGTATAATAAAATTAAAAGGGGTCTTTTTTAGACCCCTACACTCCAAAAAAAAAAGTGTACTCTGTCGTAGAAAGAAAATCATTTATTATTGCTGACAAAATGTTTACTTGAAGTAATATACTGTATCTGAAGGTTGCATACCATTGTGTTAATTTAATTATATACAATTAAAAAAAAATAATAACTTAATTCATATTTAACCTTTTTAGTAAAGGATTATGTTAAACATGTACGAAAACTAGCATTGAGAAACATCAAATTAATATTGGTATCAGGGGAAAAAAAAAACTGTTACACATACAAATTGAAAGTAATTATTTAACCATCTCACGATCCATTAGCACATATAATAGTTATGATTCTTGGCTCATTTCGAGACAAAAAAAAAATGCAGTTTAATGAGTCAGTTGACCCAGTAATCACTCTGAATGATTCTCTGACTTGTTCCATTTCTATGCCAATAATTTGCAAATTCAACTCAGAGTGATTAATCATTTAAAGGAGTCATTTACAAAAGTATTTTAAAAAAGAACCAGCAATTTGTTCATAAATCAGACATCACTGATTGAGCATGCAACCAAAGAGAAAAACAAAGTCATGTTGTCTGTTTATTGTCCTATATTTTACCACGTCCTCAACATATTCAATTCAGACTGCAAGCTCACAACTCAGCTAAAAAAAAAATAATAATAAATAGTTTTGCCGCAGGGTTGTAGATTCAGCAGCAGGGTACTGTCGCTACTGAATACAAACAGTAAAACATTACCTCCTCTAGTGACACTGTTGTAATGAGGAAAATATATAAACAGACTGTATCAGTGAACTCTGAGGACAGACACAATCTCTAGTCAGAGCCTCTAAAGCAAAATACACGACTTCAAAAATAAGATTAGGCTGGTGATTACAGCTGAAACATGAAGACTCGTCTTGCTCAGCAAGAAGCTGTTTGTAAGCACATCTCCAAGCAGCAGGAACTCCTGAAGCCTGCTGTGACACTGGACGATGGGCTTCAGACAACAAACAAAACGCACATAACAAGCCGATGTCCATCAACACCAGACCATAATTCTGCCCAAGCGTCTTTAGGAATCCATCGGCCCTATTCAAGGCTGAACATGCAAACACCGGTGCAACATGGCTGTCTACTGAATCCTAAAAGCACCAAACCATTTAGTACCAAAGACGCTCCAATTTGTGTTTGCCAGCAGGCAGCCAACTGGCAGAAGAAAAACACACACGCGCAATCATTAACTTGAAATCACCCTCTTCAAACAGATGGGAGTTTCTTCAACTATGGGAACTTTCATGTCTCAGGGGTTGATTTTTATGAAAACTAACAGATTGCAACTTTTTTCTTCTTGTTTTATGAAGGTCACATTAAAATATGAGACATTATAAGGGCAGGAGAGAGTTCTCTCTTATAAAAATGAATGGGAGAAATTGTCATTTGCAATATGGCAGCTGCAGTCCTGCCTTACACTGTTAAAAGAGCCAGGCGTCTTTTTTATAGCACCATTGTTTGCTTATGTACTCAAAAACGCATGCGTATTAACTGAGCCAGCTTGAAAAATACAGTATTTTTATGTGATTTGAGCTAAACTTGCACTTGTATAAGTGTGGAAAATAATGACAGGAGGTGTTACCAAGACAGCCGACAAGTGAAGTGACTGCCTTAAGAAAGACTTTTAGATTTAAAAAGGCCTTGGAAATTTTTTACTGTGCATTATTTCGTTTTGCTGCTTTTCAAATGCCTTTTATGCATAGATTTTATCGTTTTACCCTGATAACTGACCCAGCTGTTTAATCTCAACTTAAATCCCATCATGAAAACATTTTTTAATTATGGTCGCGTAAATAAACATTCAAGATTTACTATGCGACCATGTATTATATAAACTTCTACACAAATGACAACTACCACAACAATTTTGGTAAAAAAGTTATATATAATAGAATAAAATTTTTTTTTTTGTATGTTTTCCATATTATATATATATTATAATAAATATTATATATATTATAATCTATATTATATATATATATATATGAAATTTATTACAGTGCTACACTAATATTTTAAACTCACGTTATGTCCATAAGATAACACAATTATACTATTATTTTCCGCTAAATTTATTTTTTGTTATAAAGTTATAAGTATTTATTTTTAATATTTAAACCGTAAAAAGTGTTATAAATAAAATTTTTCCACAATCCAGAGCATGTTTGAAAGAAAGAACCTCAAGTAATCTGTTTATTATAAGTGTATATATGACTATTATATACAATATTATATAATATATTCCTATTAAATTGTTTAAATAATAGTTCAACTTTATCCCACAATTGATATTATTTGTGTTGCTAAAAGCTATTAATTTTGTTATAAAATTGTAAATGCTAATTTTTAAATAACTTAATATTTTGAAATATAAATAATATTTTGCTGCAAATCAAAGGCTAGCGTTAAACAAGAAATCTGAAGCAAGTTAAGAAAAAGTCAAGTGTCGTGTAGATGTTGCTGAGAGGCCAGGAATGAGCTAGGAAGGCTCAGTACTACAGGATTATTTTCCAGTTGCTTGTATTTATTAGACATGTCACTAACCAGTGATGATTTGAGAGTGATATTCCAAGAAAAAGAAAATGTAAGAAATAAACAAAGTAACAAAAAACACAACAAAAGCACGGAAACTGCTGTCAGCAGCCAAACCTACAGCTCAAACCATTCCCATGGGGGAGCACATATCCCAATGTACATCTCACAGAACACATTTCCTCAAAAAAGAAATACAAAAAAGACAAATACCAAAGAAAAATACCTCTTATACAACGCATAACTAGGCCTGTCTCAATAATCAATATATCGACTTATCACACAATATATGTACATGACCTCAATAATTTTTTGTGACGCAATATATCGCCCATTATATTTACTTTAAAATTAATGTCACCATGTTTAATACATTCCACTTGCGCCTGTGTCTTTTGCAGCTTCTCGTACATAATGTGGTGTAGTCATGAGGTGCTAGTTCAAATTTAAAAAATGCTTCTACAAAAAAAGTTTCATCTGCAGATATGGTCTTGTTTAGGGATCTGTGCCTTTGTGCATACGCACATCTGACTGCTGAGTAGTTTTTGTGTTTTTCAGCAATAGTGTGCACTCTTCATTTACAGAGAAAAGAAGGTCCGTGAAAAATCTGTAGATGGAAAAATCTCCATAATTTTTTTTCTACTTTCACTTTTGTTAAAATGTTTATTTACTATTTATTCAGGTTTTTTAAGGTATCTAATATTTTGATACTTAATTTCCATGATCTAAATATTCTTAATTAAAAGTTTGTTGTCATTTGGAAGTGTGTAGGCCTTCTTGTATTATTATGCTGTTACATTATGATTATATATTCAGTGGCATAAAATGGTCTTTAAAATGACAATAATATTGCTTATCGCAATTATTTCTGAGGCAATATATCGCACAACAAAAAGTTGTTATCATGACAGGCCTACGCATAACCACACAGAATCAGACTTATTCATATAACCGATATGTTACCACATCTCCCAGCACCTCCCCATTTAGAAAATTAAATAATCCATTTTCTAAATGATCTAGATTCTAGACTCCGTGCCCAAACTGGAGTTGACAGGTAAGAATTGTCTACACATCTGCGACAACTATACTTATAAATATATAAATAAATTATACTATACAATACAATAAAGAAACGCGCGGTCTCTTGTTGTTATTGCCTCTACAATCATTACAAGTCACAGAAACAAAGCAACACTTACAATATGCAGAGCCACTGTGACGTTCATTAAGTTCTTGATATTCAGTCCATGGGACATAATCCATACACAACACTTTAAAAACATTGCTTCCTTCCCAATAGCCACAACACAGTCAGATATTAAGCTGCCGCTTTGGTGATGAGACCATCATCCCGATCGTTATCACATCAAGGTAAAGTTCTGCTTCCTAACAAAGACCCATTTTAATTCCTGTGCCCCAAACACACAGTTAAGCATATGACTTTTGTTGGGCCATTAATACAAGTGAGGCTGTATACTGACAGAACATCATGGTTCAGCAGCCACTGTGCTAAATGAGCACACAAGGGCTTAGAGCCAGACTGACATGATCTTCCTCTTTCCTACCACTTATATATGCTCTTCTGCAAAAAAATGTGATGCGTTTTTATTTAATTGCACAGTTCATGGCAGGGACCATCACACAATGGCTTCATTCACTGTTGGGAAATGGTTATTTCCAAATCACAATCAGACTGGTGGACATTGTGGAGAGAAATATAGAAGGAGAGTAGGCCTTTTCCCTATGTGTTTTATTAGAGGAAGTGGTCGTGAGTGACAAGCACGTACATTCGGGAACTGCAGACAGTTCATACTGTACCTGAGCGGCTTCATTAGCCAAGACTTTGTCTCAGTCCACGCTGGTTTCTTACGCAGGGATCCAGTCTGGAGGATCTGCTCCTCTCTGTGCTGAGATGATTGGCACATGGAACAGAATGGCCAGTATTCAGCAGGACCGAATCGGCTATGTGAGATATGCAGACACTGAAATCTATATTCAGGTCAACTTTCAAACAACCTCTCGGAACAAACTTCAAAAGCAGTATTGGAATACAGAACATGGAGTTGTGATTACACTTCCACTCCGCATCGATCACATACTGTGGGGTCTGGAAAGTGGAGTGATGCAAAGAGTAGATTTTGTTATAGAAAATATCAAATGGAGTTCAGCAAATTGGTCTATTCCATGCACAATAAAATAGGATTTGGTGAAATATTCCAACACAGATTACCTTCTTTATAACATCTACATTAATGCATTTAATAGAAGCTAATACGCAAAGTGACTTATACTGCATTCAAGTGTAGCTAATCAACTCATGGGGAAATATGAATAATTAACCATAACTAGTTATAATTAACTATTCATATTTTAGATCCAATGTAGATATTTACTGACCACTCAGGGTCAGCCACCTTCTGTCAATTCTAAGAACGTTATTTCCTTTTAAGAAATACTTTCCTACTGTACAATTTCTATAAGTTGTAACGTAAATCTGCATGATTATTGACTCCAGTTATGAGTAAACAATGAACAACGTCAAGTGTGATTCAAGTAAGGTTTTATTAACTACATAAACACTTAAACTAGTCTAACATACTACATAAACACATTAAGCCGGTCTAACATACACATACACACACACACACATACAGTTGGTATAGGAAAGGGTTAAAGTTTAGCACTAAAGAAAGAGACATAAGGAATGACATTTATGGAACCATTTTGCATATTCAGCAGATCTAAAACCTGAGGGCAAACGTCAGATTCTTAGTTCCAACAAACCTTGTAAAAAGGTGTAACTGATACTTACTGCATCAATTAAATCGACTAAGTTTGATACTTGCGTAGGTCTGAAAAAGATTCCTGATGCAATCTTAAGGCCCCAAGATCTTGCTGAAGTTGGTTGATGAGAAAGAGCTAGTTTGAGTCAGAATCACTTGATGAATGAAAAGGACTAGGCCGGAGCCTGGCACGAGCTTTGGTATCCTGGAGCGTTTCTCACATCTTCATTTTAGCATCTCCCTGAACCACCGACAGGGGCGGGTCACATGGAGTGTGGCCTTTTAAAGCCTGCAGAGATTCACGCCTCTCAAGATGGGTTCGTCCAATGAGGAAGGCTGAAATTCCAAGCGGGAGGTTGGAAATACTGGGATTTTTATGACTCTTTGTCTGTAAGCATGGTATTTTGCATATGTAATTCGTTGGAGTGTTGAGGCACAAATTAGTACCGATTCTTAGAACATCAATATGTTGCATAGGTAACAGCATATAATATACACACTTGTTTCGATCATAAGAAGGCGAATTCATAGATACTAGACATGAAATAGTTACTTATATGAATGAGTGGTTTATCGTAAGCATGAATAAAAATAGTCTATAATACAACAGATTAAATACACCACAGCAATAATATACACAATGGCCTAAAAGAATATGTGTGTTAATTCAAAGAAAGGTCTTCCTATGAATTAATTAGAGAACAGTCCATTCCTCCTGTGCCTTTGTGTCCCTTTGTTTCTGGAGAATGCAGCTAAGTAGTCGGCTTGCATTCCACAAGGTTGTAAATGTATCTGGTTACCATGAAACCAGGGTCTTGTTTCGGCGTCCTGGGGTGTTACAAAGTATTTGTGGAATCTAGCTAACAAAATATATATTGTGTGTTGGAGTGGTCCCGACGCTAGACACAAGTTTCAATGCTATCAGTCAACAAAGTTCAGCCAATCAATTTTTTTCATGTATTTGGCAAATGCTTTTATCAAAAGGGATTTATATTGCTTTCAGGGTACATGTTTTATTTCAGATTACACTTCTCGTTTTCTCTGAGAGTTGAACCCATAACCTTGGCATTGATAGCAGCATGCTCTACTGTTTAAGCTACAGAAAGTAAAAGCGTGCAATGAAATAATCCAACAAAAACTAAATACTGATATTTAATAAAAATATTGATACTGATATTTTTCATTAAAATATCAACCAATCAGGTGTTGAATTGTTAATTGTGCAAGATAGCTGACATGCATGTCGCCCATTTTTAAAAGATAATTTAAACAAATACACTCAAAAACCATGCCATTAAAATTACAATTAAAGTGATAGTTCACCCAAAATGAAAACGCTGTCCTTAATACTCGCTCTTCCGTTCATCTTCGCAACCCACATTACGATAATTTATGATAATACTTTTTGTGCGCAAAGAAAACAAAAATAAGGACTTTTCGTCTCCTCCGCGTTACCCTGTAGTGCCATTTTGGAGAGTATCACATACGCAAACAACGTATGCTGTTCTGTGTCAGCAGCACCGTACTCGGATACGATGTTTACCTTTTGATCTGAAGGTAAACAATGTATCCACCTACATACGTTACATACGTGTGTGACGCATGTGATACTCTCCAAAATGGCACTACAGATTGATGCGGAGGAGATGAATTGTTGAATTATGTTGTTATTTTTGTTTTCTTTGCGCACAAAAAGCATTCTCGTAGCTTCGTAAAATTACGGTTGAACCACGGATGTCACATGGATTATTTTAACGATCTCCTTGTTATGTTTCTAAGCCTTGATCGTGTAAGGATCCTTGCTGTCTATGGGAGGTTCAGAGAGCTCTCGGATTCCATGAAAATATCTTATTCAATAGCATTTCCAAAATTTTTAATTTGTGTTCCGAAGATTAACGAAGGTCTTAAGGGTTTTGGAACGACATTAGGGTGAGTAATTAATAGGGTTGCAAAGGGGTGGAAAATTTCAGGTAAATTTCCGCAAACTTTCCAAAAATGCCTGAAAAATTCCAAAAAATCCTGGAAAGTTTCCAAAATTTTCTGGAAATTTTCCAAATTTACTGGAAATTTGCCACCTTTTTGCAACCCTAGTAATTAATGACAGAATTTTAAATTTTTGGGTGAACTATCGCTTTAAGAATAATTAAGGCTGCATGATATGGAGGGGGAAAAAGTGCTATAGATACACAATAAACTTTAAAAAACGCAATGGTGATAAACAACACGATCATCTTATAAATTAATAAAACTTATGAATAATGTCTCAAATCAATTAAAATTATTTGTATGAACTACTTTATTTACATGAATGACATCTGGAACATTCAATTTAAACAAATTATGGAGAGAATGATGCTTTTTTTTTCTTTCTTTTTTTTACAAAACTTTCTCCACTCCCATATCCCAATCTGCTCAAAGGACATATTTTATGTAGCTGTTGTAGTACCAGAGATGTCAAAAGTACCAGAACTTCAATTAATTACTAATCAACAGTCCTCAGTGTAATCGATCAAATTATTAAATGATAAACATCACTTTAAGGTTAACACAGTCTACACAATGTAGTTTCAACGGCCTTAAACAAACCCAGAGTTGTGAATAATTCAAACACCCCCCCCCCCCCCCCCCCCCCCCCCCCCCCCCCCCCCCCCCACCCCCCCCCCCCCCCCCCCCCCCCCCCCCCTCCCCCCCTCACGCTATCCAGCTGATTCTGAAGCCTTAATCATTTTTTCATGGTCGGTTAAATGCAATTCATCAGAAATATGCCGTATACTGCACAAGATTTAATGCACTTAATGTAAGTGAGGTCAAATGCGTGAGAGAAAGACCTTTGCGCTCCTCGTCTGTGTGCATGCGGCATGGTACAGAATACATTCAAGACACGTGGCAACAATCTCACACGTCCGGAACACACAAGCAGGCATAATGTCTTGACTAAGCACTTCCATATGGCGTGACTGCAGCCTGATTTTTCTCTGTGCGCTAAAGCCCTGTGGGTTGTAAAGTGTCTGTTTTTGTGACCACCCCGGTGATCACGACTTCCAGTAAGGTCTTACGCTACGCATCGGCGTGTGTGATCCGACCGGCCGGTCTCAGCAGCTCACATCTCACTGAGGAACGAGATCTAAAGCAGCACAAAACAGTCATTCCAGCTGCCTGGTCAGGTACAAAAACCCTGACCAGCATATTCCAGATCATCTTTTATTCAGAGCCAACGTACCATTAACCCAACCTCTAAATTTATAATGGCAAACCCTGCCAGACAAAACGTGTGTTCAATGGTCTCTGATGTGGCCGTACGCCCCATAGGCCCAACCTTACTATTTGAGAAATTGACGAGCACTCAAATCTGCCTGGAAACGCACTGCACAACAAAAAAGGCTGGGAGGTAATAGCATGTGAGAGAGCTGTCTGACTTTGACTGACATGGGAGCCGTTTTAAAGCGCACACACACACGCAAGGCTAGAGCGCATGAGAAAGAGTGTAATGTACTTCTTGCCAAATTGCTATTCTGATAGTGTCTGAGCCAAATAAATTAAGACTGTATATTCTACTGGCACGTTCGAAGCAAAATTATAGAGGTTAATCAAATGTGCGTTGTAAATCCCCGGCCTGCCCTCCAGCTGAGTGCGAATTGACAATGTGGAGTTTACAACACAACAGCAGCACGTCTGATGAATCTTTCATAACACACTCAATCTCTATTCTAAAAAAACAGCGATATGCATGACTTACAAGAGTCAGAGTACTCAATTAATTAAGAGGATACAGGGCTGGAAATTGTCTGTAGGGTTAAAAAAAAAAAAGTTTGCCGTCAAAACTCAAACCCTCATTTTATCAGATTTTCAATAGTGATGCACCAGAATTGTCTGCAACTGCTAGAAGACAAGCAAAACACTGTGTAAGAAAATTGTAATAAAAAAAACGTAATAAAATAAGTTTATGGAGATGCAGCGTTTTCAGAAAGCTTAATCTCTCTAAATATATGTCGTCAAGATTTGTTTGCTTACCTAATGCCTTTGTTTTGTGCACTCTAGGAACATTGCAATGTTGAGCTTTGGCACTTTAACCAAAGCTTACTTGAAGCAAAATGTAATTGAAATGTAAATCCTGAACAAACTGCACTTCTTTTTACCAGTCCGGCTTCTTTTTAGCCGAGCCTAATGTTGTCACTTTGATCCTCAGGCCTAATAAGACTCGGAATGGATATTAGCAATGATTTCACCCATCAACCATGGCCTCCCTTAGAGAGTTCCAACCCATCTCCAATGGCCTCCAGGTGCTTGCAGTCAGACTTGACAAATGGTGTTGCTGGGCCGTGCATCAGTAAGCCTAGGGCTAACTGACTTATCACCCTCCTATCCCAAACTATTACTTTTAGGGACACTTGGCCTATCTACAGGCCTTACTCACATTTTACCTTACACATCTGAGAAGTTGAAGTGACTTGAGTGTCAACAGCATATTAACGGTGTAACAGATGATTTCTTGTGAGGCTGACATTCTTGGGTAGCGCACATTCGCATGTCATACACTGTAAACAATAATTTTTCAAAGTTGTAAATAAAATAAGAATAAACTATTTCAGTGTTTCTACTTAAAAAAAATTATGTTTAATCCAATGTTTTACCATTTCTTTGTAATTGTTTGTAAAAGTTCCTAGCCATTTCTGAATGTCAATCGTTTCTACACCACATTTTCAATTATCAATGATAACGTTCCCATTCAGAGTAATCCACCTTTTCTGTCATTTTTATTTTATACAGCATGATGCTGTAATGTGGTGTTTTGTTTCATGTTCATGTTGTCCATGTCTTTTATTTTGTAATTGTTTCATGGTCCATGTTAGTGTCATGCTTCCCTTGCCTCATGTCTATCTGCCTTGTGTATGTGTCATGTTCTGATTGGTAGTCTTAGTCATGTGTCTTGTCGTGTATTGAATGTATTTAACCCGCTGTTGGTGAGTCTAGTCTGTTTATGTCAAGTCTGCTCATGCTATGTCTGTTCATGCCTAGTCAAGTCTAGTCAAGTCTGTTCATGTCAAGTCAAGTCTGTGTCTCGGATTATTGTTTGGATGTTTGGATCACTCTGTAAATAAACTGCACTTGGGTTCTCACTTACGCTCGCCTTCATTGGATTGATCTTTACAGAATACACGACCACTAAAATGAACCCAGCAGTTTCACGCCTCCTCTGCCTTCGTCAAGGTGACCGGCCTATTGAGGACTATGTGGAGGATTTTTCAGATTTTTCAGGTCTCACCAGGTGGATTTTAATGACGTGGCGCTCAAAGACATTTTCCGTCATGGGTTAAACGAGCCCATTTGCTCCCAGCTTCCTGGGGGGAAGGTTTTACTGGTCCCTTGCCGAGTATATAGACTTTGCTCTGGCTTTGTTGAGTGGATCTGCTTCTACTGTTTGTGTCCTGGAGGAACACGCCACTTCCTGTGCCAAAAGCCTGTTCACTCCCCCCCCCCCCATGCCTGCCAAGTCCACCGCCTTCTCACGTCATGCCTGCCAAGCCACATTCTTCTCACATCATGCCTGCCAAGCCACAGCCTTCACACGTCATGTCTGCTACGCCAAAGCCTGCTCACGTCATGCCTGCTACTCCAGGACCTGCTCCCGTCATGCCAGTTAAGTCAAAGTTTAATCATGTCATTTCCACAATGTTAAAACCTGATCACGTCATGTCTGCCAAACCAGAGTCTGCTAACGTCATGTCTGCTACCCCAGGGCCAGCTCACGTCACGTCCTGCCACTCCGAGCTTGAACTCACAAAGATGGCCACCCCCCCACCCACCCCCCAAAACCGCCACGGCTGAGTCCCCGGCCAAGAGGGCCGCCACGCCTGAGTCCCCGGCCAAGACGGCCGCCACGGCTGAGTCCCCGGCCAAGATGGCTGCCATGTCTGAGCCTCTCCACGTCACGACTAATCCCCAAGTTTTCCCCCTAAGGATTTTTTTTTGGTGGGGGGGGGGGGGGGTGCTATAGTATCCAAGCTCTCGAATGCGGAGCTTGGGCCCAGACTCAAAGGACTGATTGCTAGTGTGATGGACCCACCTCTGATGTCGGTGAGAGCTGCAGGCATACCGGTGACGTCAGCACTCTCAAGCCCCGCCATCTTAGAAGTCATGCCACACTCTGCTGCCCTTCCTGTAATTGCGGTCGCCATTTTGAGTGTGTGGGCTGCACACTGCGCTCCTGAGGACTCTTCTGTCCACGAGTCTGCTCCTGAGGCTTCTCCTGTCCACGAGTCTGCTCCTGAGTCCTCTCCTGTCCACGAGTCCACTCCAGAGCCCTCTCCTGTCCATGAATCCGCTGCAGAACCTCCAGAGGTGGCGGCATCTGCTGCAGAACCTCCAGAGGTGGTGGCGGCATTCGCTGCAGAACCTCCAGAGGTGGCACTGTTCGCTTCTGAACTCTTTGCTTGTCCTGTTACGGCCATGGAGGCCGTTCATGAACTCACTGTCTGTCCTGTCATGGCCAAGGAGGCCGTTCATGAACTCACTATCTGCCCTGTCACAGCCATGGAGGCCATCCATGAACTCACTGTCTGTCCTTTCACGGCCAAGGAGGCCATTCAAGAACTCTCTGCTTGTTCTGTTACAGTCAAGTGGTCTGTCCATGTCTCTGCACCACCATGGCTGCCTGCTCCGCCATGGCCCCCCGATCTGCCTGCTCCGCCATGGCCCCCCGATCTGCCTGCTCCGCCATGGCTCCCTGTTCTGCCTGCTCCGCTATGGCTCCCCGTTCTGCCATGGCTCCCCTCTCTGCCTGTTCCTCTTCACGGGCCTGGCCCTCCATCCCGCCCCCTGGACCAGCTCCAGTACTCCACCCTCCTGGACGTTGTGTTGGTTGGGGTGGATGTTTCATTAGGGCGTCAGGAGCCGCCCTTAGAGGGGGGGATTTGTAATGTGGTGTTTTGTTTCATGTTCATGTTGTCCATGTCTTTTATTTTGTAATTGTTTCATAGTCCATTTAGTGTCATGCTTCCTTGCCTCATGTCTCTCTGCCTTGTGTATGTGTCATGTTCTGATTGGTAGTCTTAGTCATGTGTCTTGTTCCCCATTGGTTTGTTCATGTCATGTGACCCTCCTTGTTTCCTATAAGTAGCTTCATGTTCCCATCGTGTCCTCGTCGTGTATTGAAGTTGTAACCCACTGTCGGTGAGTCTAGTCTGTTATGTCAAGTCTGCTCATGTCAAGTCTGCTCATGCTATGTCTGTTCATGTCAAGTCTGTGTCTCGGATTATTTTTTGGATGTTTGGATCACTCTGTAAATACACTGCACTTGGGTTCTCACTTACGCTCACCTTCAGTGGATTGACTCTTTACAAGATCCTTCTTTAATGGCAATAATGTAAATACAGCCTAGTACTGTACAATAAAAAGTGAGCACACTTCAATCTGCCATCACTGTAATACTTCACTGCTAATACATCAATTTATTTATTTTATTCATAAATAAAATGTTTGAAACTTGCATTTAACAATTTACTGATTTCTGATCGGATTTGTCTACTCAGAGTATTTAATTTGTGTTTTTTTTTTTTTTGCTGTGCTAGTTTCGCTTTGTTTCCAATAGGATAATAATAATTAATAATGTAAATGGTACATTATAATTTAAACAGGGATATAATACATATAATGTTATAAACAGCATAAATTCCTGCAAAGCTCTTGATCACATAAAAACTGTTAGAAATGTGGTTAGGGGGGGATCATCATTTTGGAACATGTTTATGCGCATAATTCTGTATGTATTTGACTCAATTTTAGACGTCGATGCTAAATTTCAAACTAAGGAAATAGAATGGCCCTTAGCCAAATCTTCATACTTTTCTTATCAGTAAACTGGAATGTGTAACCATGCCGTTCACATGATCTACTGTATGACACACTACTGACTGCTATTTGGCACATTTACTAGTCCTATTGAGCAAAAGAAGTCAATTTGAATAAACAATTTCGCTGTTTGAGATTTTCCAGTCTAACAAACACATGCATTGGGCCTGACAGCAACAACCTGCCTGCACAACAGAGATGTCAGAGGCAAACTTAGGTTTTTCATCATCCCTTTAGAACTAAATCTGTTT
>JADLZN010005103.1:0-47967 GCA_018155175.1 Sinocyclocheilus anophthalmus
AGATGCATTTTTGATGTGATTTACCCTATAAAGGTTATGGAAATGGCAGCCAAAGGTGTGAAGCAGGTGACTCTGGAGCTTGGAGGAAAGTCACCACTGATCATCTTTAAGGACTGTGAACTGGAGAATGCGATAAAAGGGGCCCTCATGGCCAACTTCCTCACCCAGGGAGAGGTGTGTTAAAAAAAAATATTTAAAATAAAATTATACTGTGGATCAATCGCCAACAGCAGCTTGGATTGAAACAGACAGAAAGCCAATTTTATAATTTATTTGCACTTTCAAAGTGTCTGTTTTTTTGGTGTCAATAAAAGCAAGTGCATTGCATATCACTGGCTTTCCTAGATGCTTTTAGGTGGCCCAGATGGGGCTCAAACCCACAATCCTCCGCTTTCAGTAGGCCATCAGGCCCATATTTACAGCTTCATTGGTGTCCTACTGCACTAATGTAGTACTTTTAATGCATATAAATTTGAACACATTTCTAGAAGACAGAGCTTCTTTATAAATACACCAAACCTGCAAAGGATAACAGTACGGTCACTGCTGATTTTTTTTTTCCAGGTGTGCTGCAATGGAACACGGGTGTTTGTGCAGAGGGAGATCATGCCACAGTTCTTGGAGGAAGTGGTGAAGAGGACCAAGGCCATCCCTGTTGGGGATCCCATGTGTGAAGAGACGCGCATGGGTGCCCTCATCAATAAACCCCACATGGAAAAAGTGCTGGGCTTCATCAAGCAAGCCAAAGAGCAGGTACTGCAGTACAGTGATGTCAACATGAAATTAATTTATTTTGTAAATGCATCATAGATTTTATTGTGAACAATTTGTCCATATGTTTTTAAACATTTTTTGACCTCGCAATGTTTAATATAAAATATCAACTCAATCTTCTGCTAAAAATGACAATTTTTCTCTAGTTACATATGCCAGACGTATCCAGTTATTTCGTCCGCATAAACCCCACCCCTCCACAATTTACTGCAAGCTTGCATTCGATTTTTTTTTTTGGGCAACGCCCACATCTCAAAATCCAATCCACTACTTTCCTTTTTCTTTTCCAAAAATCCGACTCCAATATACCTCACGGTATGGAAGACAAGGTCTTTCACTTCCATTTTATCACGACTTGAACTACTTTATTCCACTGTTTGTTCAAATATTGTTCATGTAGGTGAAAACTTTTATCATTGTTGCTTCAGGGTGCAAAGGTTTTATGTGGGGGAGAACGATTTGTTCCCAGTGATCCCAAACTGAAAGATGGTTACTTTGTGTCCCCATGTGTGCTGGGTGAGAGCCATATTATTACCTTCATATTAATTTGTATGTTATATAACAAATGCTTTAATTTTCTCAAAACCATCTTGATCCTGATTCACCTTTTCTTTTTCTGTACTTGAGTTTACTGTACTACAATATACACACAGACAACTGCAGGGATGATATGACCTGTGTGAAGGAGGAGATCTTTGGCCCTGTGATGTCTGTTCTGCCTTTTGACACAGAGGACGAAGTTCTTCAAAGAGCCAACAACACAACCTTTGGATTGGCATCTGGAGTCTTCACCAGTTGCTCCACCATACAGCAATACCTACAATCTCCTTTCTGGTGATACCAGTGTGTGGTTTTTTTTAATTTTTTATTTTTTTTTATACTACTGATATTTTTGCTTTATTTAGATTTTATGTGAAATCGTTTGTGGGAAATCACTATCATTTAGTTATCTACAAAGTAAACTAGCTACCCTAATATTAGATTTAACATTCTCCTGTGCTCTGTTTTTGTAGGGATATAGCTCGTGCCCACAGAGTTGCTGAAAACCTTCAGGCAGGAACGTGCTACATCAACAACTACAATGTTGGCCCTGTGGAAGTTCCTTTTGGGGGCTACAAGATGTCAGGTACTCCAAACTTATTGTTTCATGGGTGATTATTGATGGTGTCATATACAGGAAAAACTAAACCTAAATCTGTTCTGCCAAGAGTTTTAGTACACAAGTATATTTAGTAAAAGCCAGAGCGATCTAACATTAATATTCTCCTTTTATTTTAGGGTTTGGAAGGGAGAATGGACAAGTGACCACCGAGTACTACTCTCAGCTCAAGACTGTTGTGGTGGAAATGGGAGATGTGGAAAGCCTCTTTTAGGCTATTGTGAGGTTAACCACCAGCATTCCTGACAGCAATGTAGTTTCCAAAGTTCTTATGAGCTATATGAAGTTTGCCATGTAACATCTTAAAAATGCATTTTTATAACTAACAGTCCCTTACTTGAAATGTAGCCAAAAGCTACACTGTTGTTGCTTTGATTGTCCATATGTCTGTCTCAGACTTCCAGATTGTGTTGGTATGATATTACTAACATGTAAGAACACTAGAACAGGCTTAACTGTTTCAGGTCTGTGACATGTTTGACAAGCAGAATTTCTTCCACAATTTTCAAAATACTAATAGTTCAAAATGCTCATTAAAAGCAAGTGCCTTCTGGTATGTTTCTACTGTAGTTATATTTCACAAATGTATTGTAGTCGCATTTATTGTAGTGGTGTTAGATTAGTTTGTTTTTCCTCACTATATCTCTACCACTCAACGCTGTGAAGAATTTGTATTAGACTGGTGGTTGACAAGTTTGTAGTATTTCAAATAAAAGTACCCTGGTTTTCAAGAGCAAAAAATTCTGTAGCTTGCTTCACTTTTATGTAGCGTGTGTGGTGTGAGAGGTTCCAAATGTTTGTCCTTACAGACAATGATGGGGGTTATTGTGAATGAAAACGTGAATACTTTAGATGTGTAATAATATCAGGAAGTGTGTTCTATAATTTATTAAATTCTATTTATTCCTCCGCTAAATTAAGATAAGATGAAAACAATGTCACTGGAATCAGATTGCTGCAACATGTATGCATAATACATGCACTTGAAATGAAGATCAAAAGTGGGAATATTCATACTACTTTAAATGTTTATTCCTTTTTACAAATTTGATTGGTCCCAGAAAATGTCTGGCTCTACCAAGTTTATTTTTGACACAAGGGGGAGAAAAGAAAAAAAAAAAAAGATAGCTTTGTCAAAAAAAGATAATGATCCTCTAAGGATTAACAAAAATAAAAATCTAAAATTACAAGGATTAGAAACTTAATAAAACCTTTAATTAGATACTATGTGCATGGGATTATATGGTAGTAAATTGAATACGTAAAAACGGGTTCGTCCTGAGAGGGGGCGTCATCATGGAGGGTAATAAAGAAAAGATGAAACTCTATGAACTTGACTATCTCTAAACAAAGGACCATCTCAATCAAATTCAAAAAAAGATGGTTTGTGGGGTATTTCTAGCCGTTCAGAGCACGTAAAAAAGAGGTGTCAAGCATGACATCCGTTGTATAGACGTTTATCGCTGTGCATTTGGATTGAAGGAGTGAGGCTGCTTCAGGTGTGCCAAACAATAGGTTCTACAAGCGCACCACTAAAAATGGGCTGGTCCCCCAAAAATCAAATAGTTCCCTATTGTCAACATTGGTCCAGTTCACAAGAAACCGAAATAAAGTTTGCGGCAAGCAGGAACCGGGCTTTCCTAAAAAAATGAGTGGTGGCAGGGGGGGGTACAGAATGTGAGAATCCACAAAGAAGGAAAAAGCTAAGGCCGAAGGATCCATTCAAAATACTAATCCAGGGAGGGAGAACAAATGGAGCTAAAAAGGAATCCAAAACAAAGTTCGCATAGCGAACACACCGCTAGAGAACAGTAGGATCGCAAGTAGTGGGGACTTAATGTGACGGTTGTCGAGAAAGGCAAACGCTTATTGGTTACAGCGTAGTTAAAGTGGAATTTTTGTTTTCAACTAGAATGCAGTTTCGGGAGCTAATTGTGGTAACGATGCAACAGGTTGCTTTTGTATAGCAGCCGTCGTTTTTTTGATACCGCATGTATTTCAGTATTGTAAAAAAATGTAGGGAAGATCGCAATACGCGTGCAGTATAAAAAACTGTGATTAAAGTATTCCGTATAATGTAAATAAATACGTGTCAAAACAAAAAAAACAAAAAGGAGTAAAGGGGGGCAACTGTGAGTATCCGATTTTTGTTAGTTTGTTGGTGTTGGTAAACTAAACATTCTGGGTAAAATGCTCGAGAAAGTCCTGAGCTACAAACACAAAGCAACACTGATCAGGCAAGGCACGTATTGGTGACAAGGAACAATGCAAACAACGAAAGCAACAGTGGTCAAATTAAAACAATAGATTTTTGAAATGGTATGTTTTAATATGTAACATGCATGTATTATCAAAATTATAATAATGACTGAAACTTAGCCAGAAGATAATTCCCCAACATACATTTACACATCCAAGCATAAAAAAAAAGCCATAGATTCAAATTCCTGTTGGGTCATTATAGGTGGCAATATTAAAAGTGGTTTGTTCACAAGTGTGATTATTCTAAAAAATCTCTATTTATAAATAAGTCAAACGTCTATAAAGAAAATCAAATGTATATCGACACAGAATCGGGGTGAATATGAGTTTGAAAACCTCGTCGTAAAAAACAACCGTTCAGCCAAATATAAAAGATAGGATACATACTGGGAGGAACATGTGGTGTTGAACCGGGAATAAGTACGGATAAAGGGTTTGATTAGTAAAATCGCGGCTAAAAAACGTACAAAACCGGTACTTTTATCGGGGAAGTTCCCGCCCAACGAGAAAAATACATAAGCCTAAAAATACAACACTGTAAAAATGGCTAATTGTCAATCACATTTTTGTCTGAAGTTTTCGTAAACAGAATGCTTTATGTGCTGTTCACGACTACCGTGGGTGTTAGCGCACAACACAATGTATACTTTACATTGATCTAGGACAACCACAGAGGAACAGGAACCAGTCTTGCAAAAAAAAAAAAAAAAAGAAAAGAGAAAAAGAAAAAAAAAAAAAAAGCTGTTCACTTTCCGATGCCTGCAGCACGGAACTGACTCTAGGAGGTCCTTACCAGGACATGATCCAAAAGAGAAAGTTAGAGTAAACGTGAACCTGAGGAGACACAAAGGATCTTGCACACATCATAGGGGAAGATCAACATAAATCAATAAAAAAAAGTTTAGAGAGTGTTTAAATAGAAGTACCGGAGGCATAACAATTATAGATTAATTAACAATTCGTCATAGTAAGCGAAACAGGATCTGTGGCATAGGAGATAGAGGTGTTATGACATTTACAAATGGACTGGGGGAAGTGTTTTAATCAAAATGTTATGAGTAAAAATTTAAATTATGATTCTGGATTCCAGCAATTATGAAAATAAGATAACTGGAAAAAGCAAATTCAAAGTTATGGTGGCCACAGGTTGCCTGGCTTTGTAGTGTACAGCTTGTATCATAAAAAATTATATACTTTATAAGTAAATTGGGTGTAATTGATAGATATAGGGATACAATACTATTAGTAGTTTTTTCATAGGAAAATTGTAATTGGATATGATGGCACTGGCGCCACATAAATTAATAACTTATTTGGGTTTCGGATTAATGTAGTGTTTGTAAATATATTTGAAGGAAGTTTGGGGTTGTGTAAAATCATCAAAATGAACACCTGGATAGTTATTATTTAAAAAAATACTAAAACATATACATTCTGTAATATACCGTGGTCAGAAAAAAAGAGGGAGGAAAGAAAAATTTTGCACGGGACACAGGCGCGTCATAATCGGCGTATTGATCTTTGACCTGGACACAGAAACAGACAGAGCACGGATTCAAACCAGTATGGTCTTACAACGAACACCACCGCTGGCCCCAGAAAAAATCTGGCACAGAACCTAAAATCGAGAAAGGATGGATGGAGTGAAACGAGGGCGAGTAAAACGCTGAGAAAAGGGACAGTTAAAAAATTAAAAAATTTTCAATGGGGTGGGGGAGAATAGAAGACAGTGAAATCAAAAGGTTGGAACGCGGGAGGGCCCAGGATGCTAATCGCAAAAAAAAGGAAGAAAGCGAATGTGCTAACTCACGTTAGGCTGATATATTAGATTGGTATAAGTCCATTTGGCACGATTTTGGGAGTCGTTTATTATGTGTTCTTCGACAGACAAAACTGACGAAATCGCCAAATTTCTTGTCAATAGCAAACATGTCACCGTAACTTAACCTGCTCGGTAGCAGTCGTTGATTTCTATAGTACCCAATATAAAATGTCACCTTTTGATTCATGGAAATAGATAATTGATAAAAATAATAAAATCTGTCCCCGCCACTGCAACGAAATATATTACGAGGGAGAATACACCTAAAACTAATACTGGAATGAACAAAAATAAGGTTTAATATGGTACTAGTGTTGACAAGGGTATTAGGTATGATAGAAAAATCATGTTATACTACAATTAATGTGTAAGCTAGTACGTACCTTAATAGCCCACGCGCCACGTGTCCAATCAAATTATAAAAAAGTTTTATGTGTGTAGAACAATAATTACATTGAAATTTTGGTACTATAACTAGTCATGACACACATTCTATCAAGCAGTTAAAATTGCGTAAAGGGGAGTACAGTAGCTTAAATTACCGAATAGAGATGACAGCTATTGGTGGTGAAAACCTATGATAGAAACAAGCGAAGAGAGTAGCATATAAACGTAAGATCAAATTATACCCATTACGAAACTTTAATTGAGCGATAATTACAATCACCAAAAAATGAATCAAAATGCTATTAAGAAAAGAACATAATTAAACAAGGTGATTGGGGCTAAGTTACAGAGGCATTGAAATAACAGGGGTACCGGTGCCATGTCACCAATACTAAGAGTATCGTGAATCTAAATAATTATGGAATCAGAGTCAAAAAATAAGATAAGAAAATAAACACCATTGCAACAAATATCCTAATAGCTATGTATGACATGTCATGTCGTTTGAATATCGGGGCAAGGGGGGGGAAAATATGGGAACTGTAAATAAATCATATAATCCAAGGTCAACAATAAACAGTGGTCAAGATTTTTGAAGGTTCCAATCAGAAGTGTACTTAATTTTAATGGATTTTGAATAAAGTATCAATGGTGGCTAGGGAAAAAAAAGTCCTGTAAGAGCAATAAGTCAGAATTGGCAACGCATACCGGAAACGCTTCAATTGCGGGGCGGTGCGTGGAAGGGGAAAAAAGAGTGGTATTTCTGAAATATGCGCGGAGTACCGTTTGCCCTTTATAAATGGGAACCGAGAACAGGCAGGAATCTTAGACAAACTTAATCCTAGGAATTTGTAATCCAATCGCGGCAAATGTAAATCGATTGAAGAACCAAATTAGGATCCAAGATCAGTTATCAACTGTAGCAAAGAAAATCTGTCTGATTTCAGATCACCCCAGGAAGTATTGGAGGCCGTTACAAAGAAACGTTCCCCTTGGTCGGTACAAAAAAACAAAAACGAATATTCAACAGCCACATGTTCAACAAAATATCTAAAAAGCCTTTGTAATCTGAATAACTTAACTAATCTAAAGTTCCAGTCCCGTAACATGTGTGATTCTTTGACGCGAAAAGTCTGACCTAACGACAAGATGATGGTTGAGGGTGTCTGGGAAAGTTTGCAGGAAAGGTGATTTACCAATGGTGGGCGGTTTTATGAGAACAAACACACAAAGAGTTAATAAAACTCAACTTGTCACAAAATGATTGCTGAACAAAGTAAGAAAATATGAGAATGTTGGGAAGTTGGGAGGTCAAACTATTACAAGGTTAAAAATAATATAATAAATATTAGTTCAAAAGGTAAAACTGTCTTTGAGTACGTTTATCCATGTAAAATTGAGCAGAAACCCAGTCAGGTTAAACAGAGGGGTTATATTTGATGGTAGTAAGATTATAATATATTCAATACACCATTTCCGTTATTTTTATTTTTTGAGTGGGCAAGGGAAAAAGAAGAAAGAAAAAAATTATAATGCACAAACAAAAGCCCGATGTGTATAGGCTGGATTCTTGTCTGGCACCAGAGTGTGACAGCAATCTAGACCGCTTTCCTGTCCAACTTTCGATGCCAGGTTACACAGGCACAAGCACTGAAAGGTCTAGGTCCTACCCAGGACATGATGAGGCAAAAAGGAAAAGTGAGAGTACAGTGACCCAAGGTCAATAAGAGAAAAGACCCAAACCTGGTGTTCAGTGTGCACGCATCCTCGGTCCGTGGATCTGTTATGGGAGGTTTACAGTGCTAGCAATTAGTTATTTCATTGTGTCATTAACAAAACGGGTCTGCAGGAGGATAGTTTGAGCCTTTACAAAGTAGAACTGATGGTATATAATACAAATGTATATTAATAAATAGGAAGTCGGGAAAAAAATATGCAAAATGTAGATATATGCCAAAAGCCAAATAAATTGTGAGAAGCAAATGAAAAAAAACAAAAATAAAACACACCAAACTATAATTAACCTTGACAAAACGGATTATGGGGGGCCACATTCTGACTTTGCAGTAAGATACAGCTGTACTCACTACATATAAACTACAATATTTGGCATAAATATTGGTAAATATGTATAACAGGTACATCTAAAACAAGAAACAAATTTAGATAATCATGTACAAAGGTAACCATCTTTAATGGTCAATCATATCAGAACACTTGCAACCCCATCCAGGATATAAAGGAAAAGATGTGCATTAGCACATAGAGGAGCAAACATAGGTTTCAAGCCGTTAATTTTCCATTGCCATAAATTTTAAGACTGATCTGGTGGCTTACAGATAGGAAGGAAACAAAGGCCAGCATTCTGTGTACACTCCGAAAATTAAAACTATTGGACAGATCGGAAGCCGATAGAAAAAAGGAGATTTTAAACCGAATGTCAGGAAAAAGAACTGTACGTCTGAAAAGTCGTGTTACAATTTCGGAGGGGGACATACAAAGTGACCTTGGGTAATGTGCCTTCCAAAATTTGTCATAGAATGAACGAAAAAAGCATGCAATGCTGGCGGGACATGGAGAGTCAAATCAACACAAACTATAAGCCCTGTCACGGGAAATGGGTGGTATAAGTCAAGAACCCCAGGTTGTCATTGTATGTGCGGCTGCAAAGTGGGTCATACTGCAATGGTTTTGAAAGATGGAAATAGTCCTCATCAATCTCCAATCAATTGACGAAGAGCCACCCAGGGGGGACACAGTCGGAGTAAACTCTAGTGTTCGGTGCGAGAAAAGCAAGTTTCGTGTCCAAAAAAATCAACACAATAACACCATAAGTTCATTGAAAACCCATTTTTGGAAATTCCGATGGCAAAAGTGAATGTGCAAAAGTAACCGAGTCCAGATTGCAAGGTAAGAAAATGACACTCAGAAGTAATAACATACCACATAAAAAGCTTTGTCAACAAAGGGAAGTCTTAGATATGCTTCTAAAACTAGTCCCATGGTAAATGATGCTGTCTAATTCTGTGTGGACGAAATTCAGACCCCACGTGGACCAACACGCAAGCAAGACTAGGCACACCAAAGCAGCCGCAGAGTACTATGGGGGAAGCTTTCACACTGGGGCATCTCCAGCACAACATGGTTTCTGTTCTCTCCACAATCTTCACATAACCATAGGAGGATCTGAAATAATAACCTTAGAAAAATTTCCCTTTATCTGCCAAGAACTAAAAATGGAAACCACCTGGGGCAACAGGCAGGGGAAAAAAGGAAAAAATAATCTGGTTTCCTGCCACCAGACCGGCACAGGTAAGACCTGCGTTCGGAGGTTGTCTCTGGTTCAGGAGTATAAAACATTGATCACTAGGTAAGCGACAATTTGTAAAGACCACAAGTAGATGACCAAGGATTCATTCAAATGTGTACGGTAATGGGCCCTCTTAAGCAGTGAGCAACTGACCAGGGCCCAGTAGTAAGACACAACATCGCTTGTGAAGCTCCCCCAAATTCTTGAATAGAAAAATGTGTGTGCTGTGACAAGTCGCTCTCACAACGTCGTGTCTGTTATCCCATTATATTCTGTGGCACTTTTAAAAAAAAAAGTCACTTCCCGCAACGGGTGGGGGTCTAAGATTAATCTTGAACAGCCGCTGGATGAGCAAACAGCTTCATTAGGAGCACGTGAATTTTAGGTGACTTACTCCCTCCAAATGTTAAGGGTGTTCAGAAAAGGACTGGTCTTCTGACCTCGGTCAAGTCGCATTCCTTCCCCAATAGATTGTGTCACAAAGGACCCGAACTAGAGCCCAGTTGGAAGCGCATAAAAACAATGTGCATGTGTTTTGTAGGTAATTACGTATGGGAGGGTGTGATACCATAAGATTTTCCAATATTAGACACTTATATTCCAATATTCTAAAATTTGTCATGATACCTGAGGTTTTAATGGGTTTTGTCGGATACGTATCTGTACAAAACACATATCCTCACAAAATTTCAAGACAGTAAGAGGGGCTGTGTAACTTTTCACGAAGGGAAAAAAAAGGGGAGACAAAAGTGAAAAAAGACGGCGGACGCAACGTGTGTAATGATCTCTGATCACAAGAATAATATGTGGTTGATCACCTGTTCTGAAATTTATGACAAAATTTATAGACGTTGTTTAGGAGATTTACCTTTAAAATACTATAGACAGTAAATTATAGTGAATTTTTTCATTAAGGTTGTGGTGCAGATGTGGACGATGCACAAACAGAAATAAGAAAGTGGCTGGATGGTATATTCTGATATAACAGTGAAATTTTCAAGACTTCATATAGTAATTGTAATGGGTTAAATGTTGGTAAATAGCGATGCAGTGGCTTATATTATTAATGGTTAAAATTGACAACGGGAGACAGACCGTGATAATAATTTTCTTTGTAACGGACACACAGGAACCGATACCAAACCAGATTCCCCGAAAATAAATTTGCTGAGAACCACAGACAAAACTACAGGGCCGCACGGATCTGGGCCAGACCCAATAAAGTAAGATGTTGTGGTGTAGACACACGATTCCAGGTAGACCTAAACAGAGAAAAAGAAAGTACTTAATTTATCTTAGAGAACATAGAAAGCAGTATTAATGCATTTGACTCGATAGGCTTTCTATAAGTTATAGTGTAGAGGCATAAAAGCTTGTTAATGGAGGTTGGAACCATGTCAAAGGAACCTCAAGAGGAAAAATGACCTATTTAACTCAGCACAGGCATGGGTCACCAAAATAAGCTCAAAAACAATAATATGTCTGTCTGCTAAATACTATTCGCACACTAAGCGCCTCATATTGACATTGGCAAATATTGAACCAAAAAAACAGAAGCCACACTCGAACAGAAAAAAAAAAAGGGGGGGGATGGATGGTGGGGGGGGGGTCGGGTGTTCATAAGAAAGATTCTTACCATGCTTATAGACATCGCATCCATAATTAGTATATTTTATCATTAGGAAAATTTTATATTTCAGACTACAACAGTAGGTATATCAATAGCTAGAATTTGTTAACTGCTAAGTAAAGGATATAATTTTATTTATTTATTTTAAATTGTGTGGTATCGTCGGATAAATAAGGGGGCATACTGATATGCTAAAAATACATTATTTATTTTGTGTAAAATTTGTGTAGTGGGGAAATGTTTTAGTGGGGGAAAAGCTGGTATGTAAAGAGGATTACCAAAAAACCACAAGTTAAATTTCCCCATCCTGATCCATTATTTTAAAGTCGTGGTACCCTAAAATGCGCAACACGCCTTATCGAAACAGATGTCTGATTTATTCAACACAACAGACATACGATACAAAAAGGAAAAAGCTTGAAAAGCGTCGAGTGTGGGAACTGTGATTAAGGAATAGACAGCATCGATCGTAGTGAAATCGAAAATAATGTTATTGAGCCGAAGACCTCCAAGCGTAGTGACTGCAATGGTAAACACCCCATGACCAATACTGGGATGATTGCCGCATTCAGTGAACCTAAAGGCCAGAATGGATCAAACTGCAACACAAACACTTTAACACAAAAGCAAGTTGCGTAATGAGCATCCCAGTGGGGACATAATTATGGATATAACACTTATACGGTCGGGTTAACGCGTGCGCAACACACAGCGCCTTCACTACCATGCGGGCGGCAACCACAATACGACACGCGATAATAAAGTTCGCCTTTCTTTCTGTGGCCGTGAACATTTTGGAGGCGGAACGGATAGTATATACAAGAGGACAAATGCACCAACATAGAATGACGGGCGAATAGTGTGGGGGGCGGATGTAAAATAAAAAGACAACGAGCCGTTTATCGGTACTGTAACTGGGCCTGACTCTTAACTTTTAGAAAATAAAGACCATCACTTTGGAGTTTGAAACGGTAATAAGTCTTATAGCCAAACTGTTTCCGATAGTCTTTAAGTCAGGAAACCGGTATTTCCGGACCAAAACTGATCAAAACCAGTATTGGTTAATATACTACTCTATGGCCAAAACTCCTTTACTGCAAACGGGTTGGTAAGTGTACGCAAAAAGCCTACATTGGTCATGACATATATACTATGAAAAAGAAGGGTATAAAAAAAAATAATATGGTCTAGTCCTACCGCATGGGGGAAAGGAGATTGGAAACAAGGAGGGACAAGCCATGTCCTTCGCTAACTATTCCAACTCGGAAAAAAAAATTCGAAACATAGGATTTAAGTGTTGCGGGATAATTTAATGGTGAACACGATTTTGCGAGTATTTTGTTCTCAAAACGTCGAGAGCGCGTCCCGGATATGCGTCAATAGCAACAAGGTAACCGTAAACAGCTAAGAAACCTGCTCGAGGGAAAAAAAGAAAAGAAACATCAGAGCTAGTTATGTATGTCTTGTAGAACAGAGTTAATTGCCACCGATTTGATTAGTGGAATTGTATTACATGCTGTCCCATCCACTGCTACGTTGATTACAAGAAAGTACCCTACTATCCAGGGAAACAAAATAATTTAAACTAGATGAAATCAAAATTGGAAAATTGTGTAAATTATTACAAATCACTATTATCAAAACAATTGTGTGTCAGCCTACTATAAACATAATACAAGATGACCAGTCCAAGGGTTACAACATCGTTGAAAGTATTTTATAGGTAAGAGAACTGTACATTACTGTTATAATTGTATTCAGTGCTGCCACACTGCTATAACAGTTCAGCGAGTGTGCATTAAGTGTGACAGCTATTGTGGAGGAGGGGCTTGAGGTTGTATGCGCAAGAGGGGGCAGATAACTTGATCATTGAACCACTAAAATAAGAAACGTGGGGTAAAAATCAATAAACAGGGCACAATACACATCTGGCAATTCAATTACCGATAAGAATTGACATGACTATTGCTACAATTACAGGCTCAGTGTGACAATATAAGAAAATAGTAAACGCCTGTAAACGAGACTACTAAAAAAGTCGTGGAAAGGGGGCCATAATATGAAATAGGAATCACACTAAAGTGACCAAATAAGAAAATAAAACACTAACACATATATTTTTTAATACTATTATAAACAGTCATGTAGTTTTTTGTTTCGCTTGGCTGTAGATGTACACGTTTAAGGTCCAGCAAATTTGCAGTATTAATATATCAGCAGGTGTCTGGGTGAATGATGTGATGGTGGTGTCCATAATAACTTGCGGTCGGTGTGGCACCAACGCCAACGCTGCATCCGATGGACGGGATGTATCGAGAATCATATAGGGGGGCACAAAAGGGTTGCCCTGTGATCGGGCACACGAGACGCGTGGGCAAATGAATCTTAGGAACACTAATAATCCATAAATGTAAGCCAATCCGCAGATTCATTTGAAAAGCACCAAATTAGCCAGAGATACAAATTATCACGTGAATTAAAAACAAGAACAAATGGGCATTTGTCAAAGGTACACACCACAAGGGTATTAAAGCGAAAGGTAAAAAGAACGGAAAGCCCCTAGGTCAAGGAATGCCGATTGGGTAAGCAAGCCCGGTCAACAATAGCCAAAACTTGTTTCTTCTGCTTGCTTCTATTTTCCAATCCCGTCCGGTGAATCAATGCCCTGGAAAGGGGGCACCTAAGCGAACGAGTGCCTAGTAGGGGTCCGGTTTGCCTAAATTATTACAGGGAAATAGGCTTTTATAGACTCAAACACAGCGTTCATACCATAACAAACAATGGTCAAAACATGTTTGCTGTAAACAAGAGAAGAATAATGGGGCACCGAAAAACGAACTTGGGGAAGATGAGGTCAACGAAATAAAATTTTTATTTTGTAAAATAAAAATAGATATATGCATGTACGAGGTAGTAATATCGGATCGGCTTGTAATTGAACAGTCACAACCAAAAAAAAAAAAAAAAAAAAAAAAAAAGAAAAAGAGAGGACAAAAGGAAAGGGACAAAAAAAAAATAGTGGAATCCAGGCTTTGTAACTATGGATGTAATGGGTGGTTACATAATTCGCAACTCGTGTTAACCAAATGGGGAAAATCCTAAGGAATATTACTATGGTCAACGAAAACACACGAAAAGGAAAAAAAACAAATGTATAACCTTGGAATAACAAGTGTGTCTGACACAAAGGAGGAACGGGAACAAAAAGGCTTTCCTTGTCGACGAATTTAACAGATGCCATGCTTCCGGAGAAAAAACTGCCTCGGGTATGACTGAGCCAGGACATAATAGTAACAGGAGCGCGATAAAAATGCGAGATACGCAGTGAACCGATGTACAAACCAAACAAGAAATATGACTTGACACATCATATAACCGTTCACTGTATATAGAAGTTTAAGTGAGAAACAATAAACCATATTGTATAATTCAATATGGTCATAAGTAACAAAACAATAATGCAGAACGATATAAGACATAAATTATCTATACAGTTTCACACAATAGACGTGTTGGTGTTTAAAGGAATCAAAACGGTGTTAGGAATTAATTAAGGATATGAAAGTCATGGAAATTGTCCAAATACAATTAATGAAAAATAATATAACTGAAAAAAGCCATTATTGTGACCCGGTTCTGGCTTTGGCAAAGTGATACGACTATACAATACCCTAGAATGGAATGATATATTGCAATATCTAGTAAATAATGAGGGGGTAAATAGTCGAATACATTAAGTTAGTAGTTAATTTACATAGTTGTGTAGGTGTGACTACCACAATGTTTGACTTAGTTGATAAATAAACTTCATAATCAGATGTACGTTTTTAATAATATGCTATGATCTTTAATTTTGAAATGGTGGTCATCTTAAAATGAGTTTTGGTGTAAATGCTTTTAATTGCTGTTTACGTTCACTGGTATGGTGCAGCGACACCTATAATAAACGGTTTCTTTGAATCTGACACAGCAGAAACAGACGACACACGGTGATGCACCCATATTCTGGATACAGAGACCCACCCAACAAATCACAAATCTAGAGCACAGAACCTATAAGAAGTGGATGAGTGAAAGGCAGTAACACGAGAGAAAGACACGGATATGTTTTGGTCTTAGAATAAAGCATGTAGATTGAAACCAAAGGAAGCCAGTTCTTGGGTGCGCACATTATGCAAAACAAAATCGAGTGAGCTGAGACTTTAATTGAAATTGAGAAAAACGGAGGTTGGCACGTATATGTGGATTATATTGGTTCTTTCTAAGCTCAAATACCGCTGAGTTGATGTCTCGCAACGGGGTCGCGTAAAAGCTTAAAAAACACTAGCTCGAGGGGGCCAAGGCTTATTCTGTAACAGGATATAGTTGGCCACACTTAAAAAAAATATTAATTGGAATATGTATGAGGTTAAAACTTAAATCCGCCACGGATCACTCTTTATTACCAGAGTAAAACCACTACTAAGCTTGTATACTTATAAACCGTTCAGATTATTGCACCAAGCACTATATCGTTTCATTTGTCAGCACCACAAGAAAGACGGAACGCAAGATTATCCAATTCGGTTTCTGAACCGGAAACCCACCACCTCCCTCTGGCACAAGACTAAAGAAGTTGATGGAGAAAAGGCAGTTCAGAGCACGTGAGAAGAAAAGACGGAGTTTGTCTTAGAATAAGCATATTTTGCATTGCTTGCTTTCGGTAAATGTGTTTAAGCATAAGCAGTTCAGGAAACCGGGCAGGATCGAGAGGAAGCCATTTAACAGAAGTTTTTGCCATGCCTTTGATTCAGAAGTATTGCTTTGTTGTAATTAATGGGCTCTGCACAGAAATCTAAATATGGCAGGGAGTTAGGGGTCATCTTACTTTTATGTAGATGATGGAAGGAATTATTGTGAAATTTCACATTGTCTTTCAATTATCAAATATCACCTATCCCTTATAGACAACAGACTTGTGTTCATCTGCATTCAGGTGCCGACAAAGACAATATGGTGGTCTGCTACATGTGATTTTGATAAATCTCAACTTAAGTCGGGGTTATGTTTATACATAAAAAAATCAACACAGAATACACGCCTCGGTTATGAATTATCCAGAGCTCCGGAAGAGACAAAGCGGGACACGAACAGCAAAATGCATATAATACAGAAAGAGTGGTGAGCGGACGTGATAAAATATGCGAACGTCAAAGGCCCGATCATTAATGCAATGAGCAGAGGGCAATCAGGATCTAATATAACGAAAGACCTGGGGATGAAGACAAACATGGATTACGCATACGAGACGAATACCCAAGACCCAACGATAATACATGCAGTAGCCAGGACCACATAACTAAGTGGAGTTTCCTCATCCTCACATGAATGGAGTCCGTAAGGTATAATGATAAAAACAATTACTTGTCTACTTTTGCAAGCGACCGATTGTTACCATTTACATATAAGTGGTGCATGTTTCATCCACCGAAACATATGTGAGTACGCAATTGCAGGCAGCTTAGCTGATACATTCTATTTGCGAATGGTTTGTGAACAGGATGTCAGCGTAGTTCTGATCAACTCCACCATACCAACAAGTATGTTGGGGCGTCTATCAAGTCAGGAGCATAAAAACTTGGAGTCACTAACCTTTGGGGCCATCAGCATGACCAGAGCTCTGGGGGAGGAGTCTTATTCATCAAATGCAAAAGGAAGACATCCACCACAGTACCCTACTACACGAACCCCACTGAACCCAGTCCATCCTGAATACAGTGACATCTTCACGTAGCTGAGGAAAGACTACTTAGGTTGCCTGGCCTATTCTTGTCCCTAGCCCGTATGTTCAAATACTGCCACAAGGGAGAAAAAAACAACGAAAGATCCATTCTGATATTAATGGAAAAAAGAACAAAGCCTGCACCACCGAGAGAATGGATGGCACGATCATGGGACATTGATGGATAGGATTGAAGGAAAAGCCTTGAAATGAGGTGGTAAAATCTGGCAAATTGAGTTATCCAGAGACGTTTTGAGGAGCTCCCTCATGTATCCACTCACTACAATCTTCTACCGGTAGGTAGCTGCGACCATGAGAAGCGTCTTATACAGAGTCTTCCTGGCCTTTACTGTACTTCATATTGATGCAAAGGAAGTGGAACTAGCCATCCAAGTCAGTACAATAAGAAGAGAAAAATGGAGGATATGGGAATTCAAGATGCAACATAAAACAAAGTTGTCTCCTCCTGACAAGTCACTATGTTTTAATCAAATGATGTTGACAAACTTAGTGGACGTGGAGCCGAATTATACACATAACTCCCTTTTGGGGAGAAAAGGGAGGAGCCGGAATGGCTGGCAGAAAGAAATTGAAGAGCCATGGCTTGAAGGATTGGGATAATCATTTTAGTGAAAACAGTTCGTCACATACTTAATTACCTTCCCCAAAGTACTTTTAAAACTTTAAATATTACTGCAATCCTTTGGCTTCAGACAAAAGCTATATAATTGACAATCATATGGTACAAATGCGGCTGGGCATGGGCCTGATTGTGCTATTCTTATCAGCAGAACTGAAATTAACACTTTAATTCAAGATTATGACAATATATATAAAAGAAAATAAAAATGAATGAGTGTTACACACGTCCGCCATGTTTGGTTGAAAAAAAAATCGTTCTTACTTTCTTTGTAATATTTATTATCGATGCTATATGAAAATGCATCATAAAATTAGTGTCCTGTACGTTAAAGTTATAGTGCTTTTAAGTCTGTACATGTGATTGCCCCTGGAATGACCAGGTGTTATTTTGTATGGTAGATTGTGATTTTGGTTTTTTTCATACTTTCAAAGCTTTATAGAGAAAATAAACGTGCCTTAAGTAAGATAGTAATCCGGCTAAAGTTCAGCTACTGACTTCCACCTTGTGACTGTGAGTTCTGGTGAGTTTCAAGAATTAGTGATAGCAACGATGAAGAGTTCTGGTGCGGTCCAAGGTACCACTGAAAAACATTATGAACGGAGGTGTATGAGCTAGCTGTATTGTCTGTAAATCACTATTATATATCCGGCAAGATATTTGTTCCCCACTGAGGTCGGCTCCGACGAAAACCATAAGCATTAGATGATATCGCGTTTAATCCGTGTTCGGCTACACAGGAAAAGTAAAAAGTTTGAGTGGTGTGATATAAAACAAATGGACTCGGGTGATTCTAAAGACGTATCTTCCAGGAGGAGAAGCGCCAGACAGGCATCCAAGACAGGTTAGGCTTTCTAATACTGAAGTGTGAAACGCAAAGCACTCGCTGCTTGCTTTTCGATTACGTACTTGTGCTTGTGCCTGTAGACAGTATTTGTTATCAGTAAATTAATTGTAAACTATTTCAAGATCAATCTTTCCGTACATTACGTTTCTTTGTGATAACGTAAAACCATGCGATTTTCGTACAGATTGTCTCACAAGTGCATCTGTGCCTCTCATGCTATTAATAATACGGAGCAAAAATGTACTTCCAAAGCTATTCTCTTTTTCTCTCAGTAGACTAAGCTTGTTATATAACCTTTTGAATTATTTGTTAACTAGGCTACCATTTTTATATATTTTTTTTACTTTTTAATATCCACGGTTTAGCTTGAGCATATGAGCTAACGAGCTAATAGTTTCATTCTTTTAATATATCGTTTAGATACATTTTGTAAAGATTTTTTATAAGATTATTAATAAAGTTCACACAGTGTATAGTTGCTAATGTGTCTGTTTACGTTAAAAATCATTAATTTTCTTGTCAAGATCATAGTCTGTGTAGGTTTCTGCTGACGCACAAGCAAAAATACTTAACAAAAATCTTACATTTGTTGGCATATTTCTGTAAGGTAGTTAACCAGTTCCTCTTCTGTCTTAGGTTTGTATAGTGAGGATCTTAAACCCAGACCTCCACTAAAAAGAACCCGGAAAATGAGGGAAGATGATGAGGCATCCAGAGCTGTCAATGGATCCAAGGAGCCCAAGAGTCTCACTAAGGAGGATGAAAATGGTATGTGAAATACATTTTTAAAAATTCTGTCTTACATTGTGTTTTTCGGGCAAAACATTTTTAATGCTAATGTTTGTGCTAATTTCTTATTAAACCAACACAGAATCCCCTGTTAAGATGCAAAAGCTTGAGGAGAAGACAAGGAGTATAAATGAGAAAGGTGAGGGATTAAACCAAACAGATGAAGCAGATGTGGAGATGAGAGAGAATGATCAGGATGAAAACATGGATCAAGAAAACTCAGATGAGGAGGTGGAGCAGGACCACAAGTCCAGTTTGAAAGGTAAGATTCTAAATGAGGAGTAATCATAAGTGTTATAATATTAAATATCAAATAATATTGAACAGGGGGTGTTATATTCCTTTTGTGGGTTCCTCAGACCAGCCTGGGACAGAAAAAGTGCATCCTGCCCCTGTATTGAAAGAAAATCTGGAAAGTGAGGCATTACAGGGCAGTCAAATGTCTATTCATCTAAAGAATGAAGAAAATTACAGACCAGTCACAAAATATGGAGGTTTGTTATCATTGATGGAATTACCTTCTGAATTAAAAATAATGCATACCACATTTGCAATTAAACAGGCAATGGCTCAAGCCATCCCTGGCCCGTCCCCCATGTGCACGCCTTTGCTCACAAGTATCTTTTTCATTACAGATCTCTCTAGTTTGGGTCCTGTTCCATTGAAAAGTCAACAAGAGGCTTATAGATTGAGGAATAGAATGAACTATCAGAATCCCATAACGGAGAAACCCAAATGTTTGTCAAACATTTTTATTGTATTTTTATTATAAATATTACATATTTGGACTGGTAAAAGTGCAAATTATGATGCTTGATCATGTTCTTTCTGTATATGTTACAAATTTTTTTTTTCATTCATTTTATTTAATCAAAGGTTGTGTTCTTACTATAGATCTCCCCGGTCTTGAAAATTGGAATAGATACCCACCAACTGAACCCCAGAAGAGTAACATCTACCAAACATTTAAATATCCCATCACAAATCAAACCGCTAATCACAAAAACACAGGTAAAAAAAAAAAAAAAGTTTTGTATTTGTCACTTTTATTACTATTGTCTACAAACCCGATTACAAAAAAAAGTTGGGACACTGTACAAATTGTGAATAAAAACAGAATGCAATGATTTCAAATTTCAATATTTTATTCAGAATACAACATAGATGACATATCAAATGTTTAAACTGAGAAAATGTATAATTTTAAGGGAAAAATAAGTTGATCAACATCACATCTCAAAAAAGTTGGGACAAGGCCATGTTTACCACTGTGTGGCATCCCCTCTTCTTTTTATAACAGTCTGCAAAACGTCTGGGACTGAGGAGACAAGTTGCTCAAGTTTAGGAATAGGAATGTTGTCCCATTCTTGTCTAATACAGGCTTCTAGTTGCTCAACTGAATGAAAGGTCTTCTTTGTCACATCTTCCTCTATGATGCGCCAAATGTTTTCTATGGGTGAAAGATCTGGACATTTCAGTACCCGGATCCTTCTTCTACACAGCCATGATGTTGTAATTGATGCAGTATGTGGTCTGGCATTGTCATGTTGGAAAATGCAAGGTCTTCCCTGAAAGAGACGACGTCTGGATGGGAGCATATGTTGTTCTAGAACTTGGATATACCTTTCAGCATTGATGGTGCCTTTCCAGATGTGTAAGCTGCCGATGCCACACTCACTCATGCAACCCCATACCATCAGAGATGCAGGCTTCTGCACTGAGCTGATAACCACTTGGGTTGTCCTTGTCCTCTTTAGTCCGGATGACATGGCGTCCCAGTTGTCCAAAAAGAACTTCAAATTTTGATTCGTCTGACCACAGAACAGTTTTCCACTTTGCCACAGTCCATTTTAAATGAGCCTTGGCCCAGAGAAAACGCCTGCGCTTCTGGATCAGGTTTAGATATGGCTTCTTTTTTTGACCTATAGAGTTTTAGCCGGCAACGGCGAATGGCACGGTGGATTGTGTTCACCGACAATGTTTTCTGGAAGTATTCCTGAGCCCATGTTGTGGTTTCCATTACAGTAGCTTTCCTGTATGTGATGCAGTGCCGTCTATGGGCCCGAAGATCACGGGCATCCAGTTTGGTTTTCCGGCCTTGACCCTTACGCGCAGAGATTGTTCCAGGTTCTCTGAATCTTTGGATGATATTAGGCATTGTAGATGATGACAACTTCAAACTCTTTGCAATTTTTCTCTGAGAAACTCCTTTCTGATATTGATCCACTATTTTTCACCACAGCATTGGGAGAATTGGTGATCCTCTGCCCATCTTGAATACTGAGAGACACTGCCACTCTGAGAAAGGCAGACGGCTTATGTGGGTTAGGGTAGGGGCCGCAATTCATGGTGTGGTTGCCAGGAATGTGGGGGGTGTCGCCTAAAAGGGGCGACAAGGGAACTGTTCGCAATATGATATTACATTGAAGTAAACTTAAAATTCCCGGAAACCGGGGTCTAAAATGTGCTGGACCTGTCGGCCACCTTTTGGAAGTGGTAACATCTGCGAAATCCAACTGAGGCGCAGATATATTGCATTACCCTTTTCAAAAAATGTCTCACTTATCACGAGTTTGATATGTTATCTATATTCTATTGTGTATAAAATATAAGTTTATGAGATTTGTTAATTATGCCATTCCTTTTTTACTCACAATTTGGGGTAGGCGATTGGTACACCCAACTTGTTTGAAAGGGATTTGGTTTTGTATATAAATGTATATCCTAACGAATAGTATATAAAATCAAAAGTAAAAGTGTGGAAAAATTCGCTAAATAGATTAAAGAATTTTGTTCATAAAAAATCAAGAAAATTATTTGACTTTGTCTTCAAGAATTGGAATTTTCCGAAACCATCACCTCAAAGCAAGTCCACCCTCCTCCTCTAAGGGTATTTGATCCTTCATCCATTCCTTATATCAAGGAATACAAGAGGCAGATTGTGAAAATACTCACAAAAGACTCCACATTGTGGTTTGTTACTTCAACAAAACTTACGGGAAAAACTTACATGTTTTCCTATCTGGACGTCGTAGTGTGCGCTTCTTCTGTGGTCTCTGATACTGAAGGATTAACTGCTTTGGTCTTTTTGCTATCAAACGTTTCTTATGCTCATTGCCAATCAACATTATGTGGTCTCCTAAACCAGGTGTAGAAATTGATCTGGATTTGCAGCTCGACAGGTCTTTTTCCAGTCAGCCGCTCAGTTTTTTCTGAAGAGGAGTGGGAACCTCTTAAGAGCCCACCTGGAGATGGTCCACCCCTCTGAAACCGGTCGTGTAATTCTGACGCTGCCTTAAACGCTGAAATAGTTGGCTGCCCTTACTCGAAGAATCATGGACGCGGAACATGACGTGCCTCAACAGTACTAGCCCACTTAAAAACAAGTGGCTAAAAAAGGTAAAGTCGATCATTAGACATCGAAGGAACCACCAACACAAGTAACAGCACAAGACCGTAACCATGTCAAGACTGAGGAGGATTAGAATGAAAGCCTGAATAGGTAGAGCTTATGAAGAGTATACGCAAACCTAGCAGGCTTTATGTGCACAACGTTATTGAGGGCTCCGCTCCTGGATCTACGCGTTTAGAAGTCTATACTATATCTGTTAGCGTGGAATACACAAACGACGAGAATGGGCTAAGCTACGAAGAAGGATTTCCTGTCGTCCAGTGTGCAAATTCGGGGAGTGAAGAGGTAAGCCCCAATAAAAACTACCCTTCTAAGTGCAGTGGAGGACATGGTACATGACCAGGTTAAACAGAAGTTTGTCACTTCAAACAAATCCACTATGTTTAATCAAATGGATGTGGATAAACTGAGTGGACTGTGGAGCAGAATTTCTCACCTCATCCTGCCAGTGGCTGCAGAAGAGAAAATTGAACAGCAGGGATGTGGGGCATAACCTCACGGAAAATCATAAGATTGTATTACTGTATTGGGCTGGACAACTCATTTTGTAGAGTTTTGAGTTTAACTGGTCTATGTCATGAATGTGTGGACCACAGAAATGTACATAGAGGATCTTTATTCCAAAGAGGTTTTTAAAAAAATGTATATGTTTATAAATGTTTTATACAAATGGTTTTTGTATTCGCCTACATTTGGTTCTTTGTTTTCTTAATAAACATAAAATGGCGGTGACGCTTGAAATCGACTGATAAGAATGAACACAAATGCTAATAGCATTTTGCAGTACATATAGTAAGCATTTGGCTTACACCACATAAAAATTCGAAAGTTAGGGAGGGTAGTTGGATAAGCGAGGGTGTTCTTCGGCTACAAAGAATACCAGGTGCGGTCTGATTGAAGATTGTGTGAACAGAACTGTGATTGTCTGAAAGTTAAAACCTGAAAGTGTCACTAGCTTTTCTAAAACCAATCAAAATTTTGGTATTGGTTGTGAAAAGTGTTTAACATAAATAATTCAGCATGTGTGTGTACGAAGATTCTAATAATAAGTGAAGTCTTCTTTGCTTTTCGCTATGTTGTGAATCTTTCTCATTCTCAGTTTTGTAAAGTATGGGAGTGAATTTGTTATTAATATATAATATTGAAAATAAGACTGTAGGTCAGGCACTTACAAAAAGAAAATATCGTGAATGAGCTTTTTGCGATTATCAATGGAAGGTTAATATTACCCTTGCTGTCCAAGACATTGAATTTTCAGCAGGCAATTACTCCAAGACTTCATTGGGCCCAAGATGGCATGTCAGAAACATTCATAACAACTAAGCCGGTCATCTGGTTAACTAAATGAACATTAGATTTGAATTTGATATATAAAAATATACGATGCAATGATTTAAGTTGTGGTGCTGGGCAAATTAATGATGTAACAACGTAAGCTTAATATGGTTACAAAGATACCTTGTTGTAATAGGCAAACTGAACACACCCCTTATCTGAAATTGAATCTTTTGTATCATTGTGTGCGTCCCTTGCTAAGAAATAAAATAATTTCATTTTCAACAGGGGTGAGTGGGGAGAGTGCAGGTTCAAAAGACCATAGACCATGAGTCCAGCATAGAAAACGTTATCAAACAAGTACATTAAAATCCAAACCCACTATAAAAAGGTACGACCATCCAAAACATGTTAACGGATAGTGTATAAATTTAAAATGGGGTATTGCTTTTAAACATGCACCATAGCCCGTATCGCAAGAAACAGTGCATGTGAGGAATAATCACAAAATGGTGTTACAAAAAAAAAATAGCGATTAGTCCTTAGGTATAATCAATAAAGCACTGTCGAGCTCCTTATATATTGTACACCCTTTTATAGATGTACTTTATAGTTGTTAAACAGTGGTTTTTATGAGTTATAGTTATTAATCAAACTAATTCTTATTTGCTGTCAGCCGCCCCATCCAACAGTTTGATATTTCGTGATAAAAGCTGCATCCGCATTTCAGCTGTATTTTACAGCTAATTAAATGTTTGATTTTACTCATAATGGACTTAAATGTTAATTTCAACATGTACTGTGAACACAAATACATGGTAGCTGAAAGCATAAGCAAACTATTCAAGTTATAGAAAACCACACACACACACACACACGGAAGGGCAAGTACAAATTTGACTGTGGGTCTGCCAGTGACATGACTCAACACTTGTAATGCACTGTAAACACCCCAGGAAGATTCATAACCAGATATCTACAAGTTCAAAGTTCTTGTAAGCACAGTTCCATTGTTTTACAGAAACAGTTCAGGTCTGAGCTTTTATTTGAATTGTCAGTTAAGCAGAAAAGTAAATGGGAAACTGGGTTGTCCCCAATCAATAAATTCTTATTGTTGATGGAATGTGAGACACATAAGGAAGTATTACATATTATTCAAACTGTTCAGTTTATTTTTTATAGCAGTATTGCATGACTGTAATTGCGTAAATGTTTTGGTGTTAAAACACTGAACAACGACAACAAAATCATCAATTTATGTGGTGATGAATGAATATTTGTATGAATATATTTATTATAAATAAAATATTTGGTGAATGACTTTATTTAACATACATTTTCAATATAAGTACACATCATTTGGAAGAGTAACCAAAATGAAGATTATCAATTAAGAATTTTTAACACCACTGTACTCCACTTAACTTACAATAATAAAAAGCATCTACAAATACATACAGATACATATATACAAATTAATATTGTACAGTAAATTAGTTGATGTGTAAGAACAAAGTAAAAAAGGTGGACTCTTAAGGCCCGTTCGCTAATAACAATAACTATAAAGACAACGATAACTATTTTAGCATCCACACTGCCAATGATGCCACTGGAAATGTGCACTGCACGACTTGTCATCTGCTCTTAAAATACCAAGCTCTTAATATTCGAGTGGTTTTTGATGGCTGTCCAATATTTTTAAATCGTTCATACAGCTGGAGAAAATCGATGGTGAAGTGATCCAACGTATTTGTCCTCGTGTCTTTATCGTTAATAAGCGTGATATGGACGTCTATATTCTCATACAATTAGAACAATAGTATAGTTATCATCATTCTTAGTGTGAACAGGCCACACTGCAATTTTGAACCAATAATCATAAAAAGCAGTTGAAAGATCATGTGCATAATTCAGCTACTTATCTGACACCAATACAATTAATCTAACTCCAGTAAAGTTGTTATTCATATACCTTTGAAGGATTACTGATGTACTAGGGCTGTAAAAAGTTGCACCCATATTCGCTTAGTCCTACAAAAGTACCAAGATAACATATTCACTAATCTGCAGATGTTCCTTCAACAATTTTTTGTTTTTACCAAAGACACTCCAGTCATGAGTGCAGCTGTAAACATTGCATTAAACACTAAAAAGATGATAAACGTAAACAGCCATGGGGATATCTGAAAAGAAAAAAGAAAAGAGGTTTAATGTGTAATATTTAAGGTCATAATATCGGTATGCATGCATGGTTATTTTAGTGAGTTCCTAAGATGTTGTGGATGTTGACGGTCTGGTGCCATAAAATATTTGTGGAGCTGCTATACACTGTAAAGTTTATTTTATAGTCAAATACATGTGTAATAAGCAGCTTACGTGAACATGGAATGGCTCTATACACAAATATAAGATATACGATAAGATGTGTAAAGAATGTAAAGTTCACTTACCCTCTTTCCCAGAACATGATTCTGATTTTCTGCAGACATACAAATGCAAACAAATGAGACTGTATGGCCATTAATAAAATAGAATGGAATGTAGGATGAAACCAAAATAATCCATCTCTATGGATCTTTTTTTACTGTGAAAATCATGCATAAGGAAGTACACACAACTGTGCCTGGGTGTGACTGATAACACATAAATTCTTTAAAAGTCCATAAAGTCTATTTATGAGGTTTTTGTGTTAATCTCACTAGTGCCTTGAGTCGGCTGGTACCAAGGATACTTACTTCTTGACTGGTACTTTCCCATCTGTTCAAAGCTAACTGAGCTAAGATAAAGCATGAACTCCCAAATAACAAAAACTCCCATTAATGATGGCAGCCAGCGCTCTTGAAAGCACCATATTCCAAAGAATATTGCAGTTGCTACAGTAAAAAAAACGGGAAAAAATAGGATTATAACCTAACGCTTCATTATTAGGTAAATCTGAATTTACATGAGATTTGGAGTTTGCATGAGATTTTACATGAATATTTACACCTACACCAATCTCCAAAATAATGGAAAAAGTAATATATACTACGAACAAAATTTTTACGAAACACTTGAATGCACTATTAAAGAATGTGAAAAACTGAACCTTACTTGTAATGATAGTATTCATTAGGCCAAAAGTTATGATGGCACAGAGCCAACACTTCCTTCTGTAAGTCAAAGTTTTTAGACGATCAGTCAAAAGTTCTTTCATGTAAGTGTCATGATTCTAAGTTCATTCAAATCTTTCTTATTCTTGCTGAATGAGTGAGACTGTAATAGACCGTTATCAGGTTAAACGCCATATTGAATTTAACACGGTTTAACAAGGCTGTGAGACAATGGCTACACTGCAAACACTTTATAGTGGTCCTAGATTATGTAATTTTCACAATTTTCTCCGTGAAGAACTATTTCATGGAGTTTTTGTCTACTGGACTTTTTTTGGCAAGACGTTTCATCAGATGAACAATCAGTATGTTGTTAAACAGCAGTTTAATTCCTGTCAAAAATTAAATATGGCGCTACACTCACTGGCTAAGGTCAATGGCAGACAAAACCTGTTTGGAAACAGTTATTTCTGCAGTTCTGTCTGGTGACACTAGAGACACTGATATGTGAAGATTACACTCACAATTCATGGCTTGGTCCACAGTGAAGGAAAACGGTGAGAGTGTGCAGCAGGCTTGAAGCCATGGCAGACACTGTCAAAGCAGTAAACACAATCTGCAAACTATCACACTCACACACACACTCATACTGACACAAAAACATGCACAGCAAAATAAATTAGATGTCAATTGCTGTGGTTAAGCAAATAATCATTTTAGTAGAAGTTCAGTCTAGTAAAAAAAAAGTCTTACTTTAATTAGTTTTATTAGTATGAAGATGACAGCAATAGTTTTGGAGGCTAGTTCAAAGACAGACGCAATCATGGTGGCCTGTGAAGAGAGACATGATTTGTCAAATACTTTATATTAAATTATGAATTCAGTATGAATCTGTGCATTTAAGCTGGAGGACATCATGCATATAAATTATCAAGATTTAAAACTCCTTGTCTTATTATATTAATTACTTTTTTAAATTTTAACTGATATATTTAGTGACACATTCTGCAGTTTTTTGACACACTTACCATTTTCGATACTGGTCTGATGATCATCAGGAGAGAAGAGCCTCCAAGAAAACACAGTCGACTGAATAATAACAGTGCTAAAGCACATCTCTGATGTGTGTATAGACAGACAGACATACACGTACAGATACAAACACATAACTGAAAATATGTACAAACATGCAAAGTTAAAAACAAGATAATCATGTATGCATATTTTAATATCCACAGCATGCAGATTTAGTGGGTGAAAATTATATTCATGGAGACCAAAAAGTGGCAAAAATGCAAAATCAGTGAGAGAGTGGCATGCTAGCTTGCAAAAACTAATTGCATCAGTTTTTTACCCGGATTTACAATCTGGACAAGCTGACGTTAGTTGGCGAAAGTCAGAGCCAATCTGCATACTTGCATTGACAGATGACATAGAAAATCGCATAGTGTATGAAGATTACAGTTTCTGATTTTTTAGCTTCAGGACTATGATCTATCCAGTCAGAGGATAACATACATGTTTGATAGTTGAGCCAGTTTTAGAACACATATTGTTTTCATTTGGCACGAGTCTCCGTAAGCACCAAGGCACATGTTTCGTTTCGATTTTGTTGTTTTTTTTTTTTTGAACTCCTTAACAGTGTGGGTAGTGTGGTGAATAATCCACAGTCATTTACTGTACAATGTTTCCTGCTGTAACTATGAAACTATTTACAAAGTCGGCAAGTGTATGTTGCCTAGTGTTTTAAACTCTGTTTAGATTTGAAAAGTCGAGGAATGTAGCGCATGCTGTAGTCGACATACCGTATAGTGTTCACACTGGGCGGCGATTGCTGTGCAACTACAAGACAATGAAAAAAAGTGTTATATGTAAACACTATTATTAATATTATATATATATATATATATATTAGATATAATATATATATATATATATATCATACATAATATATAAAATGGTGCAATATACCAATAAGTTATAATACCAGCCCGCGTTGTTTATATTTGATTTTTGAATTTGAATGATGCGTGTTGTGTGTACTGGCTTTGTATCTATATAATATATTTTTTATTTTATTATTATTTGGTAAAACCATGTAGCAATGTGAGAAAAGGATCTCAGATATTGGTTGAACCAATGTTGTGGTAAGAATAAATATGTGTTGGCTATAGTAGTGTTTTTTTTTGTGTACTTGTTTCTAGAAGGTGCAGCAGGTCGGAATGGTAGCAGGATCTGTGTCTGGGGCCATATAAACTGATGAGGAATATACAGAAAAGACACTCACAGAGCAGCAGTATTTCACTCGAAAGACAGTGTATAGTAGTAAAAAATGATATGATAATATAGTCCGAAACAAATACAAGTACCAGTGAAACATACAGGACATCGAAAATAATAGTAATAAATATAAAATAACATAGAAAATAGAAGGTAAATAGATAAAGTCTATGGTAGATATGTAATATTATTTAGTATCAGATTTAATGTTCAGTTTACGTATACTATTGACTTACTAACTTACACTATACATATACTTCTTACTTACTATCAAACAAATACGTTACCCACCACACATCACATTTGGGTGTTAGGCATGCACCTGAAATGAAGACGCACACAGGAATTGGTTGAATTTCATCCACACTGATATTTACTTATCACAACTTCTAATCAATCCAAAAAGTGACACATCTATAAAACCACCACATGATGCCAGAGAAAACAAACAAATCAACAGAATCCTGAGTAATGCAAAGGATCACCAACACAAACCTCCAAAACAATGACGCTTGGAATAACGTTTGAGGTGTAGCTAAATCACTAGGTTCTCAAAAATACGCACCAAAGCCATTTGGACTTTCAAGCTAGTGAGTAGCTGAGGGTGGGGTAACATTTAAAAAAAAAAAATTGTTTAGGCCAGCATGAAAACAGCGATCTCGCTGTATCACATTTCAGGTCTTGTAGGTACAACTGCACGTCACAACACAGGGGATCACACACTATGGGGTCGAAGTCACTGTGAATCCAAAAGATCCCGGTATAAGAGTTTGGAGGCGGTGCACATGTCCTGAGATGTGGAATCAAAGAATGGCGGTGTTATCACGTCTAAGAAGCCGGCTTTAAGGTAGGGATTTATTAAGAAGTGAACAAAGCTGTAGTTTGGTTCACCACTATACATAGCCCTCACAAATAACAACCTAAAAGGATGAACGAAGAACCAGTAGGACAAACGATGTCCAGACAAAAAGGCGACCAGGCGTCCATACTCGCCAGTCAGCAGTGCAAGACCTTTATTACGCAGAGTGGTCATTTTGGCATGTGGCGAACAATGTCACAATTCTCGTAACAACCAAAATATGGCGGTTGTTAGTGTGAGTGGGGGTCAAAGAAAAGGAAGGACCACAATCGGGTCACTCAACATGACACCTAATCATACCGTCACGACTGAGCTTTGCCAAAACACACCTTGAAGATTCTGAGGCAGATGAGACTAAAATTTAATTATTTGGCCTCAACACCAAACCATATGTCTGGCAGAAATCCAATACAGCTCACCATCCAAATAACTGCATTCCTACAGTAAAGCATGGAGGTTGTTATGTCCTGTTATGGGGTTGTTTCTCTGCAGCTTCACTTGTCAGGATAGAAGGAAAAATGGATGGGGCAAAATACCATCAAATTCTTGAGGAAAATCTGCTGCCCTCTGCCAGAAAGTTGTCAATGGGAAGAAGGTTTACCTTCCAACATGATAATGATCCAAAGCACACAGCAAAACTGACCACTCAGTGGTTGAAGGAGAAAAGGTGAATGTCCTTGCATGGCCTAGTCAGAGCCCAGACTTAAACCCCACTGAATATCTGTGGAATTACTTGAAGACTGCAGTCCACAAACGCTCATCATCAAATTTAACTGAACTTGAGCAGTTCTGCAAAGAAGAGTGGGCAAATGTTGCAAAGTCGATATGTGCAAAGTTAGAGACAGAAACATATCCCCACAGACTAAAGGCTGTAATTAAAGCAAAAGGTGGTTCAACAAAATACTGACACAAAGGTGGTGATCCTTTTTCCAACTCAGTAATTCTTTTTTTCTTTTTTTCTGACATGTTGGTGTTATATCTTTCACTTGGATTTTACAGCCGGATACAAATGGTGTCCGTCTTCATTTTCAGCTGCAATGCAACAAATGTGATTATTTTAAAGAGGGGTGGTTCTTTTCTATAGCCACTGTATGACACAAAACATAATCAGATTTTTGCACAAGTCCTGAAAGTATACAAAGAGAAACCAATCAAACAAAAATATTTTATTTGTCATTTATTTATTGAGAAAAATTACATAGGTGTTACATATCTGTGTAGCAAAAGTATGTGAATCTTTGATTTCAGTATCTGGTGTGACCCCCTTTTGCAGTAATAACTGCAGGTAACGTTTCTTGTAACTGCTGATCAGTCCTGCACAAAGGCTTGTAGGAATTTTAGCCCATTCGCCAGTACAATACCACTTTAACTCTGTGATGTTGGTGGGTTTCCTTCTATGAACTGCTTGCTTCAGGTCCTTCCACTGTATTTCAATTGGATTAAGGTCCGGACTTTGACTCAGCCATTCCAAAACATTAACTTTGTCCTTCTTTAAAAATTCTTTGGTAGAACGACTTGTATGCTTGGGGTCACTGTCTTGCTACATGAAGGAGGACAGTTGATAGTCCTTGCAGTGGCAAACCACATGTAAGCATGTGTACCTCCAGAAGTGTCGAAAAACTTGCAAGTGCCTTGGTGGAAGGGTGAAGTAATATCTCACAGCAAGAACTTGTAAATCTGGTGCAGTCCATGAGGATGAGATGCAGTGTAGTACTTAAAGCAGCTGGTGGCAACTTTTGATATTGACCCCCTTTGTTCAAGGACACATTAATCAATTTCTGTCCGTCAAATGCCTGTGAAACTTGTTCAGTTTATGTCTCAGTTGTTTAACTTTTTATTTCAATTTTCATTTGAATATTTACAGGTTAAAAAATTGCTGGAAATAAAAACAGTTGAAAGTGAGAGGATGTTTAGTTTTTGCTGATATATATACGTATATATTAGGGCTGTCAAGTGATTACAATTTTTAATCTATTTAATTACACGTTGTGGCGATTAATTAATCAAATTAATCACAGATTGATTGCCACCGTCCAATCTCCAGTTGGAGTGCCCATGAGCTCCTCTAGAGGGCACTCCATCCCAGACCTTTACCACTGTCTCACAGACTCCATTTCCCATAACACCCTCTGCCTAGGAACTGATTATCGACACCTGACTCCAATCAGGAGGACTATAAAAGACGCACACAAACACACTCACAGTGCAAAGTAGTGATGGGAAGTTCGGATCATTTTACCGACTCGGACCTTTGAGTCTGTTCAGCAAAATTAACAAATCTTTTTTTGAGTCATTTCGTTCATTTTAGCAAAATCTAATTAAAATGGTATGTGCTACTTCCCTAACAAGTTTACTACTTACGCAAACGTTGATCACACAACAAACAATACAAAACATAATGCTATAAGAAACAGAAAAGATTAATTAATTGTTTACCTGGATCTTCAGTCTATGATTAGCTCACATCACCTCTTATCTGACAAGTCTTCGAGTTTGGGCTTATGGGTCTGTCACGTGATGAACAAATGACTCGGAAAAACCCGAAGACTCGAGAGATGAACTAATCTCGAAGGTGCATTACGGCGTTAAGAAAGACAACACGTTCTATGCAAATGAAATATTCCTCAAATTATTCCAGTAACATTTATTTTAACATAGTTTAAGTTATCTGTAAAATATAGACTATTAATTAAATTATCAAATTGTCAGTAATATGTTCACACGATATGTTGACGGGTAGACGAACTGGGTATCCCTCGCTAATCATCCACCCTCCTTATCCCATTGTGCCACTTGTGCCGCTTCTTGACATGGGTTTAACGACTTCTAAAAATTATGTAATACACTTTTATATTAATGGTAAGGTACTTTACAATCAGAATTGATTGGCAAGCAGCTGCAGTTACTTCTGTTTAATGCGGTATTGATTGCCATTGGTTAATGTTTTCAATAAAAAGCAACCTATCTACAATGAACAGAGAGAGAGAGTTAGATACAGAATATGGTGGGGAAGCAACGTAAAAAAAGGGCACCAAGCTTTTCGTCAGAGGAACTTGAAGTTTTGCTGGACAAGGTGAGCTTGCACAAGGTGACACTGTTTTCCAGCTTTCGGAATAACTTGTGCAACAGCAACAAAAAGGAGCTATGGAGCGACATAGCAAGGAAGATGGCTGCCTCCGGATCAGGCACACCAAGGTCCTGGCAGGACGTCAGGAAAAAATGGCATGATTTTTCAAGCCAGGTTAAGGTGAGAGGTTCTGCTGTCCGTAGAGACCGGGCGAGGACAGGTGCGGGGACCAGTTCGGTGCAACCCTTAACAGCACATGAGGAGAAGGCACTGGCGATCATGGGAGACACAGTCTCACATGGAATCCCTGGGGGGATTGACGTTAGAAGAGGTGACGCTGAACAGACCTCATGTTCCAGGTCATCGCCACCCCCCAATGTGCCATGCTCCCCAGACACCGAGCCACCTGCAGCACTCTCCTCACCTGGCAGCACCGAGCCGGAAGGGTGCACTACGCCACCACCTCCCGTACACACGTCTTCGCCAGGACTTCGCTACACGACATCACGACGTCGCTCCACAATCTCACCATGTCGGTGTAGCGAAGAGTTGGTGAACATTGAAAAGGAGAAGTTGGTCGTGTTGCAGGACATTCAGCGCCAGTTGACCGAAGCAAATGAGCTCGCTCGCCAGTCTCTGGAGCTGAAGAGAGCCAAGCTGGAACTGGCCAAGCAGCAGCATGCCCTAGCAGAGGCGCAATTCAACAGGCCCTCAATCTCGGTACCAATCTTGCTGCCAGCTGAAGGTGAGCCAGTTGTTCTTGGTTTATAGATTTTGATGTTCCTTTCCTCACAGTTCTTAATCTGATTTTGGTATGTGTTTGTCTTTATAGATGCTGAGCAACAGTCACACCAGTGACCGTGTCTGTGTGTGTTTGTATGCGCATTTTCATTAAAAATACTTGATCATCAACAAGATTGTATGTCATTTTGTCATCCTTAATGAGTCAACAACTGATTCTCTATTGCCATTGGAAACCTACGCATAAAATCTTGCTCTATCTATGAGATACCTTATTTATCCACAAGGAAATTAAGCAGTGTCAATCTAAGTGCACAATCAGATATAAAGGCTCGTTTGAAGAGGCTGCGTAAAGACATTAGTTTGTAATGTACATTATCTGTGTGTTTGACGACGCGTAAGGCTATGCATGAGGCAAAGCAGCGGAAAGGGAATCCTCTGACAACCATGTGACCTGCGTTCAATGCCCAATAAATTAATGAAGATGAATCAGCAATGTGACGTGGTAATTTGGGCATATGTCAACTTTTGACTCAGAAATTCTAACGTGTAGGCTCCTTCGCCAACCTTAAGAGAAGCATGTCAATGATTGGCATTGCATAGAGCACTTATGGAATGGACACAATGGCATGATAGAGTAAAGGTTTAAAGGATTAGAATCACACACAGAACATTTAATGGATGCAAGGTTTGAAACTCCCGTTTATTTTTCAGAAAACTAAAAATTCCATCATAATACGAATCAAAAGAAAAGTCCATTCAATCATGGTTGATGGCTAATGATAGCTCAGCAAGTTAATCCAAAAAGACAATATAAATCAACCAAAAACATTTGCAATCAAAAGCTGCCTTGCCTCAACCCCGGCAGCGTGCAGGGCAGCCCTCTGTGGAGGATAGAGGACCTCAACTTCTCCCTCTCCATCTTCCTCCTCATCTGCTTCCACCTCCTCCTCCTCCCCCTCCGGAATAGGTGCGCCTCCACGCACAGCCATGTTATGGAGTATGGCCGTTGCCACCGTAACTGCGCAAGAGCTGTGAGGCTTCATGCGCAGTCCTCCTGCCGACTTGTGCAGGCACCGAAAGCGCAGCTTCCAGGTGCCAATTGCACACTTGACAACGTTGCGCGTGCGAACGTGTGCAGCATTGTAGGCTCTTTCAGTCCGAGTCTGTAGGTTGGTCAGCGGTGTGAATAAGTATGCTCTCAGAAGGTATCCACTATCCCCGAGGAACAGGCTCAGACCAAACCCCTCTCTCTCCGCTTGTTCACCCACTGCAGAATTGGCCCAGACAAAACTGTCATGGGTGCTGCCTGGCCACCTTGCCACCAGGTCGGAGATCACACCCCTATGGTCCACTATAACCTGCACGTTTATGGCCGCGTATCCCTTTCGCGATATGTACGCCTGATCAATCACTGATGGATTGGCGATAGGGATGAGTGTGCCATCCACCAGGCCCAAGACTCTGGGGATGCCAGCAAATGGCATGACAGCCCTGGTGCACCTCCTGACGTGTTGCCGGCAGCCGGATGTAACCCCCGGCATGGCGCAGAAGGGCGTTGGTGACAGTGTGGACGCACCTCCACACCGAGGTCTTGCTTAGGCGCCAATAAAAAAATTGACATGGACTAAACGGCTCCGCGGCCGGTGTTGTGCCGAATTCTGCACCCCTGCCAGATTATGCACCCAGATTATGGTCGTTTACTGGACACCACCATGCTTACCCATTTATAGATCTTAGCCATTTAGAGCCAAATTGTTTGCCAGATTTTAATTATCAAAAGTGATTGCCAATTTAAACGCTTTAATGACATTATGAAATAGCCTAGGCTAATTACCACCATATTGGTTCTGATACCAAATAAAGTCAACTTCATAAATAGGCCTGTATCCATTGCGAACATATTTTATTATTTGTCTTAAAATGTCCATAACATAAAATCATCGTTGAGCCACAACATTGTCAGCATACCATAGTTTGACTTGTACTGCGCTACGCTGATTTCTAAAGACCGCTGCACAGTGGCGGCGACTAGCGTCTTGAGCTCAAACAACGCTAAGAGAGAGCTTACGAATGGTCCAGACCAACCTTACGAAAGTGTGACTTACAGAAGATATACTTAGCGTACGAACGTGTCGGGAATCGTGCCATAATGTTAAGAGAGAGGTTAAGGAATAGGTTAAGAACTACTTAGCGATAAGAACGTTTTGGGGAACCGGGCCATGGTTAGATTCAGATGGTAAATATCATATATTATGTTGGTTGTCCATATTAGAGATAATCACCATGTTTGTAATGAAACCATCATATTTAAAAACATGATATTAATCATGTCATATAATAAAATATAATTTGTTGTTACTACTGTAAATATATATTGAATTATTATTGGATCTCCTTCAGTGCTTTCAGAATCTTTACTTTTTATTTCTGTATTTTAAAATATATTTTTCATATTAACATATTTTAATGACAGTATTTTATTGAAATAAAATTAATTATTTTCTTTTTTTCAAAATAAGCAGAAAATAGTAAAAACTTTGCTAAAGTGATTGTTTTGAAAAAGTATTAACTTAGACTTATTTTAAAAAGAAAACTATTTAGCGAATTATTTGTATCAATACCATGTTGCTTTTACCCCGGTGTGGGGTAACAGGCCCCTCTTGCCACTCATACATTTATAGATTTTTAACAAAATAGACACTTTGAATGATTTATTTTCAACACAAAATCTGTTGCTCCATTTATGTTCAATACAACGTATATATTTTTTTCTGCAATTATATGTTTTAGGCGCAGTGAATAGCACATTTTTTTTCTTAAGGTGGGCCTTTAGCACCGTTGTACCCTACGTTTTTAAAGACTTAAAAGGAATTTTTTCGCCACCCAACACCTCGGGATTAAGAAATCAGTTGTCACACATCTGTTTAGTTACTGAGAGAAAAATCCAAAGCTTCGACTTTCTAAAAGTTGTCATTTATTATTTGGGCATCATAAGAAATTGCTGTGGAGCTAGTTATTACATTTTATATATTTTTGTAGTTTAACAAGATTATTAAAAATGATTAACTGGTGTCTTTCAATCACTAAAACACACATTACAGCACCATTATAATAGCCTCTTTTTAATAACAATCTACATTTATAACGTATTCTGTACAGACTAAAAATGCAGGCTTGAAGAAAAAAAAAAGTCAGCTACATGTAGAGGCTAATAATACCAGACTAACTACAGTTGTTGTAAACAAATGGAGGTTTTTCTATGGCCAGTGCATTTATAAAGCAGGCTGGCTGTTAAAGTATAGGCTACATAATACACTTAAGTAAAACAATTGAACTGAAAAGAAACATTTACTCAGAGACATAAGTCTATTGACAAAGCTGTCAGTAGAATTTGGATCTGATAAGTGTGGAGATAAACACCTCAGTTAGGCCAATTAGGCCTAACCCAGATCTGAAAACAGCTAAATATCATTGAATTAAATGACCTGGCTGATATATAGGTCCAATGCTAGCGTTTAATGTTATATTCATGGAGTCTTTAATGTGGTATTGATGTTTTCACACCAGCCCTGTTAAACTGATATATGCTTCCTTGGAGGATATCCAGCTCTCTTTAGGGTGTTTAATCCTTTTCACAGAAGCCTTCACCCTTAAAGGGCTGATTTAAATTGTGATATCTGATTCACTCATATTCAGACCTCAGATTTGCTAAAGCTGTGATGAATCGTTTTTTTCCTGTGGCCCTGTGATTTGAAAGAAAACACTAAAAACTGAGGGTCAATGTGCTGCGATCACGTTCCTGCACTGAAGCATCTAATTGCTTACAGGATACTGCTGATGGTGTGATGGATTTTCTGTGCTCATGGCAGTAGACTCGAAATCAGATTATATGATGCTGTGCACCTTTAGTGTGCAACTGACACCACTGCTTAGAATCAATGAATATTCTGTCATGTTGGGATTTGCATCACCATTCCATGCACTATCTCAGTCTATCTTCTCACCTTTAACCTTAATTAGCAAGACACAGAGAGAATTGTGAATGCAAAAATGTGAATCCCTTGTACTAATAATTATTCTAGTGACGTCGTGGAGGGTTTTGGCCCTGTCAATAGCTGTGATGCTCACAGCGAACCTCCTGGACCTGCTGAAGTTCCACAGGCCCACTGGCACATGTGTGAACATGACACCTCAGTGCCCCGCTGACATCACACCCATGTTTAATCAGGACCCTCTGTGAATTTTGACACACACACACACACACACAACATTTGCACATTTGTTTTTTTTCGATCTAAAGCTTAGTTTTTAAAAAGAGTTTGGAAAAAGATGCAAAGGTCTGCAAAAATATATATAGCCAAATATATATAGCCAAAAATACAAATACTAATCAAAAATATGTATTATATATCTCTATATATAATATATATATATATATAGGTTTGTGTCAGTAAGTTTTCTTTTTTTTGTTTGTTTTATTCTGAAGTGATCAAAGTGACATTAACGACTTTTACTTTGTTTAAAATAATGCATTTCAAATAAATGTTGTGCTTTTAAACTTTCTGTTTTCAGTGTTGCTAATAATAAGAAATATTTATTGAGCAGTAAATCAGCATATTACAATGATTTCTTAAGGACCATGTGACACGGAAGACTGGAGTAATGGCTACTGAAAATTCAGCTCTGTTAAAAATTATACATTTGTTAATTTTTAATTGCTATTTGTCATTTTACATTTTTAAATATATATTATACACAATATATTTACATATTTCACATGTTAAATATGTTACATTTGTTAAGTGTTATTTAAGTTTCCATTTCCAACTTTTTCTATTTTTAAACAGCCCGAGTGAGAACGAAACGGATGACTACTCAGAGCTCCATCTATAGGCTGCCCCCCAGAAGTGCCACGAGAACCCCCTAGAACGGTTGTCTCCATCTACATATGGACATTCTAAAATCCACATAGTGGTAAGTGCACACGTTAAGCTTTGCGCACTTTCTAAAAATTCCACTAAAGTGGTAAGTGCGCACGTTCTACTTTGCCCACTTCTCTAAAATCCTATATGGTAAGAGTTACGCGCACAGCTTCGTTCTCTTTTTCTGAGTGGTCTAAAACCCCGGTTCCGCCTGGGACCCACTCCTCATGGTATCCCCGAATACCTGCTCTGACAGGGTGTTTCCACTAGAGGCCTGTTGAGACAGGTCCTCCTGCAAAGTGAGGTAGCCCTGAGTGACAGGCCAAGACTAGTAATTGATCCAATAAGTAGGCTCTTGGTCGTATTCCCGTGGAGGAATCCTTCATGATTCTAGGCCCTGGCGCCACCTCCGAGGAGGCTTTTTTTTGCACAGCTTGTACGGTGGCCCCTGCCGTCCCGCAGTTCTGGGCACCGAGCCAGCCGCCCTCATTACACCAGAGGTCAATCTCGAGAGACTGATTCCCGTGGTAGACTATTGGTAGCCTGGGTTCTACTACCAATCTTGTCCCGGTGGGACCTGCACACTGTGAGGCTCTAGTAATGTCCCTTGGCAGCCTAGGCTTCTGGCCGTAGGGAGTAATGTCACTGACAGCCGTCTAACGTCCCAGTGGCGACTCCCATAGCAATATGGTAGATTTGGTACTTAGTGCTCGCCATGGTTTTGGCCCGCACTCCCCTCAGCATGGCGCGTGGGTATACCGTTCCCATAGCGACCCATAGAGGATGCAGTTCGAAGTTCCACGAAAGGGAACATCTCAGGTTACTTATGTAACCATGGTTCCCTGAGGGGAACGAGACACTGCGCCCTCTACTTTTGTGCCATGCGGCGGACACAAGCTTCAGACGAAGAAGAGAATGATGTGTGCTACCGGCGCCTATTTTGTACGAGTTGCGACGGTAGTGACGTCATGGCTGTCGCCGGCCAACAGGTTGGTGTTTTTTCAATTAGGCTTCAGACACGGTTCACGACGAGGCGTTCCCCATAGCGACCCCTGGAGGACGTAGTGTCTTGTTCCCTACTCAGGGAACCGTGGTTACATAAGTAACCCGAGACGTTCTTTCTCTTTTTTGTATTCTGTCTCAGGTTTGTTTTTATACATTCATTTTTCTGGTTAATAGTCTAATATCACACTATATTTGTTTTCAAAAATTATGATCACTTTGTTAATGAAATTTCTAGAATACAAATGAAGCACATTTTACTACTTTCACAAGATTGGGTTAAGACACGACGTGCATTACATGCATATGGAATTGAATTACTGTGAAGTATTTAATATTGCATCATTAATCTGTTGTTTCTTTCGCTCTCTTTCTCTCTTCTTCCACCCTTTTGTGAATGCAGAAGTGGAACAGAGAGGTAGGTCCATTACTTCCATTACTTTAATGTAATTTAAGTGTGTAATTCACTGTCAGGCTGTTATGGGGTTATTTGATACTAATGACAGATTGGCGATCAGTAGCTCATAATGGTTTATATTAAGAATGCGGAGGAGAAACTTGATCTCAGACCAAGGCTTTACTCCCTGAATTAGACCTCTATTTCTCACTGTCTCCTCTCTCTTGATCTGTCTCAGTGTATCTGGTGGTTTACCATGTATCAGATGAACAGGGAGGTGTTGCCACTGTTTAAAACTTAAGCTGCCGATTGTGCTGACCACAAGAAGCGGCAGTGTGAAACTGATGTCTTGCAATGTTTTGTCTCTTGAATGGCCTGGGGGCAATCTAGACCATCAGACCTTAACATAATAGCTTAATTTTCTGCATAGCTAGAGATGACGCATGAATAGTTATCAAATTTATCAAATGGCGAGAACACTCAAATTGTGAATTGGCATTTTGAAATTGGAGCTTTTTGTGTCAGTTTGCCTTGATTTGAAATAGAATGACATGCATATTAAAAAGCAAATTTTAAATTGACTATAACAGAAAAATAGCAGTACATTTTACTGTGTATTCAGTTAGGAGCCTCTCAAGGTTTTTCTCCAATACCAAAACACAGTCACCACAGGCTTCTTGTTTGTAATTTTTGAAACATATTTTTTTCTGTAAAGCTGCTTTGAAAAGAAATGCATTGTAAAATGCACCATACAGATGAACATGAATTGAATGCTTGAGTATGAATTTAGAAATCAGAATGGCAAAAATAAAAGGATGTATAGGCTACCAAAACATTTGAAAGTAAAAAGTAATGAAAAATAAAAAAAATGAATAAACACAAATATACTTGAGTTTATCAAAGGCCAAGAAAAGTTCCGGAATGAAGTCATATTGTGGAAAATTAATGCATCTAAAACAATAAAAGGAAACATCCAGTAACTGTTAAAATACCAGACACACTTCCCATGAGGATGTCCCTCATTCTGGGAACGGAATGGTGGGAAAGGGCCGATACTGTGGCTGGCATTCCGTGTGACTGTTTGTGCGCTCACTTCTCTGTTGTGTGTGACCATGTAAGTCTATCTGCATGGTTTGCAGGAGTATCATTATAAATCAAAGATAAATGAAAACCACACACACACACACACACACACACACCACACACACACACACACAGAGGGTTTAATCACAAGACTGTACATTTTTAAGATATGCATGACAGGCCTGCTGTAGGGATGGTGGCTAACCCTGACTTTAAGCCAGTCTCAACTGTGTTTATTGGTCATTGATTTTTCACAGTGCTTCAAATTGTAATTTGAATTACTCCCAGAAATTTTCCCAGGGTTAGAAAATACTGTTACTGTTTTTGCCAGCAATGTATTGTGGGTAAGTTCATGCAATAGAATGTTAGTATTACAAGCTGTAATTCTGGAGGACAAATTAAAGTTGATTTGCACAAGGCTTAACAGTTGATTATTTTCGTCTTCACATTTAATGTACCAGGAATAATAGGGTGATGATTCTTAACCACCCCCCCACATATATGTTCGCACCGTGTGAATTTTCCTCAGGATTAGAGAAGTCGGTGAGGCAGATTTTCAGAACCTCCTAAGGGATTCTGCAGGAGTCATGAACTATAAATCGGGTTACTAGTCATCAGATATGATTTAATAGATGTCTCTCTCTCTCTCAGGCTCAAAGCATGTAGCTTTCTGATAACTTTGGTTGCAGACCATTGCAGTTGTTAGTGTGCAATATGGATAAATGACATACAAGAGTGTTTACAATAGAGAAAAGAAGAAATCTTTTTTAAAAATCTAGTTAAAAAAATGCACATGCCAAGTCCTTAGAAATGCTCTTTCTATTCATGTTGGTTTTATGTAGTTTTGTGTCATGTGATATAATTATCAAGTAAAAAAAAGCTTATAGCTTCGGAATATTCAGTATTTTCCGAAAAAATTAAATATATTCCAATCTAAAAAGTGCAAATGTTTACAAATATCATGAATTATTAATTCATACATATGACTGGAAAGTCACACCACATGACATTTTACAGTCTGATCTAATCTTGCCTTGTTATAAAAAGGTAAAATTAAGAAACATATGGTTTGACAGTCGTGAGTCGCATGGACTCTTTTTTTTTTTTGCATTTTCTGCTTGTTGTTTGCACCACATGATGTTTTTTGGTTGCACCACATGACTTTGATTTAGTGAACATTTTTTCAAAGACATCATAAAAGATTACTTCAAAGTACTTAATAAGGACTTCTTTCTAGTATTTTCTTTCTTTTAAATAGACTTTTCTTCATTACATCAGGGCAATTGTATTACCCTGACATTTTTGGCTTTGTGGCCTCAAAATGGATTTTAATTCAGAAATTAAAACGTGCTTCTCATAATAGAGAGTACAAAAGGCCATTGTATGTGTGAACTGCAATATATGTATTTTTCCAACTAATAACAATTTTTATAACTGTATATGACTAATAGATAAGAGAAAAAATGTATTGAATTATATTTAAAAAAATCACTGCAATTCACTCCCTCTTCCTCTTTCAGTCTTTCTCTGTCCAGGTGTATTGAGAGGTGTGTACCAGAGTGAACACCTCTTTGAGTCAGACCACCAGTCTGGATCATGGTGTAAAGACCCCCTACAGTCATCCAACAAGATCTACTATATGCCCTGGACTCCATACCGCACAGATACACTGACTGAGTACTCATCTAAGGAGGACTTTATTGCAGGTCGACCCACCACGACATACAAACTACCCCATCGTGTGGACGGCACCGGGTTTGTGGTGTACGATGGTGCACTTTTCTTCAACAAGGAGCGTACACGCAACATTGTTAAATTCGACCTGCGAACTCGTATCAAGAGTGGTGAGGCAATTATTGCTAACGCTAACTACCACGACACCTCGCCATATCGCTGGGGTGGGAAATCTGACATCGATCTGGCAGTGGATGAAAATGGACTGTGGGTAATTTATGCCACTGAACAGAACAATGGACGAATTGTGGTGAGTCAGCTCAACCCATACACACTACGAGTGGAGGGATCATGGGATACGTCATACGATAAGCGATCGGCCTCAAATGCCTTTATGATCTGCGGAATCCTGTACGTAGTGAAGAGCGTTTACGAAGATGACGATAATGAAGCGTTGGGGAATAAAATTGACTACATGTACAACACAGAGAAGAGCCGTGAAACACACCTCAGCTTTCCATTCCCAAATTCCTACCAATATATCGCAGCTGTGGACTACAATCCTCGAGACAATTTGCTGTACGTGTGGAACAACTACCATGTTGTCATATATTCTCTCGACTTTGGGAACAATGACAACAGATTGGGCTTTGGTGAGTTTCCCTTTAATTCAAGTACATTTTGGTCTAATGTGGTTTATTTTTATCCACTTGTACTGCTCACATCTAGCTTTAAAGGGTTAGTTCACCCAAAAATGAAACTTAGCTTGTGTTTTACTCACCCTCGAGGCATCCTAGGTGTATATGACTTTCTTCTTTCAGACGAATCCAGTCGGAGTTATATTAAAAATTGTCCTGGCTATTCCAAGCTCTATCATTGCAGTCAGCGGGTGTTGCAGTTGAACAGTCCACAAGTCGTCAAATAAGCTGCGCACTCATAATAAACGTGCCTCAACAGAATCCGGGTGGTGAATAAGGCCTTCCTGTAGTGAATGCCATGCTAAGAAAAAATTATCCATATTTTTTGTAAGAAAACTATCCATAGTCCACGTATAAACACTTTTCTCTCACTTTCGTGTCTTTCTAGCGTAAGGCGTATGACGTATGGGAGCGTGCCACGCCTTTGAGATATGCTAGTCTCGTGAGTTTGTTTATAGGAGCAAATGAAGCAAAGTTTCCTTACTTTAGCAAAGGAAAACCAGTCTCCTCTTGGCTTATATCGAAATCCTCCGACATTTTTCTTTGCAAATCTTCGGTTTGTACTTCTAATTCGTGACCGGCGTTTTGTTTTGTTGTCTCTCCGCATTCGTCACTAATCAAGCAACGCCGATGTGCTACAACATCCGCCGGAACGGCTTCCGCATATGACAGTTGGCGGAAGTGATATAAAAGTGTTTATTACATTTGAAATATGGATATTTTTCTTACAAAAACACATGGATTCACTACAGAAGGCCTTTATTCACCCCGGTGAGCGGTGTGAGGCACGTTTTATTATGAATGCGCGCGCTTTATTTGACGACTTGTGGACTGTTCAACTGCAACACCTGCTGACTGCAATGATAGAGCTTGAAATAGCAAAGACAATTTTTAATATAACTCCGACTGGATTCGTCTGAAAGAAGAAAGTCATATACACCTAGGATGCTTCGAGGGGTGAGTAAAAACACAAGCCAATTTTCATTTTTGGGTGAAATATTCCTATAATAACATTTAAAAAATATTTTACATTTGTGAAAGTATTTTGTGATCTTAGATGTTTTTACACCTAATTTGTTTGAGCACTCCAAGCTTTTTCAGGATGATTTGATTGTTTTGTACAATGTCGCCTTTTACTTAACTTAGAACAGCTTTGAGATCAAGTGAAGCTGGTTCCCTTTCTGGTGACAACAGCCTTAGTTATTGATACTTGTGTTGATTGCTTGGATTAATATGGTTTCATTACTGTAGCCACAGCCACTGTACAGTAATTAGTTTAAACTGACACACTTAGCTACCAGACTTTAATGTTTAAAGACTATATATAAAAACAAAAAGGTGTTTAAATGAACAATTAACATTAAATTAAATTAACATTAAAATGATTTATTCTCAATGAATTCATGATAAATTACCAGAAATTGTAAAAGCATGATAAAAGTAGTCCATATATTTTGTGTGCTATAGTATATCTCATGTCTTTGGAAGTACTACAATAGTTTTTGTGGAACAGGATCAGACCAAAACTTACACTATGATGTTCCCTTCCAGTGACTTGTTTAATCAAGAACTGCTGCAACCACTGAATCTGCTGAATTTTGAATTTGTGAACAGGACCAGTGAGCATATAGTTCTGTTGAGCAGTTTGTTTTTAGAGAACCAACTGATCTACATTAGTTCAATGTCCAGACTGATCATTTGTTCACCAAACAGACTGATTCATTTGTAAGAGCTTACCAAAGGCGAATACACTTGGAAAATATACCTTGTGCTATGTTCCAAGTATTCTTACGAATACTTTGAATATAGCACAATGTCACTTTTTTTTTTTTTCATCATTTTTTTTTTTTTTTTTGAGTGAGCTGCCACTCTAAGTATGTGCCCACAGAGTCAGAGTTTAAGTATTGTACTACTCTGTGATTGTCAGTTACAAATCTACTTTGAAGAAGTAAACTGGCAGAGTTAGAAAGCCCTGTCATTTTCGCTCACTCATACAAGTATTCATATCAATGATAAAAGAGACCTTCCGGATTTTACCCCTGACATACATTTTCAGAGAATGTTATTGTATAGGTTATCACAGTCCATTAGTCAGGTTGTTTTTCACTTTGTTTTATTCCTTCTTCACATTTAGAGTTCAGGCACACTACTTATGCTGTATTGTATTGCAATTTTAGTCAGCTTGCCAGCTCAGCTGAAATGCAGCTGAATTAATCATTATCTACAGTGTAAACTAACAGTTATTATCTCCAGCATCTACTGACATCCCCATTAGAACAGAGCAGAGTGTATCTCTTTGCTCTTAACTGGGTCCAAATTGAGCATATTGTATGAGATTTGCTTAATAAATTGCGAATAGATTCTCACATGCACTGTCAGTTTATTACAGAACAGCTCACACAACAAGCAAATACTAAATACAACTAATACAATTTTTATCTCTGAATAATTATGTTTCTAAACCCACACACTGATTTGTGTACTTCATTTTCAAAACAAATCTCAAAAAGTGTAAATAGCTTCTTTTTTTATATAGACCTCATTTGCAGGTGCAATATATGTAGGTGCTTGTTAATGACCCTGCCTGCATTCATTTTCTTTATTAACCTACTCCACATCAAAGATCTTGTAAAGCTTGAGTTAGAGCAGGAGTGTTAGCCACCTAAACTAATGCAGATCAGACGCTGTCTAGTGATCATATCAAAGAGAATATTGCTATAACAACACCATCTTTGTGTAGTTCAGCTTTTAATTAAATTTTATCTTGGTTTAATTAGTTTTTCATTTTGTCTGCATGTCAGCTTTGAACGAGAAAAACAACTACATTCTGTCAATACAGCAGAGGAGAGAATGGTCTGGAAATAGAGGCTTGGTGCAAGACTTAACTCATTTAGAATGGCACGATTCTAAATATCTTAATAGATTAACAATCATGATTATTTGCTTAAAGTAGAGATCACGATTCTAAAGAAAAATGTTTCTTTCTGACAAAATGTTTCTAATAAAAAATGCAATAAACAAGTTAGAAGTACAGGTATGTGAATGAAAATATGGAAACATGTCCATATCAAAAACATACATTTAAATTACATTTTCTAGACTGTCTTAAACAAAAACATAAACACTTGGAAAAAGACAAATTAACATTATTGATGTTTCAAAATTGGTTTTTGTATGTAGAACATTCACAGCTTATATGGACTGCACCACTGTCACATGGGTGTTTTAATTGATATCTTTTGACCCCTATTTTTGGTTTGTTGCCACAAAATTGGAGTGCCTTACCAAATGTATTCTTAGCCATTAATTCCCAACAAATACTATAGTTACTAGAGTTATTGTTACTACAATGAAACTGTAGTAACTTGGTATTATCGTAAGTCACTGTTGTAGCATGTTGGTTCACTCTGCAGTCATTGTGTCAATGCCCCAGGGCAGCTATTTTCAAGTCACGCAAGCACACCTCCAATATACTGAAAAGCGAAAAGAATTAAATGTCAAAAACTATGTGCCATTTCAATAACATATGTCAGTTTAACAATAAAAAACTGACAGCAATTTTTAAATCAGCCTGCAAAAAATGTTTTTTTTTTAGGTTTGCACAACTCAATGACAATAAGCCAATTACATATTTGTATTGAAAGTCAGGACTTTTTCTACAGCCGCCATATTGAGAACTTTGGTTTAAGTAGATTTTTAAAATGTCTACCTCTCTTTGATGCAGAATGCATATTCATTTCTTATGGTTTCACTTTTAATTTGAAGTTAGTTAGTATTATTAATAATTACTAGTTAGTATTATTAAGTCTGCACAAAAAATAAAATGGAAATCTACACTGAAAAAAATAACTATTTGAATTTAAAACTATAATTTTCATGTGCAAGTCAGAGTGCTAGCATATTGAGTACTACAGTTTTATTAGCTGATATACAGTAGTTTCATCAACTATAAATAGATGATGGGCCTAAGTTTTGTATGTGTGCTGCATGTTCCTGAACAAAGTATGTTTCTCTTGGAAGAGTTTAAGTGCTTGAGAAAGCTCTGGCATTCAGGTCAGCTGGGAGGACATTGAAGGATTCA